>JAODUP010001055.1:0-175000 GCA_025642065.1 Paralvinella palmiformis
TCAGTATCAATGGGGTTAGCAGTAACGTTGTCAGGGTTAATGGTGTTAGTATCTCTATCTGTGGTATCAGGGAACAAACTGGTCAAACCCCCTCCTAAGATGGGAAAACAGTGATTAAACTAATTATTTTTGTTAATATTTACATCTAGTTAGCATTAGATCAAGTAGGGGTTGGATAGTAGAGGACAGGTCTAGATCTAAACTGTTATTGTAAAAAATACAGAAATTATGAAATACTAGTCTAGACTAGATATCATAATAATATTAAAGATATCTGTGCGTTATCAAAAGGTAAAAGCTACATCAGTAGACTAGATTCTAAATCTATCTCAGTAATTTTACATCCCCACCACGACGTCCACGTCTATTTCATATGATATGCCATATTAATATTTCAATATTTTGATTTTTATCAGTTTTTATTTTACCTTTGCTGCAATCGGAGAAAGAACCTTTTCAATAGATTTTGTCTGCACTAACTTCGATATCAGTGAGTACGTATCTTCCATATTTCGGACGTCTAAAATGTACCATTAATAATAACTAATAATCAACAAAACATTAAAAACAAACAAGTAACCGATTTAAACAAAATCCCCGGTTCTCAAGTGTAACTGGTCTTTTCGGATCTATGGCTTTTCGTACCGTAAACGTTCTTAACCATGAGCTTCTGCGTTTCGTAGTAGTAGTTTCTAGTAGTAGTAGTAGTAGTAGTAGTGGCAACAGTAGTAATAAATTTATTTAATGATATAGTCAATAATTTTACAAAATATATATTCATAATAGATACTGTTTTATATATATATATATATATATATATATATATATAAAAATATATATATGACAGAATAAAGTAACACATCCTCGAATCTCTGGTATAGAAATTACATATAGTCAGTGAAGAACATCCAGAGGGGAGCTACTAAGATGAACCCATGATAAATAAACGGTCATATGAAGATCGTCTAAATTAAGGTGCTCAAGATGATGATGATGATGATGATTGGTGTTTTACGGCCACCTTTATGCATATGGTAGGTTAAATGGGCCAAGCGACCTCCAAAGGTAATGAAGCGAAGTAAAAAAAAATGAAGCAACCTTCAGATATGTCCAGGCCGAGATTCGAACACTGGTGGTAGTGATCTGTGGTCCAACACGCTTCCGCTAGACCACGAAGGCGCCCCCTAAAGGTGTTCTCGTCGAATGGTCCGACAAGTGGCAACTTCAGTTCAATGCCGACAAGTGCATGGTCCTCCATCTCGGGAGGAATAACAGACTAGACGTCTATAAGATGGGAGATGTTGAGTTGCAGTCCACTAACGTAGAAAAGGACCTCAGTGTCTATGTTAATGAGGAGCTGAAATTACACCAGCACATATCATTTGCTGTTAACAAGTGCAGTAGGATGCTGTCGTTCACCAAGAAGACATTCTCATGTCTAGATGAAGACACTCTGCCAAGGCTGTACAAAGCACTTGTCAGACCCTACCTGGAATATGGGAACATCATTTGGCATCCACACTATCAGATGGACAAATTGGCAGTGGAAAAGGTTCAGCGTCGAGCAACAAAGTAATTAGTCTCACACCTGAAACATCTGTCCTATGAACAGCGGCTAGTTGCCCTGAGGTTACCATCACTCTTGTCTAGAAGACGACGAGGGGACATGATACAAGTGTACAAGATCATGAATGGGATAGACAGACTTGATTCAAGAGCATTATTCAACAGAGCACTCAATGAACGAACCAGAGGTCATAGTCAGAGGTTATTCGTGAGGCGCTGTCGACTCGAAATCAGGAAAAAAACTCGTTCAGCCAGCGAGTGGTTCAAGACTGTAACTCGTTATCAGAACATGTCACACCGACTACCCTAAATTTTAAAGTCTAGGCTCGACAAGTACTGGAAAAACGACATATACACGACGCCATAGACTGTATAATAAGAATACGTGCTTGATTAGAGAAAACAGAAGTAGTCAAGACAGGAATACCCGAGAGAAAACACTATAGTTAACAGGCATGGGGTCAATTCCATTTTGTCAATTCCAATTCCATTTGGTTAATTCCAATTCCACATCAAATTTATCAATTCCAATTCAATTCCAATTCCAAATTCATCAATTCCAAATCCTTTTTTTTCCGACTTTTTTTGCCTAATACTTTTTTACCATGAGTACCTACTTAGAATACCTACTCCGAGTAGTTTATATTCCAAGTAGGATTGTCATAGAAGAAGTATTTCTGAATTAAAAAATTAAACGGTAAATTAATTTGTGGATTTAATTTTTTTGCCGTTCTAAACATTGAACGGGGTTAAATTCATAGATAGTAATATATCTATATAGATTACAGGTATGCTATGTGGTGGTGTCACGGTAATCTGGGCGGAGCCCACGTTATCCAGATCATATAACTGGTTAAACGCTCACTTGGGGTGCAACAGTCGGTGTGCGTATCTGATATATATATATATATATATATATATAAGGAACCAAAGTTCTGGCTCATTTTGATTCCAGTATATTGGTAACACCACATGTAAGTGTTAATGTTGTAAAAATTAATTTGTGGATTTAATTTTTGTAGGAAACTTCAATTCCAATTCCATTTTTTTTTAAATAATCAATTCCAATTCCAGAATTGACCCCATGTTTGATAGTTAGTAATGGAAAACTCGCATACAACAAGGGGATATAGTCTAAAGCTGGCCAAGGACAGATGTCAAACAGAGTTACGAAAACACTGTTTTAACAACAGAGTGATGAGTGACTGGAACTCCCTACCAGAAAATGTAGTTTTGGACCCTTTAGCAAACTGCTCTAAGCCTCGACTGGACAAACACTTAATTGACATTAGTGAGGTACATTAAAAAGAGACTCACACAGATTGACATGCAATAGACTGTACCTCAACTGTCATAGAAGATAATTGGTAATTTCATGTGTTTCAGTCAAGACCGGAGTAAATAATCAGACAACGACTCTATATTCCGTATATCCGGTATCAAGGTATTATATTATTATTATAGAGTGACTATATATCACCATGAGGAGGTGCGGTTGCCCAAACGATTACATATTTAGCCATTTTCCGTAATATTTCTAATATACGCGGGTGCATTGCATAACTAGAGCCTCACAACAGGATAGAATATGTTAAGTAGTGATCGATATATTAAACTTTGGTATATTATCTTCATGTTATTTTTATTTAGAATGTGTTTGAATTTATTAAAGGTATATAATACTCTTGATATTTTTACTTTACAGTTATTTAAATGTTCAAACATCTAGTTTTAGTATGTAGGAATTAATGTACATGATGTGTTTTACCTATAACCAACTGTTTGGCCACATAGGTAGAGCGTGAGCCTATTTACATATTTATTGCTATGGTCATTTTGTGCGAGAGGTCGCAGGTTCGCGCCTCGATCGTGGCATTACAATAGGGGGAGTTTTTCATCCAACCAGGAAACTGGCAAGGTTTTCTCCACCGAACATGCCATTTATTCTAAATTTATTTAGAATTAGTCTCCGTGATGAGGAAGCTGTAAATTACAGACCACTTGCGTCTCCCTCATTTGGGGTTTTCAGCCGTTATATTTATGTATAATTTATTTACATTAAACGACTCAGCTAGTCATTCAATGTCTAGATTTAACAGTTTGTATAATTCTTTAATATTTTTTGCCAGATAAATAAATGCTTGTACCGTCTGCAAATAACATACAGGTGGTGCAGCGAAGGGAACCTGGTAGATAGTGGGGCGGGCGGCATAGCCATTTTCGAAAATGGCTGCCAGCGGCTATTGGCATAGAACAAATTTGTCACCCAAGCTGTTTTTTCCATGTTTTCAGGAGAACAAATATTATTTACATACAAGGTACAGTGAAAAATAGGTTTATTACAATATAACCCAATAATAAATGAAAGAAAATGCAACAAAATGGTGAGATTGTCTCCATGTTATAGTGATAACTTGATTAAACCGTAGCCGTAACAAATACAGTTACGCATTAGCATAGACCAGTTCAGTGAATGGACTGGAGCTATTAACTAGGCTATTTAAGTTATTTAAGAATACTAATGTTATT
The DNA here is from genome assembly GCA_025642065.1 of Paralvinella palmiformis. Classification (NCBI taxonomy): domain Eukaryota; kingdom Metazoa; phylum Annelida; class Polychaeta; order Terebellida; family Alvinellidae; genus Paralvinella; species Paralvinella palmiformis. The sequence continues at coordinate 4,096 of JAODUP010001055.1, forward strand.
GTTGAATACTATTTGAATCATTCTATTAACAGATCTTGATTATGTGACAACTTCATAACTTCTCATGGATCATGGCGTGGCACTTTAATGCTTGAGTAAATGAGCGATCTTAGATTTAGCTGGCACATTCTCCCCCACAGATGCAGAGGCCTTTGCACTGAAGAGCAGCCTTCTTGCTCTTGCAGCTCTTTTTCTGGGGCCACTCTTGCAAACACAAGAGATCAGCTCGTGGCATGATCTTTATGCTTGTAGCAATGTAGTCCATTGAGGCTGATATGCGCCTTCTCTCTTCACCCACCCGCAGTTAGTTGGTGATGACAACACATGGTCTGGTAGCATTGTCTTTCCCCAGATGTGACATGCTCCTCTAGAGCAGCTTGGGGAAGCGGGATTTTCTGCACCGAATTTTTCAACGAAAGAGCTTCCTTCTTGCACGGTCCACTATGGTGCAAGTGCTCGTTCTGTCAAACAGAAGTATGACAAAACTCTGAATTATGTTCATTGCATCATCGGGGATTTCCTTTGGTCCATCTGCAATCATCAATAGTGCATCTGTTAGTTCCGCTAATGACTTCCATGATGACTATGCTGTCTTCTTTCTATGTCCAGCAAAGCTGGATACAGTGTCGCAGCCTGTCAAAGCATGGAACATTGGTAGGGCACATGACATCTTTGGTCCAAGGCTCGCAGTTATTTGGTTGGCTGCCAGGTAGCGAAAGCTCTTGCCAGTTCCAAATTCTAGCCACAGTTCGCATCCAGCTGGTGGATGATTTATGGCAAACGCAGCCAAGACCACAACATCGGTATCAACATTCCCAATGAGCATCTGGTGGTGGCCATGCTGTGCAGCGTGTGATACGTGCAGTAGCATGCGACTATCAGCTTGTTCATGGCTACACGGGGCTAGGTGTGGATATGCTGCAATAGATGTGTACAGAGCACCCCCTTCTCATCAGTGAGAACAACTTCCTCGTTTTCTTTACAGAACGCCTGATGTCCTCACCTTGAACAGGAAACTAATTAGTTCTGTCTTGTTAGTGTGAACCCGCAGAAAGTTCTGCCAGTGTCCTGGTACAGGAGTCTTCCCAACCACACATGACACAGTGTGCAGATGAGAAGAAATATATGGGATGAATACCTGCTGGGCATATTCATCAAATGTCTTGGCAGCTGCTGGCTTCATCAGCAGAATGATGAGAGCTCCATCAAGAACTATACAGATAGCATCAGGGGTCTTAGTCTGAGAAGGAGACATGTAATCCAGGCATGTCAGAATATCAATCTGGATACCAAGTCGTAATCTTCCTCCATCGGAGAGCGATGGAGGCCATGCTTGGTTCTCGTGCTGAAAGAAGTCTTCCAGATTGCCATCCCTCGTTTGACCGCTAATGTAGAGTCCTTAGAACAGCTTGACATCACTTTCCATTTATGTCAGCTGATGTTTCTCCTTACTTGCTGTCTTTGTCGTTCAACCAACAAACAGTTTCAACCGATTGCGGTGGATTGTGTGATCAATGGGCCTTGTTCTCTCCACAAGATATTTATTTGTGAATGTTTGGAACTGTTTTTGGCCTATTTTCTGTGCCTTCTTAATAGCCTCGATTGCCGATGGATCTGCAATCTATTTACTGTCAAGGCCAGTTGGTCTTCGATCTTCTCTTCGAATGGGTTACCCAGTTCTTCCATTACGTTGACGAGTAGCAGACGTCTTTCTTAAATGCATTATGCACGCTTGTTGTTTAGTCATGGTGGAGCACCTCAGCTCGTCTTCCTCAATCAACGCAGCAACCTCATGGCCAGCTACCATCCACCGCCGTAGGGCACTGGGGTTATCTATAAGACCTACCGCCCCTCCATCATTCTTGATGCAAGCATTGTTCTGTTCATGTTATTGATCGATGTGGATTGCCGAGAAGACCCGGTTGGTCTTCTGAAATGTGAAATTGCCAGCATTAAATTCTCTGGCAACATCTGGATGTCTCATTGGTAGTTCAGTAATGTAACGGAGATGAAGTGGGATCCAGCGAACATAGTTAGTGTGGTCCAGAGTAAAGAACCAATTGACAAGTTCTATCAGCGCATCTAGGTACATGCTGAAGGAGAACTGCCGCTGGAACTGCACAAAGACCAGTAAACACATCTCCAATGACATGACTGTTGTCCAATACTGGAATTGAGGGGACCCGTCTTGCCACTTTGAGCACCATTCATCAAACCCCAAAGGCTCATCTTCTGTATCTATGTCACAGTTATTGTAAGCCCGATACTGTACGATGTACAATGCATCCGCTGTTACTTGGTGGACACGTCTGGTACGAGCAATATATGCTGCATGCAAGAATGATTCGGCAGTGCCTGCTATTGTGCTCTCCGCTTGTACCAGTGCTTCATCCAAGCTACTCCCTTACAACCAGTCACCCAGGGTCCACAGAGTGGCCATCTTTATGTGCAGGCCCCCAAACATCACAACAAACTTCTCCATAACCTCTGGACACTTCCACTGGATCTGTTTCGTTGTGACCTACAAAGGTTGGTCAAATGTTACTACTGACGATGTGAATGTAGTCTATGGTACACAAACATTATTCATAGATGTTACACATTTGAAATGTCGGTTTGCCATTAAACAGTTATCATCTCAATGCAAAACGGGGTGATCTCTTTTTACCCGCATTTTCCCGTAATAGGCATAGGTTAATGAAACTGAAATACATTAATTATCGCTCACTCTCACGAAAAACTGAAACATTCTTAATCTAACAATACATCTTCACGACATTCGAAGTTGCAATATGACAAGTTATTACTTAGAAGATTTAGATGGATCCTTAAATAAACAATTTAGCTAGGAATCAAAGTGAAGGATTACTTACCATCCGTGCGTAGGACTGTATGCAAATTGGTGTGTGTAGTAGTTGCCAGCTCACATAGCGATAGTTGGAAGCGATAAGACTTTTATCAATAATACATCAACATCGTATATACGCATAGGTGTGCTACTGTACTTTTCTTAATAACAAATAAAGTTTGCTGTAGTACCTACCATCTGACAAAATAATACTACGAGAACAGTTTTTTTACTGATTCATAGCACTATATAATCAAATTATAATATCATGAAATGACAAATTACTTTGTAAAGTTCCATAGAATTGTGAGTAAGTGAATACATGTCTCTCGGGGTTATTAGAATCTTAATTATGTCCATTATTGCATGTGACTTCAATGACTTTGAAAGTTTTGACCAATAACTGGCCACCAGAGTGTGAATTTGCGATAGCCCAATATCCAGTTGGTCCCCAAGATATATGTCAACACATCTGCCAAATTTTGGGCTATGCCACTCCACTAAGATTATTTGTGTAAATAAAATAAGAGGTTCCAGTAGCGATCCATCGGGTACACCACATGTTACGGTAAATAATTTCGAATCCGTAACATTAATGTAATTAACATAGTACTTTCTCTCTAGTAGATAGGTCTTGAACCACTCCAAGTGAACACCGCGTTTAGCATAATGGTGTCATTTTGTACATAAAAACTGTAATTTATTGTGTCAAAAGCCTTGCAGAGGTCCAGGAATACAGAAAGATTATAATTTTCGGAGTTCAATATGCGTATTATATGTAAATTTAGTAACTGAGTTTAATGTGGAATGAGTTTTACGGAAGACATATTGATTAATATGTTCATTAAAGAGTGAGTAGTCGTAAAACCATAGAGATGTTTATGACCGGATTACTTTTTCATATATTTTGGATATGCAAGGTAAGAGGGAAATGTTGGTCTATAATTGTGAAACTATTTATTATGATGATGATGATGATGATATATATATATATATATATATATATATATATATATATATATATATATATATATATATATATATATATATATATATATATATATATATATATATATACTATTCAATTTTAAATTTTGTTGAAAAGACAACTGTTTCGGTTTATTTGTTAATAGCCATACTATGTGATGATGATGATATTGCATATTTGATATGTTGTAATTTTCACGCCATCATGTCCACTGCTTTTTGATGGGTTTTTGTATAGAAATTATGGTATTTGTTATCTCTTCAGAAAAATAAAATGATACAGAGTGTGTATACATGTATATAGTTTTTATAATTTTTGTTTGCTTGACGGTGATATATTAGAAACATATTTAGGTCCAACCGGAAAGGATGGACCACAGATCACTACCACCCGTGTTCGAATCCCGGCGTGTGCATATCTGAAGGTTGTTTCGTCTTTCACTTCGTCTCATTACCTTTGGAGGTCGCTCGGCCCGTTTAGCCTACCTCGTGCACAAAAGTGGCCGTAAAACATCAATCATCATCATCATCATCACCAACCGGAAAGGAAAATTCCCTAAATTTATCGGCAATACAAGTTGAGTCGTTTTCAATTTTATTAACTGAATTGAATGTGTTTGATATTGATGTGTTGTCATTATTTCTATTTGGTATCTCATTCAATGTGTTCCATGTTTTCTTAATGTTTGACTTGTACTGCTGGAATAAGTTACCGTAATATATTATCTTTTGTTTATGTTTGATTTTTGTAAACTTTTGTTCTCTAAGTTATATATTTAATGTGATCTTGTGGTGTCATTTCTTTATCCAGTTGTTGATCCAAATCACGGATGAATTCAGAATTCCAGGATTTATCTAGCATGATTAATCTATGTATTTTAATTAATTTATTAGATGCAATTAAACATATTCTATTACTTCAATTATGTTATCTATTATTTTGTTGTAACTATTATCAGAATTACTTGAGTTTAGACCAATCTCTATTGTTTAAGTTATTAGATATTTGTTGATAAATATTGTTATTTAATTGTTAAAAATGTTTAAAAAAAACTAATGGCAAATTTTTCATGAATTGAGACCTGAGAAAATATAAATAATTGATAGACGGTCTGATATGTCATTTAATATTAATCCAGATGCTAATTTAATTTCTTTACTTGTAATTGTGTAAATGCGTAATTTTAGTTAGATTGATAATTATGGCCGCATTAAGGAATAAATTCATCATTGTTTGAGATATCCATTCATTAAACGTTTTATCATCCACTGATGTGTTTATGCGCACATCATGTACTCATCTATTATCTGCGATACGTATCGATTGATAGTCATAAAGTAGTAGTTTGAAATAGATTGTTTTGGACACTGAAAAAAAAACACCTGAGTCTGTAAATTAAAATACCGCAACTTCTAAGTTATCCTCCGATGTCATTCTAAATACGATATTCCCAGTCCACGTTAGTCTGATGTGATCTCTCCGAAGTAGCTGGTTGTCAGCGTACGCTGGCTGATTTTGACTCGACCTGGATTGGTCAGTGATACACATCGCGCATGAAACCGATATATTTCTAGATATATATGGAATTTTAATAATTCCTTAATCTATTTATGCTTAATTTAATCCGGATCAGCCTCACCAGTAATGTTATATTCGTTATTCGATACATCATGTAAATATGTTTATGTTTAAGTTTTATTTTCCTGGTTATTCTCATATTTAGCGTAATCATTTTTTTCCATCATCATTAATCAAATGACAAATTAATTTATTTCCAATTTAAATGTATATACACATATAACATTTAATGTAACACAATAATAATAAAGTGCCAAGAGAATGTAAATTGGGGGGACTAGTGTAGCGTCATTGTTGTCTTCCCACAGGCCGTGGTCCATCACATTAACGTTGTTCGAGTGTCTCAGCCCTGCTAGGTATGAGTGTAGCATCGTCTGTAGTATGTCTCTCTATGCCGGGGGAGGGGGGGGGGGTTGTCACATTAAGACAGATGGCTCGTACGATTTGATCCCTTTATGCAAGAATACTGACGACGACATTGCAGATAAAGACTGTCCATTTTAATGCGGACAGCAACATTGTGGTCATTACGAATCTGGTGAAGTCAGATCAATGATAGGACGTCAACTCATTGCATAATATTGTAACTTCTTTTTCAGCTGAATTGCAGAGGTCTTTTCTCGAACTGGAATTCGTTCTATACCCTTGTGCGACCTTCAGCGCAATAAATTTAGCTTTGATATAATTGGAATCAGTTAAATTTTCAGAACTGTAAGTATTAATTAACACGTGTTTGAAGTTACCTGGATATCATCAGTAAATATCGGGATGTCGTGATATTAGTCTTAAGGGAGGTGTAGGTCTCTTCATTTGTGATAATATGAACTTCAAAATTCGGGAAGATTTCACGCGGAGTATTTGAGTCGCTGTTTTCAGAAATAGTCCATAAATTCAACAAAACGTGACATTTATGTGGATAACTCTCTTTATTGACAAACGCAGCACAAAATTGTAAGTTATCTTAATTAATTCATTATTTATCCAACATACATTATAAAATCCTACATATTTTGTATTCTTGACACATTTTAGTTACAACATTTCTTTACTACCATATCCGACAGAGAGTAACTAACTTAAACTAACCACAAGAAATTTTAACACGTTCCAGAATGATCCAGAACTTTTGTGGTACATTATACATACGCAAGATACAAACACCGACTGTGGCACCCCACGTGAGCGTCTAACCAATTAAAAACAGTCTGGATATAGTTGGCTCCGCCCACAACACCGTGACACTACAACATAACATACATGTAAACCATATATAGATAACAAATGTATTCTGATTACTATTTAGAAATTTAGCCCAGTTCAATATTTAGAACAGGCCAAAAAACAAATAAAATAAAATTTCCACACGGAAACAACGTGAGGTTTCCACGTGGATTCTTTTTTCCTTTTTTTATTTGGGTTTTTTTTACCAGGTTCTGTAATTAACAAAAACCAAATAAGTCATTTTACTATACACTTAATTATAGTCATGTGATAAACGCATATTTAATTTTCCCACCAAGGGGTATCTTTTTAATTTCCCGGAAACCCGTCGAAATAAAGGTTTGAATTGGGGAAGTCCCAAAATGACGTTTTTTATTTTTGGCCCCACTATCAATAATTCGTTTTATTTAATAAAAAAAAAGATATTGAAAAAAAAACCCCCAAAGCTTCCCCTGGATGCTTTTTCCATACGAAAAAATTTTATGCAGGTAAACCTTGAATACTTTAAATTTTAAAAATTTTTTACCCCTTTTTATTTTTTTTTCTTTTTTTTATACTTAAAAACCCCTTTTTAAATTGGACTCGTGTTTGGTAGCTATTGATCTCTGTAATAAAGAAAATGATAGAATAAGACGTACGTTTTCAATGGAAAGTTTAGCTCCACTTGATAAACAGCTAGTGATCAATACAGATGGATGGTGGTCAACAGCGCTAATAGAGAGATCCTTCGAGCACACACACACACACACACACACATACGGTAAATATGATTTGCTGCTCATTTAGTGGCTAACTTCAGAAGACGGACATTATATGCCATCTAAAACAGGGACGCGTATAGTAGAAAACTGGGATATCCACTGATGGTTAATTAATTATTTAAATAGAATTAAAAATTTTAACCGTTTTTTAAAATTTTAACTTATTAAAAATATAAGAACCCAATAAAGAAGATTACGATTGGGGTTTTCGGGCCCCTTTTTTTACACGGGAGGCTAAAAGGGCCGAGGTTAATGAAAGGGGGTAGAGAAAAGGATATTTCAAAGATTGACTTTTAAATCTTTCCCCCTACCAGCCAGCCCCCGGAAATTTTATTGATATTAAAAAATTTTAAAGAAGATTTTAAACGACGGGTTGATGTTTAAAAAAATCCCCACTTACTCTTCATTGTAAGTTCTACTTACTTAAAAACCCTATAGCGCTTTGAATCCAAACATCAGTGAACTGCCTTTTATAGCTTAATTTAATTTTATATCAACGCAAGATTGTTCCCCCATTTATCTTTGTTCCCATCTGGAGGGGATAATGTAAAAAAAACTGTTTTTAAGGGAAGGAAAAAAAAACAAAAAGGTTGGCCCTTTGATGTTTTAACAAAAAAAAATTTGGTTTTTGGAATCCCCCCTTTAAAAAAAAAAATAAAGGAAAAACTGAGAAAAAAAAATAATAATATTATAAATTTTATTCTATTTTTGCGAGGATGTGAACACAACTTCTTTTGGTTATGCATGAACTAAACAGAATCTGTTAATGTAGAGAGATGCGTATATACCAAATGTTTGATACACCTCTCGCTTGCTCTCTTTCAGTGCGTGTGTATGTGTGTGTGTGTGCGTGCGTGCGTGTTTTCAGAAGCGTAAGTCAGAATACATATCATGCGCAAATTAAACATGTATGGTACATTCAATTAACCATATATTCTGGTATACTGAATAAACAATTTCACAACCGAACGAAAACAGATTCTTTGTCATACTGCACCACACACACACACACCTGCCATGATATTACACTAGTTGAGATAACTGCTACATTAATACGCAGAACGAAAGCAGGTGTAAAACGAGTCACTGATACATAATACATAAAACATGTGCATGAGAATGTTTAGGCATCAAACCATAAAAACTAAAAAAAGTATGCACATCTGTGCTGCAAAATATTGTTCCGTAAAACCTAATAACTGAGAAATTAAACAAAAAGTTCACACAAATGCACCCCATCATTACTGAGGACATACATGGCCACTTCAGATCAATGGTATATCTAGGATCTTTTTTTCCACAAGTACAACAATTAATACTACAGACTATCCCAACACTGAGGCACTTATAACCATCTTAATGAGGTCATTTAACAATAAAGCTTTGGGAAATTGTATACTGGGTACTCTGACCAAAGCAACAATATGCTATTAAAGCTTGCTGCTTCATAAACAGTTTATATACAACGAAACAGACAAATCACTCGTATACAGATACCCCCTGTATTTAACTGATATTCAGAGAGGGATGCTGATTCAAACAAATTAGATTTATACGACTGTGTATCACCATCAAGCTGTAATAACGTTCTCAACCAACATGTTTCATTCTACCATCTAGCGAACTACAAGCATCGGAGTGGAATCTGTTAAGGAATTCCTAAGAAAAACACTGAGATTGGTGAACAATTACTGATAACATTTCTAAGTGTTAAATTGATTTAAATGAATCAATTGTATTTTTATCCATTTGCTAAACTTCAGTCTTGTAGAACTGCCATTTTATGAATGTGACACAGATGTCAGTCTACAATTGGATGTCTTCATAAAAAAGGAATCAAGCCGAATTTGTATATTTACAAATATAGACCTATTTCTGAATGTAGGGAAGTTCCAGTGTTGGTACCGAACCCACCTTCTTTGTTATAAAATTATGACATGGTTACAAAAATATATTGGTTTATTTCTTTATAACACAAAAGTGTTATCGAGAAGAGATCTGTACGCTGGATGGGCAAAATATGACATAAATTAACAGGACAGTTATTCTCGGATGCGCTTAGGCCATCTTCAGATCCGAACACATCCGAACTGGATTAGGACTGGGCACTAAGTGAAGCGACATATAATCACAAATTTATATCTGCAATGTTAACAATCCTAGACCGTTAAATGTATCATAAACATACGTTACTCTGATTGGTATATTCTAAATGAGAACGTCCTAAAGAGCCAGTGAGATTCTCTATATCTACAGCCACAAAATCCAACCACGGGATAAAAAAATTATTAAAATATATCTATCATATTCAATTGGCCACCACATGTGGTTCATTAAATAGTTATATCTGGCCCACATTTACAACAATATAAAAGATATCACGATATGTACAACAGACATACATACTCTCACTGTAATATAAAAGAATCAATGCGGACATCGTCTGCCACACGAAGCTCTGAATGATAGCCAGCTTTGATCTTGGGATGGTACACTGTTTCGACCGAAATTACATGACTGCTGTCCAAGAATAAAGTTCTAATATAAAATTACTTCACAGTTTGCTGGCAAATTTACTATCAAAGAGTGGATTTGTTTTTAAAAGTAAAGATCTCTTGATCACAAAACTACTGATAGTTGACAATTTGGTACACAGGGTGGCGTTAACCATTACAATCATCTACAGATAAATTCAACATGAACACAATATTCAGGTTTCTCAAATCTAAATAACCTGCCATCATTTATAGTCAATGGCAAGTTAATGACAAAAATTGTCAAATGTTTTAACATTAACTCCATTAGAACGAATAAAGAAGCAAGTTACGCAAACAATGTCATCACATCGACACTGACAGAAACACCTTTTTAAGTTAGTGGCCACAAATATGTGATGTCTCTTCTAAACGAGAAGTCTACTTCAAAGTGAAAGTTGACTAAAACGGATGTTTATCAAAATATTTGGCGTAATATGTTGTAACTATTAGACCTTGCAATGAGTAGAAAATAGTGAGAGACCTCACAGAATTGCGATATAAATCCACAAAAAGAGACTTGAAGTCTAAACAAAATACCTTTTTTACATCACAGAGGCATATTATAGCCACAACAATGATAAATCACATTAAAACGAATTCAGCCATAAAAATAGCGCACATGTCTATCAAATGCCTAAAAGATAATCTGGATGGTATATATATATATATATATATATATATATATATATATCTGGCCAATGTTATTGGCTCAACAGCAACAGCCAAATATTACAATAAAAACATTTTAATAACCACAAACAGACCTACACGAAGCCATAATATACTTATGGCTGCAAAGCTCTCATAGCAAAATATCTGAAAACAGACACAACAATCTTTGAAAGGATCCAATATGGCCTCCATCATGAAATACAATATTGGGACAGAATGAATGACATGGCACTGGTTTAACAATGTGCAAAAGCATTAGCAAATATGCTGGATCTCTGGACAGACACAGGTTCACCAATTTCCTGTGGAAGTGTATCTAACAGCACAAAGCATTTAAAGTTGTTTATAACTGGCACCCCGTAAGAAACATATATGGGATATTACCCACGAGGCACTTCTATTAATTAAATATCTTGGAATCAGTCATTTTTCTTCAAAATCAACTCCCCCTCACCCTGGCCTTTTCTATTCTGCCCTTGCTGAAGGGCATCAACCTGATTATTGTTAATGCGTTCAATTCTCTTTGTACCCTTTGAGACCTGCAGTTTGATCTCCGTGTGCCAGAGTAAGCGCTGGAAGTAGAAATGCCACACCGTCCACAACATTAGCAGCAGTAATCCGAAGCCCCAAGCAAATATGATATGTTTAGGAAGGGGCTTGGTTACCAGTTCCCAGTCAAACTTCAGCGCGATCAGAATCTCCGTGACAATGATTGCACCAACAATCCAAACCTGGATTCCAAACTTCTTGCAGTTTCTACGAAATACAAAAAGAGAGTAGAAAAGATGCGAACAATTATTTCAGGAGGCAACAAGGTGAACAGCTATAGAATTTGAATAGTTCAATAACTTTAGGCCACATAGCTATAGCGAGAACCAAAACTGAAATGATATGTACAAGGTCATTGTCTTGAACGTACTGATGAAAAAAAAAAGGTTTTCATCTACTAAAACAATTTGTGTTAGTACACCAGCGATGGTCTATACTTCTGATGGGAACAGAATGCTGAATTACTTACGGATCATCGATAAACTGGAAAGTTTCCCTCATGGAGACAGCCCCCCAAAACAAGAAGAACAGCAGACGTCCGAGGCACAGGAAATGGGGGGGTGGAATCCATAAAACGAACTTCAAGTAGAACGTGTTCAATTCTGCCAAAAGGAACTAAACAAAGAAGACAAAAGTAAATATTAGAGACTGTGTCGTGGGCAGAAGACGGATACAAAACATCGAGAGAATACTGACTGAGTAGATAGTGCATGTATATCTGCCTTCATTCCATATATATATATATATATATATATATACATATATGAAAATAATAAATAATAATAACTCTTTATTTCAGACTCTCAGTCCATAGTAATACAATACGAGTAACTAATTATCACAGTTAACAAATTAGAATTAGATTATGTACAACATCAGGCAGGTCATTTTACATAACATCACATTTAAAAGAAACAAGTTATCACCACAGCATAAACATAATTAAAACAGAGGATACACTAATCATAGAATATCAATTACTAGTGTGTAAAGATTAAACCAGTAGCCCCAGATAAGAGAAGACAACGGAACGGAAGATAAAACAACACTCATAATAATACTATTTGAACTGGACCGAAGCCTATGGATAAAATTTGTAATATGTTTCCTTTGTAATTCACCAAAGGCAGGTGTGCCATAGTGAGCAAACATTCCACTTGCGCTACAATGGTGATCCAGTTTCATAAGTCACGTAAGGCTATTATTATAACCTACAGATGTTTTTCATAAAGGTTGTAGAAGCATCATACCAGAATTGCGTACAGTACATGTTAGTACAGTACGATTTAAATAAGAACACCCTGACATCATCAGAACAAAAATAGAATTTACAAAGTTGTCTTTTCATATCAAGTTTACAAGAGTAGGTTTCTATTTTAACACCTAAATATCTACAATTATCAACACAGTCTAACTGATTATTACACAAATACGATTTCTTAGGTTTGAATAATGTGGTCAAACTTTTCTTACTATTATATATAATATACATAATATCAGAAATATATTTTTCAAAAACGTTAAGTAATTTTTTTTTGATTCCACATAGTGACATACATAACATGCCATATGCAATATTGTTAATAAGTCTTCCACTTAAATGGCAACTAATGTTACTTTTTGAAAAAGTCAAACTCAAATCAATATTAAAGAGAAGTGGTGACAGCATACCACCTCGCTTGACACCATTAGTAACAGTAAAAGTAGTGGAGGTCAGATTTCCCCATTTCACCGACATATTTTGATGTTGGTACTAAAAAAAAACATTGAGATAAAACCTAAAGATAATATAATGTGAAGTCTATAACTTGAGTATATAAATGCCTCACCAGTTAATCCATCCTCGACAGGGAGGATTTACCCGTTTTCAAATTCTTGATAGCATAAGCTACTTCAGCTACAGAAACATGCATACCACTGTCAGAATTAGCATTACACAATGTTGAAACTTTATTTTTATATTTACTTTGACCAACACATTTAAGAATTGATTCATAAAGATCTCGCCACATTTCTGCTATGACAACTTCACCTGACATTTTATTAACCGAATTAACTGTTGGAAATTTATTTCAGTTCAACTTTCCAGAAAAAATGTAATTGTTCCTGTTTTACGGCCACTTTTGTGCACAAGGTAGGCTAAATGGGCTGTGTGACCTCGAAAGGTAATGAGGCGAAGTGAAAGATGAAACAGCCTTCTGATATAGCCCGGCCAGGGTTTGAACCCAGGTGCTATAGATCTGTGGCCAACTGTGCTACCAGTTACGGCATGGAGGCGCCCCTAACTGATTTCCAGAATGCCATATATATATATATATATATATATATATATATATCTGGCAAGCATTTAGATTATGTTGGTCTCAAATCACACAGATAACAGATAACTCGTAGATCATCCACCTGAAAGAAACAGATAGTGACCCTATCATCAAGTATACCTTACCATTGATATTAACCACAACATAGAAATCCATCTTTTTAGACTGGAAGTTGGACGCCAGTCGAAGTCCGTCCAAACGTATGGTGTAAACTGCTTAAGTATACGAGTGACTTTACCTCTGTAATGTGTAAACAAATATAAAATAATGTTTTTAATAATTCTTATTTTTCTCTGATGCAAAATAAATGTTTTATTTACAGAGCTAGTTAAAAAAAAGACACTGACAACCAGAGTATGGAGGGCTGCACACTTTAGTACACTTGTTAAGAATATTGGCTCGTTTTCAACACCATACCAGCACTTCTACATTCCTATCATGAACCAAGAATGTTCTTTATTAACTAGTAATAATAATAATAATAATATGTGACATTTATATAGCACCTTAGCGTAGCTATCTAGCTGGATAAGGCACTTTAAAGTACTATAATCATTGACTCAGACCTGTTTCCATCGCACACCTCAACTCCCAAGGGAGCATACAACGCATGCAGCCATTATAGATGCAAAGCATTACTCTAACTAATTGTGCCATTACGGCTCAACAAGCAGTAAAACAGGATCTACTTATAAATGTGCCTCTCCCATATTAATTATCAATATTATTAGGGACAGTAAATTTTGGAAGATGTTACAAAATGATATTCACTCTGGAATGACCTGCATCTGTCAGTGCATTAACCAATACCTTGGTATGAAAGCTAACAGTTTCAACAGTTTTATAATAATCAGTCCTATACGGAATACTTAAACAAAATATAAAGTTGTTACCCTAAAAGACGAACTGATAATTAAAGTATCTGTACTATCACATTTTAAACACAAGTCAAATAACATTCTGTGGTCACTGAATGGAAGATTCGTACAATAAATCTACCTAAACACAATAAAAGTGCACCACAAATTAACTTCCTTTACTTTAACTGGAGTTTAGCACCGAAGTATATGGATTATATTCATAGAAAATCATAAACATGTTTAAACTCACTACATTATACCAAATGTGTCAGTTGATAAGCTGGTGGAGACACAATAATTCTGCGCTACTGCATAATAACGGACCTACCTATATGTTGGTATGTTCCACATCCCACGCCAGTGATAAGGCTTCATTGATAGATAATTCAGGGTCTTCATACCAAGATATATACCACTTAGATTACAAACTAAAGCATCCATTACCCACTTAAAATAGACATATAAGACAACATATGAAACTACAACAAAAATCATCGTTAAACATGAAGTTATCAATGTGTTTTTTTTTGCAATTTAAAACATAGAAATAAATCTAAAAAATCCAAGAGATAAGCAAACACAAACAAAACTTACATGATCCCACCAACATTCTGAAAAGTTGGGCAGCTGGTGTTCGAGAGTATATTCAAGGAACTCAAACATGATACTAATTACCATACACAACCAATAGTCACGAAGGGTTAAGGTCTGAAATAAATAAGAATTATATATATATATATATATATATATATATATAAGAGAGAGAGAGAGAGAGAGAGAGAGAGCAAATTCTTTATAAATTATAGGCATGGTAGGTAACTACAGATACATACACATTAATATTATATGCAAACAGCATGTGACAAACTCAAGTGCATATATCATTATATGTTTATACATTAAATTATATATTAATATTAAAAACTGCAAGGGCCAGTGTTCCCTTGCTGTCACACACACACACACACACACACACACACACACACACACACACAACACACGAGAGAGAGAGAATATTCTCATTAAAAATATTAGCTGTTCCTAATCACAACAAAAAGCACTGTTTGACAAAAGCTGCTTTTATTTACTAACATCATCTAAAGTCATAAATTACCTTTAGCCACCATCCAAAAAAATGCACCACAACAAAACCATCCATCTTATCCTGAAATATAAATGTTCACAATATTAAAACTTCTCAATGCAGCCAGCCTACAATATCTTACATATAACATAGGCTTAAAAGATAATACATGAGTGAGGGTTCGGTTTTTGATGTCACATTGTCAAAAACATATTTTGAACCGCCAAAACCCCCCCCTTGACGTCAAAAACACAACAGTAGTTTTGGATGTCATATTTGTAGGTCAGATGCCTACCTTTGCGATAAAAATGCATTTATTTATATTGTTAATGGTTTGGCTTTTAATAATATTGCTGGAAATGAAACAAAACAACAGTTTCAGACATTATTTTATTTGTGATAATGCATTTAAGTAAACTTTATCTACAATATTTATCAAATATGCATGATTCATACTTGGAGATATAGTCTAACCTCACTTTTATGCCAACTTTGGGACCTGGCTGAAAGTTGGCATTCGCGTGCACAGGGCCTTGGGGGTGGATGAATGTGTACAGCACATAATTTTGTACAATATACATGTAGTGTATTGTAGGGACATCAAAAGACCATATAACTATTTATTTATTTAACAACATAATAACAGTATGCGATAATCTGCTGCTCCTGTCCAATGTCAAGTGCTGTGTGTTTACGTTTTTTCGATACAGTAGCCATGATCAGAAATAATATGATGAACAGGACAGATTATATACTAATAATAATAATGTATATTTAATAAAGTGCCCTCAAGGGTGCTGTACAAATAATATGTAATATAATAATACCCCAAATAATATGTCTGTAAAAACCCTGTAATGATTTAAAAGATAATAATTATTTATCTGTGAAAGCGACCTTAAATAGGTGTGTTTTTAGAAGATATTTAAAATATTCGAAAGACGACTATAGTAATGTTTTGTCATATTTGTAGGTCAATGTTTGCTAAAAAATTTTTTCATATTGTTTTGGTTTGCTTGTTTTAAAATCTATTGATGGAATGAAAAAAACAAAAGTTTTGACTTTTTGATTTTGATAATCATTTAAATTTTTAAATTTATCTACAATACTTTTTCAAATATTTGGGGCATTTTAATTGGGGTATACTCTAACATCATTTTTCCAAATTTACCAGAAAGTTCATTGCTGCAGTGGCTTGAAGTTTGGGGCAAGGACGGGCCCTTGGGGGGGGTGAATATTATAGCACAAATTTTGTCAATATCATGGAGGTAAATTTTAGGGTTATTTTTAAAAGGATATGGTAGTAAGGGAAAACATTCGTGGCTGATTTAAAAATTAACATGGAGGAATCTTTTGCTCCTTTTCCAAAACAGTTGGGGTGTGAGGTTGACGTTTTTTCGGGGGGGCAGTAGGCGGGATCACAAATAATATATAAAGGACAATTTCAGAAAAATTTATACTAATAATAAAAAGATTTTAATAAAGTGGCTCAAGGGGGGTAAAAAAAGAATATAAAAAGAAATTTCTAATTTCTACTTTGTACAGAAACAAAGGTTTGTTAAACCGTGTTTAACATGTTTAAACAGAGTGTTTAGAAGTATAGACTGTACTAACATGAGTTTATTTTGAGGAGGAATTATTGTAGATACACAGGATTTTGTTGATAACTGTTGCCAAATAAATGTTTTGATGTTTTTTTGACAGCAGTTTTGTTCTGAAATAGTTTTTGACAGTTTTTATGGTCATGTTGGCATAAATTGGTTTTTGATTAAAAAAACCTCGCCAACAACCTGTTTTTGATATGATGATTTTAGCCATGTTTTAACCGATGATTTCAACTGATTTGTCAAAAAGCTGCTAACTCTGACATGTGTGTGTGTGTGCAAACTCAAAATACTGACACATTCTTTGTTTAGTGACAGACTGTGATCTTCATCACTGAACTTCCATATAATGATAGTAATAACATTCATTTCCATAAGCTATATGCTTACTCCTTTTTTGTATTTCTATAAATCAGAAAATTTTGACATCCACCAATCAAAAATTCAACAAGACACAAATATTTGCAGGGAGAAAATGATACTCAAATGAAGGGAAATCAATGCCAATTTGTCCAATATACATTTAATACGATGAATTTGAGTGAAAGGCAATTTATAGTAAATCCACACAAATACGATTAAAATGAAACACTGACACAGGTTTAAAAGTATATTTGTTGGTTGTTTCAAAGACCCTAAAATTTGACTGGTCCACGACTTCATTATCTGAGAAACAATCTAAAATACAACACTAAATTTAATATAAAAAATTTAAATTTGACACTACCAGTATCAAAGAACCGTAGATGTTTCAGATGTTCTAGAAGTATTCTTTTGATATGTTACAAATCTTTTATAATTCATGATATGAAGGACAATAGTTAAAGGTCCAAGAGAAGGTATCATGGAGATGAAAAGAGTAATTAGACAGATGATAAGTGGGAAGACAGGTAGATGAACACAGTTGATGGTATTGCTTTACACATTCGTGGACCAAGGGAAGTGGTCTGGTGAGCATTAAGGAGACTGGCATTGAAGAATGGCCGACGAAAGGTGTCATGACATCTTTATAATAATGTGAGAAAAGTGGTGAAAACTAAATATGGGAACAGTGTAGAATTTAAGATGAAGGTGGAGTATATCAGGGATCAGTTTTTAGTCCATTACTATTCGTTGCTGTTATGTGAGGAATCATGGAAGATGTTGCACGTGGATGATTTGGTATTACTGGCTGAGAGCATGGAGCACTTGAAGAAAGTACTGAGGTGGGAAGAATGCATGGAGGCAAAAGAGTTGAAAATTAACATTAGCAAAATAAAGGTGATGGTTTCACGGATTAACTTTCGTGATGTTGACAGGACGGGAAGAAATTGCCTTTTACAGTTTGTGAGAAGGGAGTTAAAAGTAACTCAGCGCAGTGCTAGAAGTGCATGGATCCATAAGCATTGGACAGGTATGAAAAGTTCACCAAGTACAACTGGGAATGCACTTGTGTGCAAGATATACATGAGAGAGAAGTTGATGGAGAGGATATCAACATACAGGAAGCGTGGATCTGGGTAATGATGTGTGTCTGGACAGAGTTGGATAGTTCAGTTATCTGGGGGATGTGCTGAGTGGAGGTGGATGAGTGAATACAACATTAGTGGCAAGAGTACACTGTGAATGGGGACTATTTTTAGTTGTCAGGGAACTTGGCAAGGAAAGATGTGTCACTGAAGTTAAAAGAGAGGCTATATGTGACACTTGTGAGGAGTGCAATGGAAGTGAGACTGGATGGAGAGCAGATAGATCAATTCGAGTGGAGAGAGATGAGAATGTTGCGATGGATGTGTGGTATGTCTGAGGGATAAGGTACCAAGGGTAGAGGTGAGAGATAGAGAATGGCGATTGAATTTGTGATTGAAGTTATTAAAAGGAATTGGTTGAGGTGACTGCGACATGTATCAGGGAATGATGATGATGACTGGGAGATGTGTCAGGGAATGATGATGGTGACTGGGACATGTGTCAGGGAATGGGAATGACTGGCAGAAATGTGTTGTATGAGGTGGACAGTGTGAGAGATGGAGGAAGACCGAGGTGGTGGGAATGATATAAGAGTGTGGGTTATTAATGATAGGAGTGTGGACTGTGGGCTATTAATGATGTGAGAGTGTGGGCTGTGGGCTATTAATGATATGAGAGAGTGTGGGCTATTAATGATATGAGAGAGTGTGGGCTGTGGGCTATTAATCTGATGGGTGATAATGTCATTACTTTTGTTTTGGAGAAGTTGATCACAAAATGGAAGTTTACAATGACTAAATATTCCATCTTTATGAAATAATGTGATCATTCTAAATTTACGAGCCAAACAAATAATAAACATCAACAAAGTAAATAACTAACAGAATATAAACGTGAACTTTATTTATCACGTAGTAAATGAAATATAAACAAATCGAACTGATTATTTGGACTATAGAGTAGTCCACATAATCTTAAATATTGAAAACAAATTGATTGATAAATGGCTAATTTAGGATCTCTTAATACCAACCCAAACATTATGGAATGGATCTTCTCGTCTATCACTGTCATATATCCTGCAGTTTCCACCATATTCCTTTTCAGCCAGAGGCACTCCGAGACTTGGATCGATGTGCTTCAGCATCTGTCTGGCATCATCAGGTGTCTGAAAAACCCAGGTTTCACTTTCAATTAGCCAGTACTATGCACAAAAATGTAAATGACACAGTCCACACATAACAACATATTATTTGTCAGGTGTTTATTAATAAATTACCTGGAAAAGGAGAAAGACAAGGGCTAGTTCATACACAATACTCAACATCAGTAACAACCTCCAAAAACCTGAATTAAAAAAAAGAATATATATATATCACATATATATAAACACACACACACACACACACACACACACTTACTATAAGAACTAACACAACAATTGAACATAATCAATATATTGAAGTATTTATAAACAATATAACATGATAACCCTAACTTGTCACTGTTCAAACAATATGGCCTCATTTATAATAATTACAACTAATTTTCAGCTCTACAATTATGTTATGATAACTCACATGGGTGTGGTCTCCTGAATGGACCATCAGGTGTGTGGATTACACCAAATAATACAAAGGCTACTATAACAGCAATAAGACCTCTGGAAAATAGTGCATTTAACATGGGTGTGTCAGGTATTCAAATATTGTGTGTATGTATATAAGAGAGACTGATGGACACAAACACACACACATACACACACAATACACAGACACACACACACACACACACAGAGAAAAGAGAAAAATCTTACCTTTTAGCATTATAATCAGAATTAACCTGAGCCTCTTCAAATAATGCAACATAGATTAGCACCAGAGAAAAGATCACCAGCACAGTTATACGATGTGCACGCCTGGAATACAATATATGAAAGATGTTTTGGTAATGTTTTCTTATAATAAAGATATTATTCTTCATGGTATAAACACGTTTAAACTAAATCCTAAAACAAAACACTGAATAAAGAAAACTGCAGTATTATAATAATAATCAGTGTTTAACATGTGTTTAACATCCAAAATACATTATTACATACCATGAAATAGGCACTGTCATAAACTGTTTAACGTTTACTCAACAGATGCATAAACAATTACAATATTTGTTCAATGTTCTACATAACATATTCCTGTTCATAATAATATGAAGGGCTCCAGGTGTATGTAATGCTGTCTTCTGATTGGCTTAAATATTAACCAGAATTAGTCATCACTGTGCTTAATGACTAAAAAGAAATGTCAGACTAGCTAAACAAACACTGCCGATATACTGGTAGTAAACAATTACTAACTTTTAATAATTTTACATGGATAACATATATGTATTTGAAAGCATGAGTACAAACATATCCTTATTATCCATGAACTATTATCCGCTAAATCCCACCATAAACTAATAATATATATTAATAGAGCATGTCTTTAATTAGTAAGGCTACTAACAAGAGCTATCCAAAGACAATGTACAGAGATTCCGCAAATATAATCTATCTAAATCCCTATTAGAAATGTGAACAATTAATTTTAGCTAACAATGAAAACAGCCTTGAACAGGTCAGTTTTTAGAATATATTTAATGCTAGATGATGATTGATGTGTTACGGCCACTTCTGTGCATATGGTAGGCTAAATGGACCGAGCGACCTCCAAAGGTAATGAAGCGAAGTCAAAGATGAAACAACCTTCAGATATGCCCACGCCGGGATTCACACGGGTGGTAGTGATCTGTGGTCCAACACGCTACTGCATATTTAATGCTAGATGAGCCACAACATTCTAAATTCAATAAAGGCGAAATATATCCTAGATTATTTTATCATCCCACTAGAGGTATTAAAAGATCAATTAATGTGTAACGTTGATGTTTTTATAGATATGACATGACGTGGTGAAGCCAAATATTAGAAGATGTTTAGTTGCTCACAGATCATTCTCCAATGAAAAAGAAAATGTTTAATCATTTATATAAATATTCAGTAATATGTATATAGGTGTGTGTCATCAAAACATTATTATTACACACACACACACACACAGTTCTGAACTCTGTGTCTTGAAAAGTTCATGAACCTTTCACGAATAGGACCATTTCATGTTCAAGAATCATTTGTGAACTGTTCATGTGTTGTTCATGAATTCTGTGCAAGAACTGTTCTGCACGATTCATGAATAAGGTAGTTCATGATGTTTTCACCAGGGTAGTTCTGACAGCTAGAACTGTCCTTTAGGTTAAACAAGCCAAGATGACATTTGTGAATGTCTCATGGAGTCCAATTCCATCTAAATCTAATTACAATATAAAATTGTAAAACTCGTGAGGAGTTCTGGAGGCCCCACCCCCCCTCTCCTTGGGATAGACATACTACCCTCTGGAATACATATAAATGTTCCTGATATAATCATCTAATATATAATTATTTTATCCTTTATTTCTATATTTGATTGTTCTGTTATTGTCAGTGTTATTATTTGATATCTTTGTTTTCTTTCACCTTTCTGATGACACCACATTAACAGAGATACCTATCTCATCAGAGCTATCATTGGATGGTGTTGTCTTAGCAGTAAATAAGTTGTTTGTTACACATCAATTGTTGTCATGTGGCGACTGGTTCACTCATCCATAAAAATGAGAACCTGACAGGATGTGATGGGTATGTGTTTGAGTAACGGTTTGCGCCTATAATGGCAACAGGCATAGTACGTTCTCTAGGGAGTTGAGGTGAGTGCTGGATTGAGACAGGTCTGAGTCAGGGATAATAATACTGTAAAGTGCCTTAGAGCAGATATCTAGCTGAATAAGGCACTATATAAATGTCAATATTATATCATATTATATCATCAGATGACACTATGACATCACACAAATACAAGTATCTGATATGATATAGCATTTGATATAAACTCTGATCTAGATATTATCAATACAGAGTTTTGTCACACAGTGTATCTTGGACAACAGATATTGAGCTAATATTTTATTATCTGACCAGAGTTTTTTAATGATATTTAATTGTATTATTTAGCATTATAAGAGAACATAAACTTTATGATAAGTTGTTTATCTGTAATAGTAACACTTTATCAACAGCAAGTTTTTATGTAAAGTGAATGGAAAACTGTTATAGCTTTGATGTCTCAATATCTCCCCCCACCTGCTGTCCTGTCTAATGTTGTGAGCTTAAAGGGATTGTCTACCTTCATTTCAAATTTTCAGGACTAATACTATACTCACAAATATCATAAATAATGTTGAAGCTAGACAGAGACTGGAAGCTCCTGAATGCTGACGTCACTTCAACACATCCAGTTCACCTGAAGTCTCTAGAGCCCATACAAAAGCATGTAAACAAGTGTGAGCAAAGAATCTTGTTAAAATGGCTCAGATATTAATGCTCAAGAGAAACTATAATCTGCATCAGTCAAGAGAGCGACAATGTGACGTCAGAGCATTTCAATTTCCTCCTTCCCGCCTTCGAATCTGGCTTCAGGTGTAGCCATAATGGCGGCCCTCCATTAATTTGGATTATTTCCCTATATCTATGATATCAGGTATATTTCGTGATTATTATAATGGAATTTTTGGTTACTATTCTAAACATTACATATTTAAAAAGTATTTTCTGAAGGTGGATCATCCAATTAAACCCCAACACTTAAACTAAGTCTATCTTATCCACCATTAATCTATAATAGTTTATAGTATATAAAGTATCTGGCACAAAAACAGAAACAAAAACACCATAATGTTACTGATAAGAGAATGTTAAATGTATGGTTGCAAATCAGTGACAAAACAGATCAATGATCAGAGCATGTTAAATGTATGGTTGCAGATCAGTGACAAAACAGATCAATGCCACTAATGATCTATTTGTGAGATCATCAGATGCGAATGTAACACAACAACATTCATATTTACCATCCACCTTTAGTTCCAACATCTGGTCATCAAACAACCGTACTTTAAAAGGGTAATATCTATCTTAAGACACTATATATCAATATTGTTCATCTTTTGATATTCACAATTAATTTCAACTCTAGCAATTCTCACAAATATATTTAACATGTTACCTTTAATAATTGCTATACCACCTAAAACTTTAATAATAATATCTTTCTATCTCCCAGATATACAACCTCATTTGAATAGACTTCAGTTAATAATGGTCATATATTGTTAAAACAGACAAGAAACAGGTTGTGATCATTACTGAAATATTAACAGGAGCTGAATATACGTAGTTAGTGCTTCCTTTCTACATATATAACAAAATATAACATTTACCGTTGTTGATATATAATTACATGCAACTGTCAATAATTGATTACTGATGACGCAGTTTAAAATGTTGTCCTATGAACACTATTGACGTATTGAATCATAACCTATTTAAAAATCAATAAAAATGCAACATACAGGTTTTTGCTGTCAATTGACTTCAGTAGTATCCCCTGTTGCTAAATTTGGCCTATTTTCCATTTGAAAGAACCCCTAATAATAATATTTAGAAAACATTCATTCAGCTAATCTTAATTTTCATCGTCGTCGTGTGATATTATTTTAATGTTCATGTTTCTCACATTCTCTACCTGATATTAACATAGTCAATATTTATATAGTCATTGTGTGTTGAAGTGTTCATTTACGTCTACATACCACAGTGTAGTTGAATTTAACTTAGGTGAAGAAATGAACATATATCAATAATAAACAAAGGATATATTCTTATAAAAATTATTATTCCGCTCAGTTTCCATGTTGGTCAGATCTAAGAGAAATGGCCAAAGGTTAAATCCACGAATAAATTTCCATAAACAAAGATATGACATGGATTTATTTTAAACCTGAGGTTTTCTAGAACATTGCTCTACCTATTATGTTATTGGAGCATCCATGATATATGTGTATGTTATCTGTCTCACACAAGTCACAATACCAACTGTTCTCTAATTAATTCCACACATAAAGTAGATAAAAATAGAGCTTTAAAATAAAGTTAACAGTCTATCAAATGATAATATTAATTATGAGATGTTAATACAATATGCATCAAACTTCTTCTATCTTAAATAAAACACGATTTCTGTAAATTGTAGTGATATGACGTTTAGTGTATGGTTAGTTAGTTAGTTAGTAAGTTCGAGAGAGTATAATCTCTCTGGCCAAGTTAGTGACTCCACCTCAGCTGTACTGCTCAGCTTTCCCAGGAACTCCTCATAGATGTGATGGAGTTTGTGTCCGTTTTGATTGTGTAGCCTGCTATGTTTCGTTTGTCTGGGATGTTTTGTAAGTATATATCAAGTTGTGCTTGAAACCGGTCATGGAGCATCCTGTCTGGCCACAGATATTTACTGGAAGGCTTTTGAAAAGCTGTGGACCCCTAATTTGAAGGCTCCCTTCTCTGATTGCCCTAATTTTACCCGATGTACACTGTTTTCTTTGGGGGACTCGGCATAGGTGACCCTGCCTTGTTGATGTGTATGATTTTATTCCAATATTTGGAGCAATTCCTTCTAGAATTTTCCAGGTGTATATAATTTGGTATCTTTCCATCCTCCTCTTCTGAGAGTACATATTGAGGGCTGATAGTCGATCCCAATAATTTAGGTCAGATATTGGGTATATCTTACTGGAAAATGATCTGAAGAGGGACTCAATTTTCTGGATATCTCCAACTCTGTGTGGTGTCCATAGCTGGGAGCAGTAATCTGTGTGTGGTTGGACTATGCTCTACCATAGTGTTTTCATAGTGTGCATATCTCTGGCATGGAAAGTTCTTATGATCCACCCACATTTTTGCCGAACTTTGTTACATACTGTTTCTAAATGGTCAGTGAAACTGAGAGTGTCACTCATTTTGACACCGAGATCTTTGACACATTGGGTTTGTTCAATTATTCTGCTGTTTTGGTCCAAAGTATGAGGTGGAATCTTTTATGTCCTGATTTTTACCATATCTGAGTAGTTCAAACTTGTTTTCATTAAATTGCATCTTGTTTATTTGTTGCCACTTGTATATTGTTTTGAGGTCGTTCTGTAGTTTCTTGACGTCATCCTCATTTTTGATGGCATGAAGGACTCTTGCATCATCCGCAAAAGATGAGACATGGCTACACGTATTGTTATTTATGTCCCCTATAAGAATGATAATAATATTGGACCTAGAAAACTGTTCTAGGCCCAACATTATTTCTCATGGAGTACACTATTTATCATCTTGGACAAAGTTGAGGTGATACCATTTGTTGTGATGGACTAGGTTCTATCATTAACAAAGTTATTAATCCATGTCCCCACTTTTCCACCAATAACTAGATGTTTCAATTTATGACTTAGGATCCCATGATCAATCTTATCAAATGCTTTTGCAAAGTCAAGATATATAACATCAAAATTGTTTCCCTCTTCTACCAAATTCAAAATTGTCTCGTAGTTTCTAGTAGTTGAGTGAGGCATGATCTTTTCGAGATGGGAAGTAAGGGATATTAGCCTACAATTTTTGGGTTCTAATTGGCTGTCTCCTTTATGTATGGGGATAATAGTGGCCTGCTTAAGTAATGGGGGCACTTGGCCTTGGTGCATGGATTCTCTCCAGAGGCTGTATATGTGTTTAGAAAGGGATAGTTTACATTTCTTAAGTAATACAGCTGGGAATCCATCTGGGCCACCAGCTGAGTTGCTACTTAATTTATCAATTGCTTTTTCAATGTCCAAATGGGAAAAGATGAAATCAGTTAGTTGTGGCTTATATTCATTCAGATTCTGGAAACCATTTGAGCATTTTGGATCCTTTTCTCTGGATCTGATTGACTGAAAACACTTTCATATTGAAGCCTAAGCTTTTCTGCAATTTCTTTAAGTTCATCTACACTTTGCCCTTCTCCATTGATTAAGGGGCCTACATTTGATTTGGTTTTACTATTTTTAGCTACATATTTGTAGAATAATTTAGAGTTCTATTTTATTGCAGCTATTGCTTTTTCTTCTTCTTGTTTACAAGATATGGTTAGAATGTCCTGTATCTTGATTTCCACATCATGGAGTGTATTCAGGAGTTTTTTTATGTATTTACTCGGGTGGTTGATAGTTTCAATCTCTGCATTGTATGATTTCTCCTGAGTATTCTTCTTACACTTGGAATAAATTCTTAATGGGGAGAGTATTTCTGCAGGCCTGTTCTACTTTGGTTAAGAAGTGATGTACTTTATTTGTACACTCTTCTTGCCAGAGCAGTATTCCAATTTATTTCACTTAGCGCTTGGTTCAGTTTGTCCCACTCAGCATTGCTGTAGTTGAATTTCGACAAAGGAGCCTTGTTTTCCTCAAAGTGGTTAGTGGTAATCCGCTTTGGGCTATAATTTAGTAATGTGAGGCTTAATCTATGGTGATAAGAGGCTTAACATATGGTGATATCAGACTTAACATATGGTGATGTGAAGCTTAATGTATGGCATTATGAGTCAAACAAGGTGGATTTTATTTACAAGTCTGATCAACTCAGATATTAGTTTCTTGTTTCATAAAATCATTGGTACTCAACCATGGTGACTGCTAATAACTAAAAATTACAACAAGATCACAAAGTCCTTTTAAGTATGTAAAACAATCAGACATTGACCATCCTCTAGGTTTGTTTCTTCCATCTTATCATGTTACTCCACTGACAGTAAGTAGTGAGGGGGAGGAGATATTATATATGCTCATCTATAAAACCACCTCATGTATTACCGGTACCGGTAGTAAAATTCCATTTGTAGTAATTTGAAAGGCAATTACCTAAAAATGTTGTACGAGTTGAGGTGCTAACCATAGAAAAAACCATCCCTGGAAAACCATCCCCCATTTGAATATTCTCTTTCATATTAAAAAGAAATTTAACAATCAGCTATCAAATAAAAACACTCTTTAATACTGAATATTTTATTTAAATTAGACTCATGAACAAAGATATGCCCATGTGACCGTACGTGATTGATATTTTACGGCCACTTTTGTGCACATGGTAGTCTAAATGGGCCGAGCAACCTCCAAAGGTAATGAAGCGAAGTCAAAGATGAAACACCCTTCAGATATGCCCACACAGATGGTATTGATCTGTGGTCCAACACGCTACCAGTTAGACCACAGAGGCGCCCGTGACCATATGCGACATATTATACTTAAGACAATGATACATAATCATATGGTGTAATGCTTTGTAATGCACTGATCAGGAATAGAAAGGACTCATACTGTAGTTATATACAAATTATTACGCATCAAATGATTTTGTAAAATAAGATAGGTTATTGTGCAAGTGTCACTGATGTATTTAAAACAAATTATTATCGTTCATGACTAATCTGTTTGTTAATACATTCCATCATCCAACCAAACGGAAGGCCCACAACAGATGAGGATATCTTGAAAACAGAATCAATAAATGGGTTGATTGTCATAATTTTGTTCTTCGACAAAATAATTTTTAATAAAATAGTTTTCAAGTCAATCAAAATGCCACCAAAATCAGTATATTTCCTCAGTTATCATGAAAGACCCCTCAGATGTCAGCTGTAAGGTGGGTATGAGATCTCCATCACAAAAAATTATCTTTGAATCTTTAGCCAATAATCTGTTAATAGTAATAAATTAAGTTACAATACTATACTCTAGCATATTATTGTCATGTTTAACATGAAATATAGCTTCTAACTCAAATATATGTCATGTTACAACAACACTACACAATTACTGAAGCTCCATGTAATTGGTGGTGATTCCCCAAGAGGTACTTACAGCAAAATATTATTATTATATTATTATTAATCTGTGAATGGATATCTGATTTAGATTTTTTTCTATTTTATGATCCTTGATCATAGAAATTAGAATAAGATTATACATGAAAATCAATTCAATCGACTATCTCTACAGATTGAAGGCTGTTTCAATGGAGCAGTGATTAGACAGTGTGAAGTGAATTTCCAAGTTCTGGGTTCAAATCTGGCTCTTCCCTGTGTTTATGGGATTGGTCTACCGTGGCAATGTGACCAAATCGAAAGCTAAACAACTCACCTGATTAAAATGATCTAATTCTAAACATGTCACACTTGTGTCAAAAGTGAGAGCTTGATAATTTGATTTTGTTGTGTTTGTGGTTTTTAGTAATACTAAAAACTGCAAACATAACTAATTCAATTTAATTTATCACCACTAATTGCCCAAATATAGAAGGTATGTAAAAATATTAATTTAGGAACAGTTATGTTAAAACACCCAAACAAGATTATCTAGATACTAACCAGAACCATGTCGTTGTACCATCATCATAGAAATCTTTATCTTGTCTCTGCTCTGCTTCCCAATCATGGGCAGGTGGCATGGGCATGCGCATGGCATGGCCATTCTGTGTGCTGTATGGATACACTTCATCGTCTCGTTCCCCTAACATCCTGCACTGATCCACATCTAGCGACTCGCATTACATAGAGCTACACTGGAAACATAAACCAACCACTCGGATTAGACACCCTCTGATATAAATTATTATCTAATGTCTAATGACCGGTGTGTCTTAATGAGGCAATGTAGATGATGAACACACACTTTTGGATTGACAATTCAGTCATCTCAGAAGAGATAGTTTCTGTAATATGTAGCAAATAAAGTCCAAACAATCCACCAAATGTTAAACAATTATCACATAACAAAACCCTGAGTTTAGCAGATTTTCTTGAAAAATATGCCTAGTCGGTGTGAAAGAAATCCACTTAAAACAATGATGTTAGAAACTGCTTTAATTTAAAAACTTCACTTAATATAAACTATATGAAATTAAGCAAACATTATATATGACAAATTGCTAGGTTTATTCCACCCAACTAAAACTAAATCAGCAACTGGCACTATCAATTTTTCTACACAGACAGACATTAATTTTTGAATACACAAACTAAACTGGTATCTATCCTGACACGAATTTTATCTGACCTTGCAGCTTAATCAAATACAAGAGATCACATTCTTAAACCTTCTCCCTGTACTCACACAACAGTGCTGTACTGGTAAAGATGGTATACCTTGTTAAAACAGGTCGTCGATGTTCGGCAATGTCAGTCGAAGATCTTCACATTGAATGTATCATTAAACATTGCTAGATTATATATATATATATATCAGATATTTAAAACACAATCATGTGTCTAAAGAGCAGTAGGGCATTGAAAATCATATTGCTGTGACATCAATTGATTACTCTGTCAATAACATTAATATGCTAAACAAATCAAAAGAACTAAGTGTCAGTTACTAACAGCTGCTAAATAACGCCTGTCACAGACAACGGGTGTGGTGTTTGGCGGTGGACCAACAACACAACATAAGAGGTGGCTCAAACATTTGAACCGCAAATGTCATCCATGACGACGTTAGCAAAGATTCTCTGAAGTGTGACAAACAACACACACACATAATAATTAGGTAGAAATGGTGTAAAGTAGGAAAGCAGAACTTTATTTCGTCACCTTTCTATTTACTAGATCTTCAAATAATAATAAATGGGAAATATTCCACTTACTTTCCTACAAACTAATGCTTAATATGTGATCTGACTTGAATAATGTATCATTTATTACCGCAAAATCTGATAAATCAGCCTATGGAAAAACATTCGTAAACATTTCAGTGTCTATGGGCACAATTGGAAATTTGACCCACATCACAGTTTGCTACACATTGTGAATAAAGGACCATGGTATGCTTGAAAAGAGGGTCAACATATAGATTGTACGTGAATGTTTGTGTGTAGTGAAATAGGTCACCCAACTATTAAACAAAACTAACAAAACTGATTATGTAAAACTAATAGATGATGATTGATGTTTTACGGCCACTTTTGTGCACAACGTAGGCTAAATGGGCCGGTAAAACCAATAGATGAATACCTCAGCAATACTGGAGTTTGTATCGTCATTGTACATATTATATTTATGTACTAACATTTCTTTATGTTATTATTGTTGTGTCATCAAAATAAACATCACACATCCTATATTTGCATTTTTCTTCATATTAAGTACAAAATCCAAATTTGGATATTGCGTACTATTGCACTAGTGAGAGTTGTGGCGGTGTGACAGTAGAAATTTAAGTTGTGCAGGGCAAGAGTGGTGGCGGTGTGACTACAAATTTAAGTCATGCAGGGCGAGAGCGGTGGCGATGTGACAGTACAAATTTAAGTCGTGCAGGGTGTGTGGCTATATATAACTATATGATGTTGGTAGCTGACTCATCTTAGGAGACAGGTCTTTGAGAGACACCTGATGATTGATTATTGCTGTTTTACACCCACTTTTGTGCACATGGTGGACTAAAAGTGGCCTTCAAAGGTAATGAAGTGAAGTCAAAGATGAAACAACCTTCAGACATGCCCACGCCGAGATTCAAACATGGTGGTAGTGATCTGTGGTCCAGCACACTACCACTAGACCACTGAGGCACCCTTGAGAGACACCTAGTGAATAGTTTAAAAACTAACAGTAACACCTCTCAAGGGAGACACCTAGTGAATAGTTTAAAAACTAACAGTAACACCTACAACATATTAGCTACCCACAAAATAATTTGTTATAAGCGTGTTCCAATGTATCTGTTGTGTACCAAATACGTACTAAACATCAATACTACTGTTTTAGTTTATGACGTTCGTGCTATTGTTTTTGTGTTTTAACTGATCTGCTAATGTTATAAACAATTGCCGCCGTCCATCTTGTTTCTTATTTCAAGGGATAATAAAGGATTTGTGTGTATTTGATGTCATGCTAAATGTATTGCCACTCCTTGGTGGGACCAGTAAAGTAATAACAAAATAATCTTACAATACAAAGTAGTAAAGAATAACATATGTGACATCAATAACCAAACAGAAATTGCAGCAATTAGCTTTACTCAAGGTGTGTTTGAAATCACATAACAATTACATAACAATGCAAATAGCTTTGCTCACTAGCCAAGACACCGGCAGCACAAAACGTCATACACACTGTCGTAAGCATAACTGGGGAAGAGCTATCATTGGTCAATATGTTGGGCTGATGTTCGGCCGATGACAATCAGCAATCTATTATGGTAATAAATCCTCAATCAAATTATTGCAACTGGCAGTTCCTTGACAGGTAATATTGTAGGCTGGGGACCCTGACACTATGGTGTTTGGCTGCATCGGGCAGGTGGTGGCTTTAGACAGGTCAGTTTGAATGGGACTTGCATCAGGACTTTGGAAAGGTGGCGTTTTAATGGTGACACTTCCAGACAGGTGGCGTTAAGAGCAAGTTTGACTGTATAAATGTGTATAAAATATGAGTCAAATATGCATTGTTTGGATAATAATGGTTGACGATAAGTGTACAATATCCAGAATACTCTGAGGGTAAGTAGTTAATTTATAGACAAGACACAAGCATGCAGTGAGTGTCAAAATTGTTAAACTGAAGAATATGTATTGAGAAACAGGAGGTTAGTTTCATTAAATATCATGTGGATTATGTTGAGAATCCGCTCATTTCGGAGTTGCAAACACTTCCATCCAGTACATATACGCCATATATATAATTAGTTTTGTATAATCCCTGTCAAATCTTGAGTGCACTTGTCTCATAATTCAGTTAGCTTTATGAAGGGGCAAGCTCACTTTGGCATCGACAAAAAAGTGAATATGTTTCATGGGCAAACAAGCTAGCTTTTGTTTCTAGATAACTGGAATTGGTACAACATCACACATATTACCTCTTATAACATCATATATCACCATATAACACAACAATCATCATTACACCTTATCAGATCAGTTATACTATCAAATATCATCTCATACATAGATCATCAAATAAACATGACAACATATCCTCACATAACATTCCTAGGCCAGCGCTGCTGATCACCAATTGCATCATAGGCGAAACAGTTACCTATTTGTCTAAACAAAAACATCTCTGCAAATTTGGCAAAATGCTTTTATGATATTATTTATGATGCACTACCAGCGGTGCACCCGTGAAACTGCTGCCCACCACTGGTGACATTGTTTTTGCAGCCCTATATCTATAATTGGCTGATCTGAACATTCTTGGTTTGAAATTGCCGTATTTCTCTTTGCTGCAAATTATCGATAGACTTTCTTCAAATATAAAAAACATAGTTAGGAGTCAAGTAATATCAAGAGGCAGATCATAAAATATTGGCAGGATAAGTCCAGTATTAGCTTTGTAATAGTCATTTGAAGTCTGCGGACAAGCACAAATCTGATGGTGGATCGAGTTCTACTTTCCCTGTGAGCGGGCAGTGTTATTATCGCATTCGTGCATTGCTCCTGAAGCTATAAAATGACGTTGTGAATGTTACTCAACAGCCATTGTGATTTTGAACTTTGTATGGTGCATGTTGGAAAACTAGATTATATCTGGTTCGGAATGATTCATAAAAGAGGCACGGCTGACAACGATGGAGAAAGAAAGAAAGAAACAGAAAAAGCTGACTCCAACAACACGACCGATAACAGCAGACTGGTTTGATACATACACAACAGCCACAACTACGTCTTTCTATGTAACATAAGCATTTGTGCTAAAGCCAAAATGTTTTGCTCACAGAAAAGACTGCAACAAGCGAAAGATGGATCATCTGGTGAAATGTCCGCACACCATAAATGATCAACATTGGTTACCAAGCAATGGTTGGCTTTTGTCACAACGAAAGATCACACAGGTTTGACAATTATCACTCAGTTGGGGTGGGTGCTCATGCAGGTGAAACACTGCCCCCTGACCATGAAGAATACTGCATATATTAATTTACAGTTATGCAGTCTGTTTGATGGATGACATTTCATCAAGGTAAATTATGCTAACAAAAGTGGCTAAACAAAACAAAAATTGGCTAAACAAAATTTAAACCTTTAGCCAAATTGGCTACACAGATGTTACGGCCAGAGTTAGCCTAGACATCATACATATCATGTCAGTTCATAAACCACATTCATTATAATTAAGGAACATAACCTTCTCAAAAGTGTTGTCTGTTAGACGACATCTGTCTATATGAAAGATTTTCTCATCAATGTTAAAAAGTAAGTTTAAAGTCTAAGACACAGTAGTATGTCTCATAGTTGCAGATCATTTGTGTAATGTAATATTTATGTATAACACATAAAAAGAATTAAATATGTATCAATTTATTACATTTTTCAGAAATAAGGCTGCAAAACTGGCCCAAAGACCAATCAGCAAGATTATTTCAGGGCGGTCCGAAGAGAGAAATGGTGAAGTTTTTTAATTAGACATAGAACATCCATTTTTGTTTCATTAGATAGGTCTAGCAGAGACTAATAACTAAATATATAATTTGACATGGTTTTCTTACATTATTTAGGAAATATATACCTCGATAGGGTAGAAAATGACCACTGTAAGGTCCAATGCATATATATTTTTAATCCACAGACATAA
Organism: Paralvinella palmiformis; assembly: GCA_025642065.1. Classification (NCBI taxonomy): domain Eukaryota; kingdom Metazoa; phylum Annelida; class Polychaeta; order Terebellida; family Alvinellidae; genus Paralvinella; species Paralvinella palmiformis. Next base: position 38,119 of record JAODUP010001055.1, read on the forward strand.
AAAACAATTAAAATTGACATACAATGAAAAAGAAGTAAGGTGTTATGCTGTTATATATTTTATAAAGAAATTAACCACAATACAATATGTTTTAGGATTAGAATGCAGTTATATATACATATTATATGCATGTATATCTGACATGCTGACAGTTTATCAACCAAGAAGAACACTACATTCGATGGGTTCAGTGACATTGGTGGTTCCAAGGGTTAGAACATCTAGCTATGGCAAAAGAAAATTTCAGTGTTCAGCAGCCAAGCTATGGAATGCACTCCCACCTCACATTCGTGAATCCAAAACACTGAACATTTTTAAGATGTTGCTGAAAATGCATTTGTTATCCAGCCATTTTGATCTTTAATTTCTTCTTTTTTTCTTTTTCAGTTTTATATATATATATATATATATCAATTTAGCTTTATACATATATTGTTATGAAATAATTGTATTATGTTTGTTATATCTTATATGTTTTTTTCATAACTTTATGTACAGCGCTTTTGAACAGGCTTTAAGTATGAAAAGAACGCTTTATAAGTTTGGTATTATAATAACAATGTAAATCATATTACAGTGACAGATATGATGAATTATTTTTCAAGTGAGACAGACAAATCCAATGGAAAAGACGACGTTGCATTGATGCAATTTTAATGTTGGAAATAATAATCCATGATCTCATTAAATCATGCGTCAATTGTTGTATGTACATCTAACAAATTGAAATGCAAATAATCATAAACACAATGCAACTTTATCCCCCAAAAATTACCGTGCGGTGTTTTATCTTAGACTGGCAAACTTGAACCATATGCTTAAATTCTTTAAAAAGTCTAATACATCTTAAATATTTATAACGTGTTTAAAAAATAATCAAATATAATATCTGTGTATATTATTATGCATATATCATACATAAAATAGGATGGATGGGTATAGATTTGATTGGATTGTATAATAACCTAAACATGTTGATCTGACGCTGCGGGAATTTACGAGATTTGGTGCTCGAGGACCTCTGGGTTTTTCCAATTGCTGGCGTGCACACTTGGATGCCGAAAATAGCCATTCTGCCTTCTGGACTCAGCAGAACTATTTACATAGATTGTGCTGCGATCGCTTAACCCTTTATACAGCTGATTTTTAAATTGAATATGTAAGAAATAACCAATTGTTGGTTATGCTAAATGGAAAGACTACCCAAACAAACCCCTATGGGCCAATATTCAGTCCAATAGCAGTATTGGTTTTGGAAATAATGATAATCTGTGGGCATGTCTGGTGCTTATTGCTATGGAAACCTGGAGTTTTAAAAATTTATGGTGATTTTATTTCAAATATGTTATGTTGAGTGCAAAGACCTCCCAAAGAAATCCATACGGGCCAATTTTTTGTCCTATAGGACTTACAGATAATGAAAAATATTACCTTTAATTATTTGTAATTAGCTCATTTCATTCTTGACTTCTTCAATGACTTTCTTAAGACAAAAGAGGATGCAAAGGGAAAACGAAAAATCTGATTATTCTCTTATTAGTCTAATTGGAATTTTGAAGAAATTCAAAAAACATTTTCTTTCTATTTGATAGCTCTTTTGGATAATGACATCTGAAATAGTTTGATTTTTTTAAGGTAGGTACCCATAACGGCATTGGTCAAATATTCACGACGTAACGACGCCCCTATTATCAATATGACTATCTATCATTCTATGCCACATGGACATGGTTATAGTCATGATTAGAGTAGATCTATTATATACTCATACTGATAGAAAGTGATAGACTACTCGTGACACTCATAGAGCCATAGACTACTCTGTACTCATAATTATGATACTGTAACTCACTACTAGGATCTATTACTAAGTAACAAAGTGCACCCTGAACTTCAGCTTGCAGTTTTAGTTAAGCAACGGAAATGATAAAGAGGTTGAAAATTGGAATGGAGAATAAAATATTTTAGTACAAAGACCTTCGTCTGTTCTACATTACTTACCTATTTATTTATTATAAGACCATCACAGTATTGTATGTGTGCGTGTGTCAATGACAACATCAATAAACAACAGTCGCGTTACACGCAGTGTCCAAAGAAGAGATACTAATTCCCACCACCATTAGTAAACATTTGGAATACTAACATGTGTCATGAGAAGTTTATAATGATGATTATTTTATTAAGTTACTATGCATGATAGCCACACGTTTGTATTGATATGCGCTAAGCAGACACTAAACGAAAATACTACGCTGATTATATTATATGTAGCAATGATCGAATGGAAACATAGTTTATATAAAAACCTTTCTTACTTTCATCGAGAAATTCGCCAATAATAGTGCCGAGGTCAATGACACCATGGGCAAGGGCACTTGATAATGCCAAATAGAAATGATAGCCGGTCATTTATAGTGACTCATTCCAAACAAAGAGTCGACCAACAGTCATTGATATATCGTCACATGGCCCATTACATGACTGATTCTGCCGTTCCTCTTGTTTAAATTTCAAAATATTCTAATTGTAGACTGGCTGGAGTTCTATAATTAAATGTGGAAAGGTAGACATTTTTTAAGTAGTAAATTGTATATAATTATAATAATTGAGCAAAAACCTTGCATCAGATCACTGTCCCCTGTAAGAGAGTATATATATATATATATATATATATATATATATATATATATATATATAATCAAGTTTATTTATTTATTTGTAATTTAACTAAAATATAATATATATCTATCTACATATATAGTTATAATCCTCTTCTTCTTCCTAACAAATTCAAACTTGTACAATGATTAAAATAAATAAAAATATCATTACAATATATTACCTTAATAATATGAAACACTATAAACAGTAAGTAACTTTTCTTATGAATGATTTTTGGTATGCCTTGGTATTGTTTATTTAATTCATGATTTGTCTTCAAGATAATCATAATGCTTAGCCATTCTCTTTTTCAAAATATTACTAGTTTAGATTTATGACATAGCGTAACTGCATATTGGTTAAAAAATACTCATCAACCCAATTTAATTCAATTTACCTGTCCTATATAGAAATCAATAGTGTTCCAGTCCATAAAAGTGTTCAATATTTTATTAGTTTCGCATTTCTTACGGTACAGAATCGTCAACATTTTGAGCTTCATGTCTATTTAGCTATAATATAGTTAAACGAAAAATATTTAACTTGTATTTTATTGTGTATTTATTTGTGCATTTCCATATTATTGCTGAAAACAGAGTTCTAATTAATATAAAACTAATTCATTGAAAGTATGCTAACTCTGCATTAGATGATTAAGAAGTGTTCGGCGAAGTTTCATTTTGTTGTGGCAGAGAAGCCTTCAGTTGCCGTTTAGTGATTTGACGAGAAAATGATCAAATTATTTTCGCTAAAACAGCAAAAGAAAGATGGTACAGATGGTGGATCGAAATCCGGACCAGCACACAAGAAAGCATCTGCAGCTCAACTGAGAATAACAAAAGGTGCTGTTTAAACAAGTTGTCTGTCATCAGCTGACACACACTCAGACACCGTGTCTGTGTTACTGTTACAACTGTAACAATGTTATAGATCTAATATAAATATATATCATTGTCAGAATATATATTATTAAAGAAACATTTTCCCTTAATCTGTTGGGATTTCAATAATTAACTCACATTAAGCGTATACGTCTCACAGGCCACTTTGTTTCTAATGAGAACTTTCATCATCCACCAGAAAACTCCCACCATTTCTTTACCATAATACATATTATAGTTAATATTTAGTAATAAATGTAATTTTAACTAATAATCAGACTTGTAATGAGATGGATTATCAATAAATAATATAAAATTCATCCTAAAATAATACATTGTCCTTAATACCGAATATAGACTTAGAGGCTACACCTGTTGGATTTATTCTGGTCTTAATTGTAACTCTTATTACTAATACATTACCATACTTTCTTGATGGTCATGGTAGATTGTATTCTCCTTAAGCCAGAACTTGTTACTTGATAATTATAATTAATCCATATTTTTTGATAATCCTAATGAAGTATTGAATGAACACCACCCAACCACTTAAAATATTCTACCTCTGGATAGATAGTGACATAGTTATAAATGAAAATGATCCAGTTATTTTGTTGGAATAGTTTAAGAATTAATATTGCTGACTGGCATATATTGGTGATATCTAGAATTTGTTCCCATTTACCTTACCTTGTGCACAAAAGTGGCCTTAAAACATTGACACCTTTTCTTGCAGTTAGAAGTTTATATAAATGACTTTGTCCTTGACTAGTCTTGATTTGTCTTTCTGTAAATAAGACCACTTAAAGTGTATAAAAACCTGTAATTTATGAGTGCTGAAATAGACCAGGAAAATAAATACAGAAATAGACAATAAAGCAGATTCATGATAACATAAAGTATGATTATTGTGATTGAGATTTAACCTTATTTTATGACACACATTGGGGTGTTGAACAATGCTGGATTTTTTGACAGTTCAGAACCTATTTTTTACAGGATGCTGCCTTATGACAGGATGTTGCCTTATATTTTCCATTGCATTTTTTTCTATTGTTTTCCCCCTATAATTATCAAAATCAGTCTTGTCTCTTATCGTCCCAGTTATTTTAGCTAAATGAACTGGTATCACACCTATCCACTAATAGTGTTTTATTGTTTACCTGTATAACTGATCATCATTATATTTATTGAGCCAACCATCTTGTATCAGAGTACCAGTTTTATCTCTAATAATTTTCTTCATCTCTGTAGTCAACTGATCATAATAATGTATATTGACACCACCAAACAGTGTTTGCAATAGGTTTGTACACCTATATAATTATAAGTTCTGAACAGGCTGCTACAAAATGTCTAAAAACCATGGTTTAATTATACCACACCAGTGTCCAAAACTTGTTACTCTATCACTGAATAAAAAGCTCTCTCGGTGGTGTGTGAGTGGCTGGGTGCTAATCTAAGTTTAACTAATTTAAATCATGTTTGTCCAAGGCCTAACTGGTAACACAGCTGGCTGCAGACTTCTAGTACTTGGGTTTGAACCCTAGTCAGGCTGTATATGAAGGGTGTTTCAAGTTTACCTTTCCTTTATTACCTTTGAAGTGGGTGCTTCTGTGGTCTAAATGGTAGTGCATTGGACCACTGATTACTACCACCTGAGTTCGAATCATGGCGTGGGGATATCTGAAAGATGTTTCATCTTTGATTTTGCTTCATTACCTTTCGATGTCGCTCAGCCCATTTAGACTACAGTGTGCATAAAAGTTGCCTTAAATCATCAATCATCATTACCTTTGGAGGTCACCTGGCTAATTTTTCATACAAAGTACATAAAATGGTCATAAAACAGTAACGTCTACATTTAAATAGACCTGAGCTAAATTGGCATTTAGTATGTTCTTGAAATGAAAACACACAAAAAATATGTAAACAGAATTGCATTTGTTTTCATAATTTCTCTATTCTGTCATGATGTAACATTGTAGATAATTGAGCACTTGGTGTGAGCATGAAAGTATTCACCAATTAAATATACAATATAATTCATTCCTATCAGTTGGAAATGGTGATTGTAAATATGAGTACTTTGATTACTTGTTTGGGTACGATTTATGATTATTCCATGCCTCTAGGTGTTTTGGACATCATTTGAGACCCTTTGATTAAAGTAATGCACCTAGTCATTGACATGTTATTAAAGTTCGTTTCTTGACGGTTCCAGATATTAATGAGCTAAGCTTACCAAAGACTTGTCAAGTGGAGTTCCCTGATCCTGATGACCTTCTCAGCTTTAAGCTCATTATTTCTCCAGATGAAGTAAGTCTTGTCTTGTGTATTTAAGGAATATTAAAGGCACACAATTTACCTGATTATTAAGACTGTCTATCAGCACTACTTCTTTCTGGACACTCAGTGTTTGGGAACAGTTCTTATCATATTAATATATATATATATATATATATATATATATATATATATATATATATATGAATGATTAATACGGATCACCCTGGAGCATGCCCTTGCATTATTCATGCTAATAAAACTAATTCAATGCAAAACTGTGATGAACATTGGTTAAATGGACTCACACACCTGTCTGGTTATCATAAGAAGCTTTGAGTAGTTCTAAGTAAATTTGTATTTTTTTGTGAATAAGTGAAATTTTACTTATTCACAAATGTGTGAACTGGTGAATGTCCAATAGTTTGCTCCCAAGGTTACCCTATTATTGCTCCTACATACCCATTTTCTATTTAATTTCTCCATCAAACTGCTGATTCATTTGGGTTTAGCATCTCACTGTTTGACAAATATGGTTTGAATGGCATCTTCTGTGAACCTAGCATTATTCATGTCCTATCCAATTGAACATGCCAAAGACAGTGAAATAACAAACATACATTCCTTAAAGTGTTTCCAGCAGAGCCAGCCTGAGCCATATATCCAATATGTGACCAGCGACATTGTTAAACAAACCAATTAACCAACCAACTAGCAAAATAGCAGTAAAGGAACTACAACACTATATCACAGAGTAAGGTAGTACAGGGGCGCCTTCATGGTCTAGTTGGTAGCACGTTGGACCACAGATCACTACCACCTGAGTTCGAATCTCGGCATGGGGATATCTGAAGGGCGTTTCATCTTTGACTTTGATTCATTACCTTTGGAGGTCGCTTGGCCCATTTAGCCTACCATGTGCATAAAAAAGTGGCCATAAAATATTAATCATCATCATCACACAAACACTGAGGTAATATTTATATTTAAGTCAACAAATTTATGATTAAACAAACAATTACTGGGAACATTCACAGAATAAGCAGTTGTATGTAATCTTCAAGGATGGTGCAAAATGAGGTGAATACATGGACTCCCTATTGTTGCCCACCCCGAGAGTGCTCTGTCTCACTTCGCTGTCCACCTATAACACGGTCGACAGGTTGTGGACCCCAACGACCGCGTTATAATGGGGGCCTACTGCACTTTTATTATTTTGGTGATTATATTGTTACTCCTTCCCCACTTTTCATACTCGGAAATCGATGCCAAAATCGAGTGCATCTTATACGTGGGTCATACTAAAAGGGAAGATAGTATTTGGCATAATTTAGGGGGAAATACAATAATATTGTTTTTCAACATTAATAATGAATATATGAACAATAAACAAATTTATTAGGTGTGTTTTCTCCGTTGTCTTTCAAATCCAAACTTAATCGTGATAACCACCATGATTATTTAATCCGATGGTCTAATTAGTGACCTGATCACAAAGACTTGTCATTACTATCAAGATATGTGAGCATGTGTAATGGAACGGAACGGTAAATGAGGCCACACAAAGAATGACCATAGAAGCCACATCAAAGGAAAATGATTACAGCAAACAATGTGTTAATTACTTCCAAAGCTGGCATGAACGCACAGCAGCAGGCAACCTGAAGTGGCCGTCGTCGTTACCTATCGGCACACAGTGGGTGAAAATGGCCTAGGATTAAAATGGCCAAGCATTAAATCGATCCCGCCATCATTACCAAATCGTTCAAGAAGTGCTCTATCAGCAATGACTTAGATGGCACGGAAGATGATGTATCCTGGGGTGAACAGCATGACGAATCTGATGTTCAGTGAATAGAGTGATGATGATGAATTTTTTGGTTTTGAATCAATATTGCTGATTTTAGTGCATCATATACTCAAGTGCGACTTATACGCGAGTATGTATGGTGGTTAATATCCGTTTATGATTAGCAGGAATGTAAATGTTTCATGGATTTATAGGTTTTGTTAAACATTTTCTCAACAGTACAGAGTACTTCTAGTCAAACCTGAGTTTGACAGTTAGTCGAGTTAAAAATAGGCGCAACATATTTCTCATGACACCAAACGAAGAATGTTATCTCTATGTTTTCCTCCTGCCTCTCATTCCGTGTCTGCGTGTGCATTCATTATATGTAAAAAAATTCTATAGATGATTTGTTTCTCTTTACAGGGTTTTTACAAAGGTGGTCACTTTGTGTTCAGTTTTAAGGTTGGACAAGGTTACCCCCATGAGCCACCAAAAGTAAAATGTGAGACAATGGTCTATCATCCAAATATAGATTTGGAAGGAAATATATGCTTGAATATATTAAGGTAACATAATAAGGGAATATAGAACTGGTATTGTTCGGCTTTTGTTTAAAGTTTTTAATATGACAACCATAATCCAATTAGAATTACAAATTGTTCGTATGAAAAAAATCTTTCAAAATATCATACGAGAGATAATTTCTAGGTTTAAATGTAGAGTTGATAAAAATGAGGCTGGAAAATATGGCTATATCTCATCAGGCAATAGTTTCTTGTCCAATCAGGCATGAAAATGCTCTCTTAATGTATAAATGTTTTTTTTCGATTGCAGAGAAGATTGGAAGCCAGTACTAACAATTAATTCCATAGTTTATGGTCTACAGTATTTGTTTTTGGTAAGTAGTAGAACTTATAATATGTCGGTCTATGTATGTCACTGGCTCTCTCTCAATGTTTGTATGTATAAAACTCTCATCTTTAATTTACTAACTGGTGTGAACATATTAAATTATAATGAAGGGTTTTGAACCTGGTGTCACCTGAAACAGTGACATTTAGATTTTATCCATGGTACTTTGAGAAAATATCCAGAAACTCTTTTCTGGACAGTGTTCTCTGAAATATTGTCAAGTACCATGATGATTTCCTTAAGTTAGACATTAATTAGTACATTTAAAGTAGTATTACATTTGCTGTTTTCTACATCCTGGATTTCTTTTAATATTTATGATATATTTTCCTCTGTTTGTAATAACCTTTATACATCCATTTGATTGTAATACAAGTTGCATATCTTTATTGACAGTTTTAAGATGGTGTAGTAATATCAACAAATAATTGGGAATTTCTTTTATTGAATAATACTTTATATAATAATGTTACATCATTCATAGAGCATGAAAATCATCCTTTTTACATGATGTCACTTATTGGTGAAAGTTGGTAGTCTTGAGGATTTGAACTAGGAATAAACTTAAAGTCACACAACAATTTACCAGCTGAGCTATTGTTTATGTTGATGCTTGAATAGTACATTGCTTAAAGCATAGCCATCCAAACACAGATTGTGGGTTTAAACATGACTCATACTTACGTTTATGAGATGTTTCCGTAGGAAGTCACCTGTTAGCCGTATTTCTCAGGTATGACCTGTAACGAGGCTAAACAAAAACAGTCATTTACTTATTATTATGATATAGTGTTTTAAAGTTCCAGGTATAAGACAAACAAGTCGGGTGACCAATAAGATTAAGTGGTAATGAAGTACCTCCGGTAATGAGAGACGAGTTTTTATCAACTCAAATATTATCTGTTGTGTCTCTAAAAAACATTGTCTTTATTGTTTTCTGTTAAAATCTTATTCCCAGGAGCCAAACCCCGAAGATCCGTTAAACAAAGAAGCCGCTGAGGTATTACAGAACAACAGAAGACTATTTGAGCAGAATGTAGCCAAGGCGATGAGAGGAGGTTATATAGGTTCGACATACTTCGAGCGATGTCTAAAATGATCGCTGACATCGACTACTAGTGTGTGAACATTTACTAGATTTTGTAGAGCACTTCATGGAAGTAATGCTACCATAATGAGATACCTGTTGAGAGAATCGTCACGCCGTCTGCAGTCAGTGCCATGGAAAGTGCTGTGGCATATTATTCATCTTCCTGTTTTCTAGTGTTATGTTTGTGTATTTGCTAATGACATTGCTCTAAGTGTGTGTGTGTGTGTGTGTGTGTGTGTGTGAGAGAGAGAGAGAGAAAGTGAGATCATATTCTGTATCATTTTTATTGCTGTAAAAACAAAAGTCCTCAGTTAAATAAATACATAAGATACTTAAATGCAGCGTTAGTTAATTGTGCTTTGTATTAAAACTAGGGAAAAAACGCACTTTCAAAAATTATTTGCTAAAAGTCAGTTTGTTGTCTTTTATGAAGTTTGTTCTTTGTAGAGAAAATATAACAATTGCATTTGTGTAAAAGGCACTGTTATAAATATTTAGTTGGCAGGCTTGTTTTTTTTTAATGTTTTAATCGAGTACCAATAAAGATGTATTATAAAACGTGCTAGCTGGTTTATACGCCTACATGGAAATGTTTTCTAGCAAAATCTTATTAATTTGTAAATCGGATAATTAAATAAATGGTTCTGTTGGCTTTTGTGTACAGTTCATTCTTAAGGAGTTCTTTGGATAATGTTTATGTTAACTTGTGCGCTATAAGCCATGTAAAGAAATTAATTTTAGTCTTAATTTTCTCGTAAGATTTATCGAATTTTTTTTTCCCAATCCATGCAATAAAACTGCCGCTTATTTTTAACAAAATGATACAGGTCTTTCTTAGAAATTATAGTTTAGAAAGTTTGGTAAATTAATATTAATGTCTGAAGAAGACGTTTGTTGATTGAATGCGAGTGATTGGTTTATTTGTTCTGGGTAAGTCTTGCATAAAATAGGTGGTCCAGTAGTTCCTCCCTAATGATATAAACTGATGGAACCAAACCCGTTTATTTATAAATGAACACCCCCCCCCCACCCCCGAAATGAGTAACAGTCGGATTCCATCCATAGGCTCCGGGAGGTTTCCAGTGCAATGATGCTATCAAATACATCATAGGAATGCAATAATCGGAGAATACAGCTGAAATTACTGTTAGATGCCAGCTTACGCTAGGTCTGTTTGTGTATAACAAATACCCATAAAACATGTCTAATGGTCCAATGACAATTGTTCAGTAAACAATGCTGTGATGTCAACAAATTATCTATAATTATGTGTTGAGGATTATTTACTTTTATCAATTGTCACAAGAATTATTTCGGTGAACCATTAGAAGATTATAACTGTCGCTATAACTGTATATTGTGGTTGATGGTTGGCTATGTCATCAAATTAAATTATTATAACACCGAATTAATAATATTTAAATACCTTATTAACCTAGTAAGGGTTTAAAATTTTACTAATAAGTTGTACCATTTAAAAAATTGATGTAATTTAAGTACATTTGTGTTATTATTATTAACCGAGAAGTATTTATAGTACTTGTCATTTATCAGCTAATAAATCCAATTTTTAGAAAATGTCTTAATCATTTGTGTATAAACTTTATGTTGATGGTTTATGTTGGGGGGGCTCCTCCGTAGTTTAACGGTAGCGTGTTTGATCACAGATCACTAAATCGGCGTGGGCATATTTGAAGGTTATTTCATCTTTGACTTTGCTTCATTACCTTTGGAGGTCGCTCGGCCCATTTAGCCTACCATGTGCACAAAAGTGGCCGTAAAACATCAATGATCAACATACTTAAATCTATATTACAGTTCACTTTGTGTAGATTGGGTACCACCCCTTTGGTTTTGACTCGAAGAACCTTCATAATCAAAGATGCGCTACAAAAAAGTGCAAAACTAAAAATCAAGCAAATTGATGGAAGCGAAAACTGGCTGAGATTTGTTAAGCTTTCACGAATACGTTATGACACAGTCAACGTTCGTCTCTATGGACAAGAGCGTGGGACTTTCTTACTCAAGGTCATGCTGTGCAGGAGGTCGTAGGTTCGAATCCCGGCTGTGACACTATAGGAGTAGGAGTTTTTCATCCAATCCGGCAACTGGTAAGGTTTTATCCGCCGAATATACCATCTCTTGTAAATTCTAAATTTATTTAGAATTAGTCCCCGTGGTGAAGCAATAATTAAATTACAGACCATATGCGTCTCCCTCATTTGACGTAGCTAAGTCACGTTAAATAACTGGCATTTCGGCCATTATATGTCTATATCTGTTACACTATGACAATCGCTCAGATCGGAAATAATAGAACCCCCCCCCACACACACACACGATAATCAGCTTTATCGACTATAGAAATGATGGGATATATTTAATAAACATTGGATATTGACTATTTTAATGTCCATTGTTGTTTTGTGATCAGCGGCTGAAATCACAACGAAAATTTTGAAATCCAAATTGTCTATAATCTCTGCAACGTCCATAAGATGAATATGTGTTGATAATTAACAGTAACCTACACAGTAAACGTCTACCTTATCTACCCGGAGACCGGTTCAATAACGTGACGTACAAAAATACAAAATCATTTGCTTCCAGAGGTCACATGTCGTATGCTCCCGGGTTCGGTACTTGGTCCTTTACTATTCATTATCTATACCAATGATTAATCAAATATACTGTGCTTCACCAGATGTTTCCTCTTGGCTGATGACACAAACGTTTATTAGAGGTCATAGAATTTAGTACAAATAATAATAAAAAAAATTACGGCTGATCTTAAGCATCTAATAGAATTGTTTAAATCAAATAAAGTATCCTTAAATATCTCAAAAACTAAGTAATAATAATAATAATTACAAACCTTTATAGCGCCCCTATCCTCGAAAAGAATCGAGCTCAGTGGCGCATCTAGTGGATGGATTGGGCACTAAATAATGTGATGTGTGCATTATAATTTTGTGTACGCGCACAGAATCTGTATTACTCCTGTCTTATTATATATGCCACCCATGGCCGGATTAAAAACCTATAGAGGCCCTAAGAACTTAGACGTTTTTGGTGCCCCCATATATATGTGAATAAAAATATAAACATTAATAAAACATAAAATAAATTATTATTTTTCAAAAGAGCAAACTTGTTTGTTTCTAAAAGATTTTTCTGCATTCCCTTATAACGCCCAGACATGTTACCAGCGTTGTCGTAAGTGACCTCTACATTTTGAAAAGTTTAGCTAACAAACGTTACTTAAATACCGCAACACCCGATTAGCCATTTCCTCACCGGTATGACTTTCATTTCCAGAAAGGTTAAAAACTGTTCAATAGTCTGTCCATCATTTAAGTGCCTAAGTACAACACTTAACTGACCGATATATGAGAGATATGGTGTTGAATCATCTGAGACACTAAAATAACCGGAAGATTTTACTTCGCCAACAATAAACGCGTGGACCTTTTGAGCCATCAGTTGAATGAGTGGTTTAGAAGAGGTAAGAAGGATTTCCATATTTCGAAATGTGACCTGCTATATGTGGATCGAACTGACTGAATAGCTCAAACAACCCTAAACAATTCCCATTTTTCAATGATCCAAACCTTTCTTCTGTTCCCGGAAACCCTAGCCACGTTCAGCTAACGTACGAATAACAGCTATGACATGCCTCAAGACATGTTCCCAGTAATCACACTCTTCCTGAATTCGTTTTTTTCAACTGTTGCCCCAACCCTAAGCCTTGTCTGCGAGTTAAGTATGTAACATAGAGTCTCGGTGAGTAGTGCTTTTTTCATGATGATAAATTTCGCCCTTCACCGAACCCTTGTCTTGTAACAAAACGTGAGAAACGTTTAGAACGAAACAGTTTACAAACAAAACAATAAACTGATCCTACTGATGGTGAATACAATAACCACGTTCTCTCGTTCTCATATTTCTCATTCCAGTAAGCCCTTGATGAACCTGCCTGTGACACCTCGATGATTCTAAGATCATCATATTTTGATGTTGAAGTGGTTAAAGTGGTATTTCTGTCCACTTCTGATGACGGAGATTGGTTTTAATCCTTAATCATGTAGTGATGATTAATATTGTTGGGCCACTTTTGTGCACATTGTAAGCTAAATGGGCCGAGCGACCTCCAAAGGTCAAAGATGAAACAACCTTCAGATATGCCCAGATCGAGTACCTTGAAACTGGTGCACTCACTATCTGCTACAGCTAGCAAGGTGCTAGATGAGTGACTACTGTGATAGCAACATGGCATTGGCTATCATTAAAGAACAAAACAGAAGCAAATGTTCACATTTTGACCTGTATACCTGTAAATACAATGATACATTCAGAGCGCTTCCCAATGCTGTCATTAACCGATACATGATCCACCTCATAAAACTCTAGCAATCATTTACAATGGCTTCGCAAGTTCGGCCCATTTAGCCCACCTTGTGCACAAAAGGGACCGTAAAACATCAATCATAAGCGGCTTCGCAAAAAATGCTCGAGGGCGCAATTCGAAATCTCGAACAGCTGCACTCCCACAATATGAAATCATGGACCTTTGAAACTAATTTATATCTGCGAAAATGACCACTGGTTTTAAAGTTCCAGAGAAGACGACAGGTCCTGTTGTTCCACAGGAATAGTTGTTTTGAAATCCATAATTACATTTGTGCGTGGCAACTTACAATTTGGTTTTGTTCCAAACAGAGGAACATCGATGATAGTAGCCCTGATACCCAATGTGATGGGATATTTCACCAGCCGAGGAACACCTGTTTACGCCAGTTCCTGAGATGCAGAAGGCGCCTTTGACACAGTTTGCCTCATGCCATCATGTTTGAGAAAACTATTTGGACGATCCCAGTTACCTTTTGGCGCATATTAGTATTCTGGTATTCTGGTCTTGCTGTGAGAATTCGCTGGGTAAGTATATTGAGTAGAGACATTCGTAATTGGAAGGGCACTCGCCAAGGCAGTCTTTCTCCTCCATTTGTGTTCAATACATTATATAAAGACTTGGTCCAAGGACTTTCTGAAATGCAATGTGGTACAATAATTGATTCTTCTACTTTCAACATATTTTGCTGTGCAGAAGACCTACTGGTAACAAATTACAGGTCTATACAAACTTCTAGATTATGCTGAACAATATATCACGACTCATGGCTTACGTTTTAACCCAACAAAGACTCAGTGCATCAACAAGTACCAGGACACCGACACATCTCTATCAGGCTGTGATCAGAACTGTTCTAACTTTCGGCTTAGTCCTTGTACACCAGTCAGAGAAGCCATCGAAAAGATGTCAGGGAAGTATAGTAACGACTGAATGACTGCGATTGGACTCAGCAAATATAATAGAACAAATACTCTACTAAATGCTCTCAGGATTAATTCTATATCGACAACCGTGAAAATTCAACAGTTAGCACTGTTCCGTACCATGCTCCTCTTATCCTCCCGAACGGGATTCTTTTACGAAACCATACCGAAAGAAAGTCAGGTGTTTAATGATCTATATGGTTTACTTGAATGTATATTTGTATTTTACTCTCCTTCGGAGGTAAATAAATAAATAAATAAATAATAATAATGTTAATGTTAATAATGATAAATTAAAATGAGCACGAGATGATACAATTCACATTGTTGATTATAACAAAGACAACTCACCCCACGTGTTACACGAAGGGGTTAGAGGCCAACGTGGGGATTTGGCACAAAACGTGGGCCTCATGGACCAACCTAAAACAAGGGCCACAGTGTAAATTTAAGAATGCAATGAGAATTAGTATTGGTTATTCCCGGAAACATAAACCACAAGAGTTTAGACTCTTTATAAAGGCAAACAACATTTCAACCAAATTAACAATATACTCTAAATGAAATAATACGATATAATCTAATTACTCATATAGCAAGTTGTTACATGACACGGAATTATACAACAAACGGCTCAGTGGAGAAGTCATCGGACCAAACGAAGTAATTCTATAATATACCCCCCTCCTCAGGTGTTTGTTATTTCTTCAGTATATTCATCATCAGCCTCAGCCACACTATCATCTTGATCATTATCAGACATAACTCTACAATGTTTGCTGTTCAAATTCCGAATCCTGAAAAAATCATCCAGATCAGAAAGATTATAATCTCTCATGAGAGAATCATCATGATCATCAGCATCATCTTCATCATCCATATAATTATATAACTATTTTATGAGTTATCTATCATGTCAGAAACTCTAGCTTCTGTAACTATATTTACATTGGGTCAACTATCTCCCGTTGTTAGGTGCTTCTGAACACTTGAACCATTCTTATTTTTAAATATCAATGCTGTGCACGTTTCACATAAACTGTTCAGGACGTGTTGTTACTTGGTAATGTTCTCTCACTCAGAACAGCTTTCAGCCATTGCTACTGTAATCATTAACTGATATTTTCACAACCAATATAGCTGTATAATTTACTAATATATATATATATATATATATATATATATATATATATATATATATATATATATATATATATATATATATATATATATATGAATGTTAAAATTAATCATCCGTAAAAGTGCCAAACTTGCTCAATGGATATTTCCTCACTAGCTCATAACTGCGTAATCTCATGAAATAAATCTAAGAAACCACAAAACAATATATTTTCAGTAAGAGAGGCTTTGAGTTGGACATTTTCCGGATTTTATAATCCATGATAAGTGGAACACTGTCTTTATTGATGTATTATCAAAGCTACAGTCTACCCCCATTGCCCATAGCGCGCACGCACGCATGCACGCACGCACGCAGCTTTTCACCAGGTTTTGGATACACTGAGTTCACTACATGTATCATACATGAAGTTATCTTCGGAAGCGACGTTGAGTCGTTGATCCGCCGTCGGGCCAACCACTCCAAACAGTCAGAAAAAGGTCGCGCAAACCCACGAACATCGCAAAATATGTTTCCCATTTATAAAGTGTTTCTGGGGTAAAATCGAGTATATTCTCATGGATTAGGTTCTATGTTAGGTTAGGTACATCACGGCAATTGTTATACTCATATTTGACAAGATAATATGGATGAAAATGTTGAAACAATAGACAATTCCCGCGACGCATGCGCAATCCACATATACTGTGGTTTGCGGGTCAGTGAAGCAATGTAGTAGCATGGAACAGGAAGTGTAATTAACTAATTGTTTGTAAATTTACGTTCTGGGGGATTCACGGAATCAGGTCGATCTACAAGATGTTGGAAATGTAATAGACATGTTATCAATATATGAAACGCGACCCGCGAACGAACGTTCGCTAGATGGCGCAGTCGACGCAGAAATTGTCTATTACGAATCTGCATTCAAAAGGCTCTAAGGTGTAGGTCACGGATGATACTCGCAGTCGACAGGTGTAGCCCCATGCAGTGATATTTGGAGGGCGGCCGGTGTTGGCAAGGCTCGTTCGAGTTGCACACATTTGCGGCTGGTCCGAATTACTTGTAGTATCTGGGTTGTCGTTATACGGTAATAACGGTGTCCATCCGTCGTGTTTTGATATCGAGCTGGTAGAGTAATGTTTACTGGAATAGGAATATGAGCTGAATGTTTCTTTTGCTGGTTCTCAGCATCTATTATATGCTATTTAGCTGGGAATACACACACATATACATATCTTAGATAACTTTAACAGGAATGGTGTTTCATGTGACGTCATATCCTAGTACCAGAATATTTACTTCCGGTGACATCAGGCCATGCTCCTTTCATCGATGTGAGGTTATCATTACTTGTGTACAACTCATTTATTGTAACATTATAATTGCGGCAAGTCTTCTGAGTTTTATCTCAGTGAACGACGGATATACTTTTAATTTAAAAGCAACAGCTGACATGACAAATTTGGCTGACACGAATGATGGTTTTAAGAATATTATAATAATCAGTATTCCAAGCAAATAGACATTTAGTTTTGTATGTCAGCTGTCCAAAATATGTTGTTGATAATGATAAATAATATATTATCTTTTATGTAATCCACAAATCACATTTGTGTTTACAAGACACATTTCTTTACATATCTATTAAAGCTATAATGGTGACTTCAATTATCTTATCGTTTTGGGTAATTTGTACCATATTTTACGTGTTTGATAAATAAATATGTTTGATACAAAGTTTGTTTTTCTATATTCTCTATGTATGGCTGATAGAATGACCATTTCTATTTATGCTGAACGTGTTCATTTGGGGATATTTTTTAAAGTGGAAAAGTAAATATATGTTCCTTAGGTTGAGAGTTTGTAGCTATTTAAATAAATATTCTCTATGAGTAATAGAGTTTGATTTTGAGACGGTCACATTTGTATTTTTTGTTGTAAAAATATAAAATCTGTGCAGATGTCTGGAACGACAACAGCCTCACGGTAGGGTACCATATGTTAAATTTGGATCTGTTAATATGTGGGATAGTGTTCGGAATTTGTTTGTTTATAGGATGAGCTTAATTTTATTTAGGTCATATATTCTACTGGATATTTTTGATCTACAACTAATTATATATGATCGTGTCAGTTAATGTTTTCATTTATAAACAGTGTGTTAGTATGTGGCTTCGCTTATTAATATTACCAGTGATGGTTTTTTTCGGTCATCAACGGGTTAAAAGACAATATATAATACCCAACAACTCAATACCCAATATAAGACACTCATACACAAAACTTCCACTCCTAAAGAGACACGTACTAATAAAAACACATATAGACACTAAAATTACATTTATTATACACCAATAAATCATCGAACTTGAAATATTTACAGGCTTATCATGTGTCAGCAGGTAACTGTCATAATACAATATGGAATTATAACAAATTTGACAACGTTGTAAACACTTGTAATAATTGCTTCTTGTGTATAAAGTGGGTTAAAATGTGTCAGTAGGTGCCTACGCTTATTAATATATAAGTGTATGTTTGGTGTGTGTGTTATTTATTAAACGCAAATATACCGTCTCTCTCTCACACTCACTCACTCTCTCTCACTCACTCTCTCTCTCTCTCTTTCTTCTTCTCTCTCTCTCTATGTATATATACATGTATATATATATATATATATATATATATATATACATATATATATAGTTCTTCGTCAATATGTATTCACCATTTCTATCATAATATCTACGGTCACAAATTAAAAATGTCATATAACAATATCAAAATGCTACCAGCATTTCCTTATATAACATCGTTATATAGTTATATTATTTTTAATTATTAGTGCATGCTAATTACAGGTAAGTATTATCACAGATAATCGTTGGATAGTATCTCAGAAATGGGACGTGATTATGACATCTCAAAGTACATAAGGTTCTGAAAAGAGAAAATATTTTAATATGAAATACATCACGCATACAATTCAATTCGTTTATTTCAACATTCATAATACATAATTTTAATGAAATCAAACACATGTATAATGTTGAAAAGGAGGATGCTTGAAGCATTGCTTATATAATGCATTCCCCTGTAACTGAAACAATAAACTGAAAATGCTCCGCACACTTTATTATATATAATTCAATGAATGTAAATATTTCGACAGTCTGTCTGTCTGTCTGTCTGTCTGTCTATGTAAGATATCAACAGTCTAATTGGCATTACTGTAGGATGATTATCCCCCATATATATATATATATATATATAATTATATTGGATATATATGATGCGATACATGGTATTTCTAATATAGAATTAAGTTTCCAGTTAACGATTATTCCTTGATGTCAGTAGATTAATTATAATCCTTGTATTTTTAATTATATTTCTTTCATTTAGATCATCATATGGTCGTACATGAAGATTATTGGGTAGTTTCCCGACAAACAATCGATGGATCAGACCTATCTAGTCTAAGGAACGTCCTATTTCGTCTCTATAGACCTCCACCCTCATCAGACTAGACAATATATGATTTAGTATCCATTTTTATAACACGTGATCATTTCTTCGAGGTGTTTTGTAGTTTAATGTTGTAAACTGATAGAATGGAACGTGACACGTTTATAAATGATGTATTCTACTATTCTACGAGTGACATATGTCCATCTAATGAGTCTATCTTTATCTTCATCATCGAGTTGTTGCTCTCTGTTCAGATGGAAGATCTATA
Source organism: Paralvinella palmiformis (assembly GCA_025642065.1). NCBI lineage: Eukaryota > Metazoa > Annelida > Polychaeta > Terebellida > Alvinellidae > Paralvinella > Paralvinella palmiformis. The sequence continues at coordinate 57,940 of JAODUP010001055.1, forward strand.
TTATCTCATTTAGTGTACCCGACGCAATGTATATTCTCTTAAACATGTTTACATTATACAACACTATTTCTGGTAGGTATTCATGTTGAAAGATTGTACCTCTGAAGACGCAGTATCATCAGCTGAAATTGTTTCGGAACGAAATGAATTGGCTTCTGAAATATCAGAATTAATAGTTTATGTTTATGAATAGTTTGAACGAAGATCTTGTCTCGTCCGTGTAGACATTGATCCAATCTGCTATACACCAATAGAATAGTTTCTGCTAAAGTAGTAAACAAAGACATGTTATAGTAATGTAGATCCATTTCCTGACTGAAAAACACCTATCTAGATAGTTACATGGACTGTTGACGTCATACCACTTAAGTAGAGACGCCGATGTGATGCTCTACTTGACGTCATTAAGTGTCTTTACTTATTGACTCTGCCATACGAATTCAGTAATCTTCGCTGCGAGTTGACGTATTAACTCACACGTAAACCAATAAACTTGACATAAAGACAGGACATCCTTCACAGATGATGTAAGTTGTTGATGATCAGCTTTGGTTTTGTCTGATCACTTCCTCATATTTATAAGATCTATCGGTTTAGTTCGGATCTTGTTTCAGATTAACAATAGTCTCTGTTGTTTACTTATTAATGGAACTTCTGTGAGCTTCAACGACAACTTATTGTTTTGTTTTTAAATTGAGATTCTACTTTGATGATAATACTTTAGTAGACATTGAAAGTTGTGGTTTTGGTCTCCTGTTTCTCCAATATCATAACATATAATAGCATCTGTAATTACCTCTCCACTACCGTAATAGATAATATCATCTGTAATTACTTCACTATCATAACATATAATATCATCTGTAATTACCTCTCCACTACCATAACATATACTATCATCTGTAATTACTTCACTATCATAACATATAATAGCATCTGTAATTACCTCTCCACTACCGTAATAGATAATATCATCTGTAATTACTTCACTATCATAACATATAATATCATCTGTAATTACCTCTCCACTACCATAACATATAATATCATCTGTAATTACTTCACTATCATAACATATAATAGCATCTGTAATTACCTCTCCACTACCGTAATAGATAATATCATCTGTAATTACTTCACTACCATAACATATAATATCATCTGTAATTACTTCACTATCATAACATATAATAGCATCTGTAATTACCTCTCCACTACCGTAATAGATAATATCATCTGTAATTACTTCACTACCATAACATATAATATCATCTGTAATTACTTCACTATCATAACATATAATAGCATCTGTAATTACCTCTCCACTACCGTAATAGATAATATCATCTGTAATTACTTCACTACCATAACATATAATATCATCTGTAATTACTTCACTATCATAACAAATAATAACATCTGTAATTACATCTCCACTACCGTAATAGATAATATCATCTGTAATTACTTCACTACCATAACATATAATATCATCTGTAATTACTTCACTATCATAACATATAATAGCATCTGTAATTACTTCTCCACTATCGTAACAGATAATATCATCTATAATTTATCCACTACCATAACATATAATATCTGCTGTAGTTATTTCTCCACTACAATAACATATATCATTATCCTTAATATTGCTGATACTTCATGACGTACAAAGTTATCTCTATTTACAAACTGATGTCCAAATGTTGTTAGATATAAACTGATTTAATCCAACATGACTTTAAGTCTAACTTTAGCGCCAACAACTATGAATAATTTAGCTTTGAGCTTCGGTAGTATCTCTTTAATGATTGACACATGATATTTAGGATTTTTAATGACTTTATTTAAATCTTGTCGGTGAAAACAAGCGTTACTTTTTGAAGGTTTTATACATCTACGAGACTATTTATCCCGTCTGTATGTGTCTTATGACCTTTATAAAGATGCCTTTGTTAATTACTGGCTTTACAAGATATGACAACCGTCTGTCGTCTTTGTTAATTACTGCCTTTACTAGATATGACAACCAGCTATCGTCTTCGTTTGAAACTTATATTCTATGTCCATCTTAACACAAATATATTTTACCCCGAACGTTACATGTTCGTTACTCGTAAAGACTATTTACATCGAGTAAAACAACAATTTGGCATGCTGCTTAAAATTACATGCTATTTCAGAAAATGACGTCATATATTATATATTTCCGCTCAACCCTAATTTGCATAAATCGACGGGGAAATTATATATGTCGATGGTTTGTTTAACTAAATTGATACGCCAATGAATACATTTTTGTATAGTTTGGCTTTATATGTTCCATATACTCACCACTACCACCACGACGCCCTTTGATAGGGATGAGTCACAACATTCTGAACGCTAAACACTAATTTATTTTAAATATAACTGCTGGCTACTCACCACCAAGAAAGCAGCACCAAGTAAAATGGCTTTTTGGGTGACACTTAAACCACGAGGACCTGAAAATTGACAATTATATTCTTCATAATAACATCTTGAATAAAGCGATTATAGTGTTATTGAACAACCTAACTCAGTTTATCATTCCCATACAGTTTGTTATCTAATATGATATTTTTAAACCGTTACATGACAAAGGATACGAGTTACAAAATAGATCCAATACGTGAGCCATGCTGAACCCAGGAATTATAGTACATAGGATGTACAGTACACAAGGTGAATAATAAAACACGTAGCACACTAATTCAAAAGAGCTAGAACGTATAACGCACAGCTTATAATACATAATAAATAGATTGAAATATAGAACCGACCATATATATATATATGGCATAGATTACGAGCATAATATATGGAGTAAATAGGAAAATACACTGAATGTGGGTGTTAGTAGTAGTAGTAGTATATATATATATATATATATATATATATATATATATATATAGAGAGAGAGAGAGAGAGAGAGAGAGAAAGAGAGAGAGGTGAGGGACCAAACTTATATTGAAACAGTACAAATACATACAATGCACTTCGAAGTTTTCGTGATCAACATTGAAGTGTTCACGATATCCTGGAAATCTTTTTGCTATATATCCAACAGCTTTGTTCATCTTTAGTGTTACAATCTGACGATTAAAATAACATGATGAATATTATTATATTTATTAAATAGATCAACCCCATCAATTATACGACTTATAAAGCATCTTAATACATCTTAGTGCAATCTTTATCATCTAAATCGTATCATTGACACATACATTATTTTAACAAGCGACCTACACAAATTATAATTGTGCTTTTTTAGCTAGTCAGTTAGTGAATGAGTCAGGGAGTTACTATATGGCTTTAATGGTGATCATATCTAGGCATTGTACCTAATGAACTATTCCCGAAAAAAATATTGTCAGATGGAATCCTTTTATAGTGATGAAACATCCTCCAGATTGAGACATATAACGCCGGCGTTTGATCCTATGATCCACGGATCTGTCTTAAATAACCATATCACGATATATTTTCTCGCTCAGAGGTTCCCGGCTAAAACGCTGACAGCTTAAATGTACTTGGCATTAGATTGACTGGGATTTATTCGTGTAACAATGTGTTTTATTTATCCGTGTAACATTTTGTTTTTATTTATTCGTGTAACAATGTGTTTTTATTCCTACAGTTTATAGATTGTCAGTAATACCTTGGTTCATGTCTACATGCTGTGTCCTTAACTGGTTACTGGTACGAACAATTGTATAATTCCAGGTGCAACCTTTTTGGAGGCAGCTTATTTAAAGAGATAAGATCGCATATTAACAAAAAATATTTATTTGTTCTCTGATGGATTTCCTTAAACTGGAATTTAATGTTTCCGTTTCTGGATCATTGTTGTCTCTTATCTATTATTGCAATACAGCATACGGTATATAAATATAATTAAACCTAAAAAGAGGACGAAATTAGTTCGCAGCTAATAGTCGAGTAATAAGTTTTACATATTTCATCATACAGTTTCTTAAATAAAGCTCCGTTTGTACGCTAAGCTATAACATGCAAGTACAATTAACTAGAAATGGCACGTCATAGAAATTTACATATTCATGTTGTATTTATAGGCCCATCGCACTCAAATATCTAGGTCATATTTTTCAAATATGATGATCACATTATTCAAAGAATATTCGTGAGCAAAAAGAAACAACGAAATTAACATGTTCTAAAAGATCTGCTAATTCAGGAACTTGTCAAATTAATCCTGAACGACTATCACAAAAAGAATAAGCAATGATAATATAACTTTATGATGACTCCAACTAGGGTCAATTCCTTTTGGTCAATTCCAATTCCAATTACACCTCAAATTTATCAATTCCAATTTAATTCCAATTCCAATTCCGGTTTTTTCTGACTCTTTTTTTGCCTAATATTTTTACCATGAGTAGATACTCCGAGTACCTACTTGGAATACAAAGTAGTTTATATTCCAAGTAGGAATGTCATGGAATAAATATTTCTGAATTAAAAAATTAATTGTGGATTTAAGTTAATTTTGCCTGTTCTAAACAATGAAGGGGGGGGGGATCCTTTCCTAAATAGCAATATCTAAATATAGATTATAGGCATGCCATGTGGTGGTGTCACCGTGTTGTGGGTGGAGCCCAAGGCATCCAGACCATTTTAATTGGTTAAATGCACATGTACGATGTCACAGTCAGAGTGCATATTTGATATATATATATATATATATATATATATATATGGAACCAAAGTTCTGGATCAATTTGGTTCCAGTATATTGGTAACAGCACATGTAAGTGTTAATATGGTCAAATTAGCGCAAGCCTAACCACAAGGTGCTTTTAGCTAAAGAGGTATTATATCACGTGGTGGATCATAGTCTTGGGTGTATCCCCATGTAAAAGTATATTTTCTAATCATCAAAGGTGTCTTTATATTCCACTGCCCAGTAGGAGCCTTGAAACGAATGTATTTGGTTAGCTCCGCCCAACAGGGGTCAGACCCTGTATTTATTTTTACAACCCTGCTGGGTACTAAACCAATGCCATATGGTAAGTTTACAAAATCTCTCAAATGGTTATTAAAAAGTTAGGTCTGGAGACAAGCTATAGTAGTCACAGAACCAAAGCTCTGGATTATTATTGTTCCACTATATTGGTAACACCACATGTAAGTGTTAAAATTGTAAAAATGGTATATTAATTTTTGGATTTAATTTTTTTGTAGGAAACTTCAAATTGAAAATTTCTCAATTCCAATTCAAAATTTCTCAATTCCAATTCATTTAAAAAAAAAATCAATTCCAATTCCAATTCCGGAATTGGAATTGACGATCAATTCCAATTTCGGAATTGAATTGACACCATCTCTGACTCCAATACAAAGATAAGGTTCTTATGCAAAATCTTGTTTACGTCAGAAAATGTCTACAGTGATACCTGAGTCACATAAAAACAAAACAATAATAATGTAACTTTATGGGGACTCTAACGCCTTGTCTGGACTAGGATATGTTTATGATGGTACATGAGTTCCCCTTCTAGGCTCATTAAAGAACGACTAATGACTTGTTCCGGTCACAGCACTGAAACAGTTTTGGTTCGGGTGAAAAATGATATTATGATGTCAATTGATCAAGGTAAGCCAGTAATACTTGTTCTTCTGGACCTGTCTGCTGCATTTGATATAGTTGACCATAATGCACTTTCCTCTGGGTTAAAAGACATGTTTGGTCTGCCAGGTAAAGTATTTGAATGATTTCGATCCTATCTGGAACAACGATCCCAGAGAGTTTTTGTTATCTGATATCCCATAGTGTTAAGTTCTTGGTCCTCTGGTTTTCACAAAGTATACGCGTCCTCTTTGGATCATTGTGCAGCGATACGGGGTTAAATATCACTTGTATGCTGATGACACACAGCTGTATATATTACTTGATCCTAACAATGAGTTAAATTTCTCCTCTTCCTTGCAGAATTTAGAACATTGTATTGCCGATATTCGGCTATGGATGACTCAAAATATTCTAAAACTAAATGATAATAAAACAAATATTTTATATTTGGCATCACCACATTGTGTTAAATCCCTAAAGACACCAGCATTACAGATGGGTGCATCTTCGATTACCCTAATGGGTCAGTACAAATTCTAGGGGTTATTTTTGACCAATGTATTAACATGCATGAACATGTCACATCAGTATGCGAGCTGCCTACTACCATCTTAAGAACATCCACTGTTTAAAAGCATTCTTGACACAAGGATCACTTGTAACTGTAGTTCATGCCTTTGTTACATCTCGTATATTGTAACTCCCTATTATATGGCATATCTGATTATAACATTAATCGCCTCCAGCGAATTCAGAATAGTGCAGCTCGCATTGTAACAAATACTAGAAAATATGATCATATCACCCCAATTCTTCAAAAACTGCATTGACTACCTGTTAGACAATGTATCCATTTCAAGATTTTATTAATAACTTATAAATCTATTAATGATATGGCGCCATAATACCTGTGTGAACTGGTGTCCATTAGAAAGTTATCCCGAAAACTCAGGTCATCCAATCAGATACTATTGCAGGTGCCAGTGTCTCGACTCAAGTCATTTGGCGATTGTGTGTATAGTGTGGAATAGGTTGCCGGCAAATATTAGAAATGCGTTGTCTCTTGAAAATGTTAAATCTCTTCTAAAAACACACCTGTTCAAGGTCACTTTCACAGATAAATAATTATTATATTTGAAATTTCTTACAGTTTTTTTTACAGACGTTATTTGGGGTATTATTATATTACATATTATTTGTACAGCGCCTTTGAATGGCTCCTGCTAGTAAGGGTGTTTTATTAAATATACATTATTATTATTATTATATAATAATAAAACATATAGTCAGAGCTATAGTCAGAGAAATATATAGTCGGTAACCCAGCTATTATGAAGATCCACATCCCCCACCACATATGTAATTAAATCAACAAAGTTGGGGTATACTAGAACCCCACAAACATGGAACCCATAGTAATCATCCCTAGCTACAGTATATGAATACGAGTATTTAAAATATTACTCTCTGAGATGAGGGGAGGGGAGTATGGAACTGCACTCCCTGCTCTATTTAACTGACTAACTCAATAACCGTGTCTGTTAATGATAAATATGTGATGATGATGATGATAAGGAGGATGATAATTATTTACTAATATTCGTTTATCTATTAAGTAGTCCATCTGTTTATGTAATAGTAAGGGCTTTTTGGTAAATATCATCATCATCATCATCATCATCATCTCCCTACGTCAAAGTTCATCTCAGTACAGCAGCGACAAGGACAACAAGGACCTTGGATAAGACAAAAGGGTTTTCCTTGTTCGTCTGTGACATCCATCTTTAGATGAAACACGTGAAACCTAGAAACAAAACAATAATTTATGCGAGTGAGTAGGCGCGTGCGTGCGTGGCCACTCGTCTGTATCTGTAGATCTATCTTTTAGCTGAATGTAGAATAATGTATAGGATGATGATGATTGATGTTTCACGGCCACTTTTGTGCACATGGTAGGAAAAAAAGGGCCGAGCGACCTCCAAAGGTAATGAAACGAAGTCAAAGATGAAACAACCTTCAGATATGCCCACGCCGATATTTGAACACGGGTGGTAGTGATCTGTGGTCCAACACGCTACCGCTAGACCACGGAGGCGCCCCAGAATAATGTATAGGAGGTCATTAATAGACCCCGTAGAGCTCCGTGCACGTGGATGTATACAGATGTATATGTTAATTTCGCCAATATTCCGCTGGAGTTCCCTAGAAGTGGATTATTCCCGATTTGCCATGTCCAAATTACAGGTCTGAATGTACGTGCACGCCCTGTGTGTGTGTGTGTTTTAGGGTACATATAAAGAGGCAACAGGCACAGAGCATCAACATATCTAAACATCCTTCGAGACCTCTGTGCGTGCGTGCGTCTAGGTGTGTGTGTATGTGGTATGGTGTGAGTGTGAGACGGGGTGTGTGTCTGTGTTCGCGCGCGCGTGTACGTGTGCGTTCGTGTGATGCCCCTACCTTTGTCTGGCTTGACCTATAATATCACCTTTCCAATCTCTGATATCTACCAGATGTTGACATAAACAACAGTCAAGACAGCAGCACCAATCACAACGACAACAAGCCCTGTTATGATACATAATAAATATAGATTATTAATTATTATCCATAAAATATTTCGACTCCTACAAAACGGGATCCCGTTTTTTTTCCCGTTGTGCAGTTTCTGGAAAACTATTTTGTGTTCCCGATTGTTCTCATCTTTATGGATTCTGTATCATCCATCTTTATTAATACATTGTTTCGTTTTATAAAATAAAGAAAATGCTTACTTTTTATTATTTATGGGGTTTCATTTTCGACGTCATCGATTTCAAAAGTTTAAAATAGTTTCATATTTTTTTCAAATACTGATGCTATCTTCAAGTGTGTTCATCTGGATCGCTATAAATCGTCCTATTTTGAACTCGCGAAGTCCACCTACATTTCCGAACCCAACTTTATTACGTATAGGTAGAAGATGGAAAGGTGTTTAATTGAAGAGAACTAAACGATCTGTTTACCTGTCAAAGTGAAGAACAGGTTCATTGTTTTTGTTGTAGACAGTAATATGATACGCTCGATGGGGACCACAACACCAACGACAGAAACAATTCTTTTCTGAAACAAAATATTATTAGATCCATTAGTTATATAATCATGATGGGGTCTAAATTTCTTCATTTAATATCATAAAATGTTGAGTATAGAGTTTAGTTCTGAGTGATTCTTCCGTGTATCTGTGTACCTTCTTCCGGCTCGGAAAAGTGTCTGACCATTTTCATCTTGAATGTTATAAGTATTACTACCACCACAACCGGCTGAAATAAACGATTAACCGGCATATATAGACAATCGTTTTATTGTGTCGGTGCTGTTAGGTTACATGCACGCACGCACATACACACACACAAACACACACGCACAAGCGCTCGCGTATACAAACACACACACACACACGGCACAAGCGCTTACACACACCAACACACACCAACACACACGCCACACACGCACAAGCACGCGCGTATACAAACACGCACACACTCCCCCCCCGCGCACACCAACACACACACCAACACACACCAACACAAAACCAAACACACACAACACACACACACAAAGGGAGGGAGAGTGAGACCAAATTTAATTACTTTGCTATTTAACATTTATAACAAAGCGAAGTCAGTTATATCGTACGTGTCCACAAACAGATTCCATAATCCAATTTATAATTAATGTGATTATTAAATATAAAAATCTTAGTCTACGAACTTCAAGTATATATATATATATATATATATATATATATATACCTTTGACAAATAGTCTAATTAAAAATATCAGTAATATTTTATTTATTACTGACAATAATCAACGTGTGCTCGGAATAGACAAGTGACCGCTCTACACAGGTTTACCACTAGCTGATATGTATTACCCTTCAGATCGACTGGCATCCGCTGACGAACGAAAAGCTTGATGACGTCATCAAGATCAGCGCATCCCCGAAGTTGACTACTGGAAGTATCCTCGTCGGTTATTGACCTTCCGTCCATGTCGCGCATCGTCGTCATCTGATTAAAGTTTCTGGGGTCGGAGTCCTCTATCCTATCTCGTTTGTACTCGGTACTATATCGTCGAGTTGTCGGGAACACGGTACGACCGTGTCTTCGTGGCTGATCAATGATTATCCTCGGCATGTTATCCGGATGATGGAATCGTTCAGGATCTGACTCCCTCTTGAATTCTGGCTAATCGGAACTATTTCAGTTCAAAACGTTCTCGTCAACGATTACTATCGGCACTGGCCTCCAATAGCTGGCTAACAACGTACTAGAAATATAGGTTACGAATTCAGTGTGCTGCAGATCAGACGAATTAAATATAATCTGCAGAACGACGACTTCTTTACCAAACACATTATTACTGTTTACAGACTGTCAGCAAGATCAATTAAAACCCATTATAGCGAATAAATTCCTCGAACAGCGAGTAGAGCTGTCAACGTCGACATATTAATTTCATGCCTGAGTGGTTTTGTTGAAGTGGTCGTCAAGGATTTGATTGTGCCAGAGTTTCCTTGAATGGCGAAGAAACACAAAAATAGACGCTCTTTATAGAAGAATTACTACAATAGTAAACGTTAACTTCGTGTAATAATTCTATTACCAATTTAAATCAAACTCGACAAAGATCTGGCTTGTGTAAATAAAAGATGTACAATTGGACTTAACTAATAAACAAATTATGTGTCCATCAATTTATAAAACTGACATTGCATTCGTGAAAAATATAACTTCCCGCCCTGAAAGATAAATATTATAAAACTATTAATTATAAATAACGATTCCGAGACGGTGAAGTTGCACTTAAAACTCATAAATCTGAAGCTGCTACTATTGTGTCGTCTTAAAATAAGATATTTGTTACAGATCAATAAATTAAACATACACACAAACACACACACACACACACACAAACACGCACGCACGCACGCACGAATGCACACACGCACGCATGCACACAAACACTCACACACATACATACACACACACACACACACACACAAGAGCGTGATAGATGACAACGGAGGTATCTCAACAACGAGACCAATAGGCACACTTCCATCACAATGTGAAATACCAGATCTATCAAATCGTTTAGAACAAATAGAGAAAACAAATAGACCTTGCCAATTAAGCTAGTGACATCTGGCGGCAGGATTTAGAACTGCTACAATCGGGTCGTAAACACGACCCGTAAATCGCACAGTCTGGATCACCGTTTCTTTTCAGTGTGTAAGCGAGATTTTTTGTATATTTTAACGATCATTGCCGGTGATAATACTCCACGATTCCAACAGTCAGTAAAGGAAAATGAAAGATAAGGTGACATTTAGTATATTTCTATTCAAAGAAGACTGATTTAGTAAACAAAATAGATTAAATTGGAAGTTTCCCGTGTACAAGCGTATTGCCGTTTTCGTAGCGAAAGTTTACGTATAGGCAGTGGCTTTCCCATAGTGTTTCTTCAATACACATATTTGGCCATTTATAATAATATCGAAAATGGACATGGCAGTTGTAATGTTATCATTTTACCAGGACAATTCAGAGATATCTTCAACAATTTGTTTTATTTGTGTTCATTTTCCGTGTAGAAAGTTCGCCATCGTCTAGCTGTAGACTCATTGCGCATGCGCACATCAGTGATTATGCGCCGGCATAGATGGCATAATTCTAATGAACAAACGGGTGTGCTATTTGGATCGAAAATACTCATCAAACTGGAGACATATTGTGTTACACAAAAGTATTGATTGATAGAGCAATAATCCGGCATTGATATATTGCATTTGGGTATTATTTTTCATGAATTAACGTGAACCATTAGCTGATTTTAAAATGTAAATAAACCCCGTCTGTCGCCATTTCAATTTTAAGGCTATAATAGATACTAGCGGACTTCGTTAATATTTACTCTATTTTGTTTTACTTCGTTGACAATAACAACATTTAATAATGGAATATGCTGAACAACAAGCAACTAATCTATCACTAGAAGTATATTCCTATCTGAATTCCAATTGTATTACGCAGTAGATCGTTGTTCAAACCGAGATGTTCAAAACACGAATTCGGCCTACACTGAAAACCATGAAACTCCGCCTCCGCTGTTCTGAGCGGTCACCCGAAGTGCAAAAGCCCGCAAAAATGAATTGGCAAGGTCTACTAGCAAGCAGATCTCGGATGACAGTTTTGAGTAATTAACAAATGCTAATAGTTCAGTGCATATCAAAAATCTAGTTTGACAATCATTGAGATAATAACAAATAACAGAGATGGTGTGAAAGTGTGTAATGAAGGGTATACTTGCACTAAAAAGTGTTCAAACAAGTCGTTTATAATCAGTTTATAGGTCCATCGTGTAAAGAGGCTGTAGTAACGGCTCTACAGGCAAATATTCCCTGACGAACTATTGACCGGATTCCCGCGCATATAGTGCAGAATTGCATAAATTAGCAACTTATTGTCACTTTGGAAATTTCCCGCCTCTGACTTTGAGGGATCGTTTAGTGTGTGGTTTACATATCGAATATGACATCATTCAAGAAAAAACATTTAATTACGGCGCACCTAACATTCCAGGCAGCCACTGAAACTGCTGTTGGTGTGGAACAAGTGGAGCTTGATACAAAAGAGTATAAATGTTCCGTTGGTGTGCATAAGTTCACATACAAGCCTGTAAGGGGGACTAGCAGAAGCGAGTTTGGATGTGGGCATCGAAGTGGTGCGTCTAGTCGTGGTTTTGGTCGTGGTGGTAATAATCGCAGACATCTTCACAAGCAATTTATGATTGTTTCAGATGTGGTGGATCACATGACATTGAAGCTTGTCGTGCCGTTGTAACCTTTGTCATAAAATGAGACATATTAAATCTGTCAGTTTCCAACTGAACAAAAAGGCCAATTATTGAACAAACAAAAAATACGTTGATGTTGATCAACTTGAGTCAAATCAGGTAGAGGAACTCGGTATGTTTACTATTCACACACCTGTGATACCACCTGTTAGTATCACAGTTCCATAAATGATACACCGTTAGTGATGGAAGTTGATACAGGTCCATCCGTCACATGCCACATCAATTCAACAGCTAATGTCTAAATACAAGTATCTGTCTCGTGAAGGATTAGGCACTATGAAAAGTTCAAGAGCTCTCTTCGTGTTAAATCTGATTCAACTCCGCGGTTTTTCAAACCACGCCCTGTATCTTATGCTTTGAGTGAGCAAGTGGAAACAGAACTTCGTCGTCTGGAAATAGGAAAATATTTTATTACCTGTTGTATCCAGTGAGTGGGCTGCCCCAATTGTGGTGGTACAAAAATATGATCAAGAAATCCGCATATGTGGGGATTCTAAAGTAACAATTAGTCCATGTTTCGATGTAGGTCAATACCCACTACGCAATCCTCAAGACTTATTCTCTATTTTGGCTAGTGGCAAATATTTTTCGAAGATAGACCTGTCTCAAGGTTATCAATAAACGTTGTTGGATGAAGAATCCCAGAAGTATCTTAGGATTAATACTTAATGTGGCTTGTTTCGTTATACTCGTTTAGCCTTTGGTGTTGCTATCGCAGTGTTTGAGTCCACCACGGAAAATATTTTGAGAGCTCTTGAGGGTGTAGTTTTTGTTATCATAGTTACAGCTACGACGCGTTCCGATCACTTATCTCGACTAGATGTTCTTCGTCGTTTACAAGAATATGGGCCTACGCGTTCGTCAAAATAAATGTGAATTCTTGCAAACCAAGGTCGAGTATCTTGGGCATTTCATTGATGCTGAATGTCTTCATCCCACTGGAGACAAGTTTCATGCAGTGAAGGAGTTGAGTTTCCTCGTCCTACAAGTGTTACAGAAGTTCGATCATTTCTCGGATTGTTACAATATTATGCACGGTTCTTGCTAAATCTCTCTACTATACTCAATTCACTAAATGAGGTATTGCAAAAGAACAAACATTGGACATGGACTTTTCAATATGAAACAACATTTAAATTAGCAAACAAAAGTTTTTGTCGACTAATGTGTTAACACACATTATGATGTAAAATACCTATTCATCTTGCGTGTGATGCATCCTCATATGGTCTCGGAACTGAAACTTCTCATGTATTACCTAAGAAAAACCTATCGCTTTTGCATCTAGAACATTACCTGTCAGTGAAAAGAAATATGCACAAATCTAACGTAAGTATTTGTATTGTAGAAAATTTACCTTGGTTACCGATCATAAATGTTAGGACTAGAATCCGCTGTAGAGACGTTAGCTTTTGCGCATATGCAGAAGTTGGCATTAATCTTGTCATCTAACCAGGAAGATATTGAATATTATTCTTCCGCTGATTATGCAAATGCAGGTGCATTTTCCCGTCTCCCCGGACCGATTACTGACAATGAAGAATATCGTATCATTTACTTCAGTGCAGTTCCATTTCTTCCTCGCGACATTCAAGAAGCAACACGTCGCGATCCTATTTTTGTCTCGTGCACTAGGTTATTCACAGAATGGTTGGCCAAGTCACATAGACTTATTTGGCGAATTGCGTCCATATATGTATCGAAAATAAGAACTTTCTGTGGAGAAAGGTTGTTTACTATTGAATTTCAAAGTTATTGTTCCCTCGACTTCGAAATTTTGAATTTTACATGATCTATACGAAGGTCATTCAAGGCCACCCAGTTCATTTCTGGAAGTAGCCTGTCAGAATCCAGCAGCGTGTACATATTGATTACGCTAAGAATAAGATCAGATTTATTATGTGCTTGTGGATTCAGAATCAAAATGGCCTACGGTATTCATCTACTATTAATGCATCAATAAATATGTTTGCTAAGTATTGCTTAGCTGAAGAAATTGTGTCTGATAATGGACCTCAATTTACTAGTTATGAATTTATCAAATTTCTACGGAGCAATAGAGTGAAATATACATATGCACGCTTTCTCAACGTAAATTGTTCAGTTCAACGTTTTGGGTATATCATATGTTTTGTAAATGTACATAATATGATTTAATGTGATATTACAAGTGTAAATTGTAAACATGGGTAATTTAAATGTTTTTAGACGCCATATTTGTTCCTTTCTGTCAGTTTTAATTATGTAAAAGGAAATGAAACATGCACCAGGTGACCTTGGACAACCAGCCATGTACAAACAACGTCTGCAAATTAACTAGTTTGCCAGACTACTGGGACATGGCAATCCATCTATTTGATGATGATGATGATGATGATTGTTGTTTTACGGCCACTTTTCTGCACAAGGTAGGCTAAATGGGCCGAGCGACATCCAAAGGTAATGAGACGAAGTGAAAGACGAAACAATCTTCAGATATGCCCACGCCGGGATTCGAACACGGGTGGTAGTGATCTGTGGTCCAGCACGCTACCGCTAGACCACGGAGGCGCCCCGCAATCCATCTATTTGGAAGTTGATAAAGTCTCGGCAGGTAGAGTCTGCATCATCTCTGCCAAGATCGAGTTGATGGGGAAATATTTAGTTCTGTATATGATGCGTGGCATTAGCCATTATCCCCGTGGAGGCCACCCACAACATTTGATGTGTTATCAATAAACCATGTAAATTAAACCGAATTATTTGGTGGGGCTTTTTTTGCTATATAATATGGCCATTTTTATCTGTTAACATTTAACAAGCAGATTACTTCTGTAATCTTTCCTGCAAATTCCTAACAATTTAGGTAATTTACGTAAATTGGAATATTATAGTAATTACTATGGTAACATAAGAGAAACACTCCTTAGGTCAAAACAATAAAGTTTTCTTAATACCAACCAATACCTACCATCAGATGAAGTACAAAATGTCCATGTTTCATGTAAAACATACAATCTTAAATTAGTGCACTTTATGAAAACTAATGTACTGAAAAAATATGATAATGAAGTATTTGTCAATGCAGATCTAGCAAAAACTACATAAAACATGTTAAACACACAATTTAAAATTATTGCATATTATAAAATTTAAGGAAACTAAATAGAATATAATAATAAAGTATGTGCCAATGGAGATCAAGAAAAACATAATATTAAAAATAAAATGTTAATCAGACTGTGTTATCTTTACATATACCTCATTTCAGATACTATTATAAAACAGATCTAGTAAAAAGTCATAAGTTGCAGACTTTGCCGATTTCAGCAGATAGCTGTCTGTTTGGCTGAAATGCATGACACGACTCATCCATGTTGATTTTGCATGAAAGAAGGGTCAATTCGCGCACATACGATGAGCTACAGGACTCCCGAAGCGCAGGTTCGGGATTGAGTGCAGCAAAGTCCCTCAACACGTCATTGTGGACTGGGAAGATCTTGATCATCTCTATTACTGGGGCGGCATAGCTAACCTATTGTTCATTTATGTCACAAGCACCAAATATGGTACACATATCATAGTTTAATATATTTAGAAGAAATCTGGATATTGGGCCATTGCAAATTGGCATCCTGATTACCATGGCAGTCATTTTCGAAAATGGCTGGCAACGGTTATTGGCATAAATTTGTTTAGGCCCGTTCTAAACATTGAACGGGAGTAAATTCGGAAATAGCAATAGGTTATTACAATTGCTATGTGGTGGTGTTGCTGTACTGTGGGCGGAGCTTACTGTATCCAGATTATATTAATTGGCTAGATTCCCATGTGAGGTGCCATGGACTGTGTATATATATCTTGTGTCATTATAATTAACCAAATGTGAACTCCGGTGGCTTAGCGGTTAAGTACCCGGCACTTGGTGCCAACGGTCACAGGTTCGAACCCCGATAAGAGGTCGAAACTTTTCCAGGGATTAATTTCTCGGCTCACTACATCGTGGTGGCTGACCACGTTAAATGGCACTGCCGTATCCACTTAATTATTTAAAATAAAGGGGGACGTTAAAAAAACCCTGAGGACGTAAACACGCTGGCAGTGACCACCCTCAGGGTATTTCGGCTCCATCTTTCCGTACTGCTTCCCTGTGAGTGGTGGGGGAGGAGATTTATCAACCACTCCAACATAGAGGCTGTGTTGATTAAACGACAGCCTGGGGATTCTCCCCGAACAACAAAACAACAATTAACCAAAGCTCTGGATCAGTTGGCTCCAGTAGAGCAATACCACCAAAGATCTGGATCAGTTGGCTCCAGTAGAGCAATACCACCACATGGCAGTTTCAGGTGGACAAAAGAATTATTAGCAGAAGAAAATATGGCGGACGAAACCCTTAATATGCTGTTAAAACCTCATGGCATAAACGATGATACAGCAATAATATTGACCGACCAGGGATTTGTGACCGAGGAGGCCATTAGTGTTCTAACAATTGGTGATATAACGTCATTAAAGATCAAACAGCTGGCACAACGGAGGCTACTGGAAAAAATGATAAATAAACTAGAAAGGGATAGCCCAGCGGATATGAAGGAGAAAGAAATTAGAAGGGATGCTGTGACGTTGGAACCAAGAAGAATGGATACCAGCATGTTGGGGTCATCCATGGGTGCTACGGGATCAGAACATGTCACTGACAGTCAAAAGGCACCGGAGATATCCATGACCAAGGATAATTACACCACAACATCATCGTTGTTGTCTCTAGATGATACAGTGAAGTAGCTGATCGTCACGGCGTCCTCGTCTACGGCGTCCTCGTCTACGGCGTCCTCATCCACGGCGTCCTCGTCTACGGCGTCCTCGTCTACGGCGTCCTCGTCTACGGCATCCTCATCCACGGCGTCCTCGTCTACGGCGTCCTCGTCTACGGCGTCCTCGTCTACGGCTACCACACCACAGCACCAAGTTACGATGCCAGGTACAGAGATCTGAGATCATTAGGTATCAATAATGACAATAATGTGTGTAATAGCATCAGGGGGGGATCTCAACCCACTGGTATATCAGGGGAGGATCTCAACCCACTGGTATATCAGGGGAGGATCTCAACCCACTGGTATATCAGGGGAGGATCTCAACCCTCTGGTATATCAGGGGGGATCTCAACCCTCTGGTATATCAGGGGGGGATCTCAACCCTCTGGTATATCAGGGGAGGATCTCAACCCTCTGGTATATCAGGGGAGGATCTCAACCCTCTGGTATATCAGGGGGGATCTCAACCCACTGGTATATCAGGGGAGGATCTCAACCCACTGGTATATCAGGGGAGGATCTCAACCCTCTGGTATATCTAGCAGATAACAAAAATGCAGACTATCTCGACTATTATTGAGTATGTTGCATCCCTGTGCTATGAGTCGGAGGAACAAGTTTTATCCTAACAGGAGGAGTCAGAAATTGTGCTAAAAACGGGACCCCAAAAAACCTAGGCTAGAAAGGGTAAACCAGCTGTCGTATTTTAGCAAAATTATTACTGGAGGGTAAGATAGGTGTGGATGGTGTAGCCCACTATCTATCAAATACTGTCAAAATATCATGTCTGGCTCAACGCCATGTTTGGGCCACAGTCTTGTTGTATGATATGGAATACCGCAGGACTCGGGCTAACTATAACTTCCCATGGGAAAGTGATGTTCCTCATCTTGTCAGTGTCCATCTTGTCCCCCGGAATGATAGAATTCCCGGTGGTGGCAAGTCAGAGAAAAAAAGATTCATTTCAATCAAAACAAGCATCAGGCTCAGCTAGGTATCAAAAACCTTACCCATGCAATCTGTTTAATACAGAAGGGACATGCAAGTATGGTAGTAACTGCAGGTTCACCCACAAATTTAATAAATGTAAGGGACCACATCCGGGCTGTGAGCACCCGAAATAGGAATTATATCACTCCAAACCTGAAACTGTGTCCCTAATTTGTGAAGTTTTAAGAAAAATTAACAACAAGCTGTCAGATGTTGATTTATCATTATGGAACAGGGAACTGAAAGGGGATATTGATCGGGAATATATTTTAGATGGAATACAACATGGCTTTAAAATTGTGGACGATGAAGTTGTAAAAACACCTAGTTGATATACCTAGCCATGTCAGTTGCACAAAAGATGATACTAAGTACAAGGTAGAGCAGGTTTTACGTTCAGAGATTCTTAATGGTCGATATGTTCCTGTCAAGAACAAACCAGATATTTGTAGCCCAATGGCGGCAATTGAAAAGTCCGATGGGACAGTGCGTGTTTTGCATGATGCATCCCGGCCAATTAAGAATATGTTCATTTATTTGTATGACTGATACCGATGCTGAGGTATGTTTTAGTTTAGTATTTTAGTTACTGTTCAAATACAAGATATATGATATAATATACATAATAATATGTTATTGCTACAATAATTAATCATTTCATAATTAACACATATGGATTTTGTGTTGTTTCATAATAAAAGATATAATTATGTCTATTGTTAAGGGGGAATGCATTATATGAGCAATGTTTCAAGCATCCTCCTTTTCAACATTGTATATGTGTTTGCTTTCATTAAAATTATGTATTATGAATGTTGAAATAATCGAATTGAATTGAATAGATATATGGCACTAAGCTAAGTAATTAACGTACAGTGCGAGTTGCATGGCTGTCATGATCCGGTCTGTCTCGTTCAAACTTGCCATTTGAAATGACGATGTGAATGGATAAAATCTATTATCACATAGATTATAATTCAATGAGTGATTTGTATTACTGTAACATTGGTATTTATTCATGCTATCTTGTATTCAAAGTAAACTGTTTTATTTTCTGAATCAGCCATTCGTGCCATGTTTATTACATGTAAATGTGAAGGGTATTAATAATCTAATGTAATAAAAAAAATTATTTAATAATATACAAGTGATGCATATATGATTGGTTCCCAGGTACAAGTAAAAATAATATTTCCAAAACATTAAATATTTTTTTATCTTCATTAAAATCAATTTACATTCAGCTAAAAGTTTAATATTGAAATCATTTATTTAATCCATTGAAACCTATGCTAAAAATTCCCTACGAGTCAACATGAATAACAATCGTATTCTTAACTGTATCATTCATCTGGAAAGATCGGTCCGCTCAATCATTTGGTTATATCCTGATAAGTATTGTGTTAAATCCTTTGGAAACACACAATCGTTCACCAGAAATACTTGTCTCTGTCTCCGGGTAATATGAAATAATTATATCAAATTTATCCGGTATTTATCGTTAGTGAAAAGTCGCCATCCCCTCTTAACAGTGGGCGCTATAGCTGTTTCTCTCGCTTGGCTCGGTTTATTTTGAGTTTATTGTATTTATTTGTCTCTCAGTGTTATTAGAATGTCAATTGCGTCCATTATTGCATGCGACTTCAATCATTTAGAAAGTCTTGACCAACCAGTGGTGGCTATTTAGGAAAATGGCTGTCGCAGCCACTCAGTTTGCGAATGTGCGATGGCCCAATATCCAGTTTTGTTTCCAAGATATATGTCAACACGTCTGCCAAATTTGGTGTTTGTATCACCAAATGAACAATTGATTTGATATGTTGAGCTAAGCCGCCCCACTATGTTTGTTGACAACCACAACGTAGAACTTGAGCACACTGTCAAAGATGTGTGTGGCAGTGGCTTCCTCCAAATCATGCTGTCCAGGGTATCGTTTCACTAAGATTCTTATGAGCTCATAAGTGCCGATTTCGCTCATAAACCCAATATTGCTCATAAACTAAACGATGGAAAATGAAAATTGCATTTCACTAAGAATAGCTCATAAAATAACTCATAAATTATTATATTTAATGAGCACTAATGAGTACTCATTAAAATCCTAAATAGCCCATAAAGCATTTGTAAGTTGGCTTTTTGCTGAGAAGGGAGCGCCGTCAGGGTCATCTTGGTCAACAACGATCTTTCAGAGACCGACTGACCTTAAGCAATTTGTCGGAATTCGAACTCATTGCCGATTATCACCTTTCTCGGCCGAGGAAGTTCTAGAAGGTTTTAAGCAGTCAACTTTTTCAAACAAGATGCATCGTTAATACACCGGATTACCCAAGAGACGCCGGTATGCAACTTTAAATGAAATTATAAGAATGAAAACTGTAAGATGGTCGTTATTTGATAAGCGTATTCATACATGTCACGTAGAATCGTTGAATACGCAAGCTGACGTGTTTTATTCCGTTTGTGGGATCAAGGCCGTATTTGTTGTCGTTTCGTAAATTTTTAATGTTATATTAACGGGGGGTGCATTATATAAGCAATGCTTCATTCCTCCTTTTCAACATTCTATATCAGTATATGTGTTTGCTTTCATTCACATTATGTATTATGAATGTCCAAATAAACAATTTGAATTGAATTGTTGTCATCTTGCTTCTTTCGCTTGTATATATTCCACCTGACTAAAGATAACCCAATCTTAACTTGAGTGATGGATTGCTCATCCGATAATTGTGAACAAAACGGCTTTATGACTATGAGCTGATAAGAATATTTCGTTGTATATCCCTTGCACTTAGGTTAATGACTTATGAGGCAATCACAACACTGTCGGTATGATGACACCCTTGAAATCAAAACACTCGCTGACGCCCTTGTACAAGTTGTAATCATCCACACATTTTCTTTTGTTTTGACTGTTGGTAAATCAATTTTTTTCTCATCATTCTACTGTAACACGACATATTAATGCTTCAAACAGGTTTTGGTTGGTCTCAGATTCCTAGCAAAAGGGGGTCTCTTTTCTGAGGCTGCTCGAATATATGGCATCTCACAATCCACTGTATTTCGACGTGTCATGGTTGTGGCAAGTTATCTAGCATCCTTTGCACAAACAGAAATTTCATTGCCAAATGATCCGTACATTTATATGTCACCATATTAAAACTTTTTGTGAACTACAGACTTAGAAATTAAACTAATTCTTGGGAGAAACAGTGTTCATGTAGTTTAGCAACTTCAGGGGATTTTTTAACAGTCAAAAACCTTTGTTAGAAACTGGTCTTATACTTATAGTTTGTGATTTAAGAGGACAAATATTTCTGATTTATTATTTGGTCTTTAAAAGAACAAAATTGCAACTATACGCAGTCATTCCCAAAGAAAATAATATTTCAGAACAATATCATAAATATGTATATATGCTTATTCATTACTTTAGAAAACCACACCGTTTGACATGTATCAATACCAAGCATGTTTGTTCATGGACGACTTTATTAGCAAGAGACTTCCTTAATCATCCGATGGCCTATTCCGTCTAAATTCTGATGTACAGCAAAATCGCATGACAAGCCAATCTAGTCATATGAATGTACCTCGATATAATTCTGCACTATCCAGTAAGTTGCCATTTTTCAATTTTCCCATTATATGGAACAATTGGAACAGTATCCTTTCCTTTTGTAATTCAAGATCTCAAGCTAAGAAAACTCTTAGCTACTTACTCAGCATCTGTAAAATGCAACAACCCTTATTGTTGTCAATGCACACATGTCTAGGTAATTATATGATTCCTTGGTACCTGGTCCACATACTTCCAATACACACACGACCAGACTTGCAAATACAAAAACGACGTTTTATGGAGCTGACTATAATTATTAGCTATGATTAGTTAAGGGCCAATGGGAAGACAGCTAGCTTCGGCTACATTTATCTCACAATTTCTATATATGTAATATACTTGTAAAATTGCATTATGTATACGTTATTTGACATAAATACTACTACATAGGTTTTTCAAGTAGAAAGTGTCATGTTTTGTAAGGATTTGTAACAAGCGTAACTTCGAGCAACTACGACTCAGCCACGTGGCTTAACTGGAAAACTTTTATTCTCTCTCGCGCCAAAACACGCACTGTTACCAAGTGGTGTCTTGCGAAGCCGTTACAACGAAATTGAGCTAAATGAAATCAAGCATTATACATAACATAATGATAACAGAAAAAATCTGAATAAACGAACAAGCGGAAGTATGTTAGATTTGACTCGATGACCTTATAGCTGCACTATTCATGGTACCGATCGTGAATACGCCCCAAACAAGAACACGTGATCTATAGCGGGCTCAGTTTGGACAGTTTTTGTTGACCTTATTCCACCCTAAGCTTGATAAAGTTAGATATTTTTGTTTGGGTTTCATTAAAAACCGGGAGATTTCCCGGTCCCGCCGGGAGACCGGAAGAAGTAGCTCAAAACCGGGAGGCTCCCTATGAAACCGGGAGACTTAACATATCTGAAATTTTGTCCAGTGGGATTTTGTCATGGAACCCTTCAATTAATACGTACACGTGAAGCTGGCATAACCGTCTCACCGACTTAGCTAAAGTGGATGTATAATTGAGTAGACTAGCAAATAGTATTTGTCATGTCCCGATATAGATTCCGTTTATTTATCTTAATCGTTTTTTGTTGACGTATCCTTACGTTGTCTAATAGATTTTAAATATGTCGGGTAAACTTTTATTGTGGAAAAAAGTAGTGCTGTTTGGCGATTCTATTACACAGGTACTGTAATGATGTCAATATATACCCAATAAATAATATGATAATAATGATGACAGTCAACCAGTGATTTTGTTAAAAGCCGGGTCATTTGACCCGCCTACTCTCAATCAGAGCCCCGTCTACTTTCGTTTCCAATGCCTCTTTGTCAGTTTGTGTCATTGTAGGTCCTTGATACCTATCAATATGAATATCTGAGGGTGGAATTTGTTTGATGGATCCCCCACTTCTTAGCAAAACCACTGTCAACTACAGTTAACCCCATAGGCATAGCCATAACCAGCACAGGTCCAGACGGACTGTTACTGACTGTATGTGACTGTAGTCACTATATTCAGTATATAATAGATCTATTCTATGTCATATATATAGGCCTAAAGGCTAACTCACCTATATATTTTGTAGGCAGATCACTCCCCTAGACAATACATTATTATGAACTATGTATTGTTATTGGCCCCTTATGACGGACTATTCACCCTTGTTGTGTTATATAATAAAATTATATATATATATATATATATATATATATATATTTGCTGGTTATCCAAATAATTATGTCCGCAGTACAGACATAATTGAGTATGAAACATCACCCCAATTATCACATGGCTTTAAAATCATGTGGAAATCAGTATCATTGGCATAACAATAATATTTGATGTTATGCCATTTACTAATTTCATAACATAACCAGCTGGTTTAGTGTATACACAGTAATTCTTTTACCCTAAAACAGATCCCTGTAGTACACTATACAGTGGAGCCATAGTTTATTACTATTTGAGAATATAAAATCAATAACATGTTTATTTCAATTAGGATTTCACAAACAAACAACACAAATTTGAAGTTATTTTCTCATAACATTTTCAAAACTATTTATGCTTTAACCTTACTACCATTCAATTAATCCAGTAGCTATAGAGTTGCTTTGTTATTTTAAGTAAAACAACTTAATTCAATTTAAAACATGGCTTTAAAGTGAAAACGATATAATATAGTGTAGTTCCTAATTTAAATAAGGATTCCTTTGATGATTTATCCACAGCAGAATATTAGCTTTAACAAAAAGTGAGTTTTAAATTGTTTTATATTAATATAATGAAATTTTGTATTCAGTTAAAATTTGCATTTGAAATAAAAGTTATACTGGATACAGGTATTTATAAAATCAGTGACAAATTCTCATAAAAATTGAAGGGCGCCTCTGTGGTCTAGCGGTAGCGTGTTGGACCACAGATAACTACCGCCCATGTTCGAATCCCATTGTGGGCTTATAATAATAATAATAATAATAATGTATATTTAATAAAGCGCCCTTACTAGCAGGAGCCATTCAAAGGCGCTGTACAAATAATATGTAATTTAATAATACCCCAAATAATGTCTGTAAAAACTCTGTAATGATTTAAAAGATAATAATTATTTATCTGTGAAAGCGACCTTAAATAGGTGTGTTTTTAGAAGAGACTTAAAATTTCCAAGAGACAACGAATTTCTAATATTTGCCGGCAACTTATTCCACAAATTGAGGGCTGCAACACTAAATGCACAATCACCATATGACTTGAGCCGAGACACTGGCACCTGCAATAGTATCTGACTGGATGACCTGAGTTTTCGGGATGACTTTCTAATGGACACCAGTTCACACAGGTATTATGGCGCCATATCATTAATAGATTTATAAGTTATTAACATAATCTTAAAATGGATACGCTGTCTAACAGGTAGCCAATGTAGTTTTTGAAGAATGGGGGTAATATGATCATATTTTCTAGTATTTGTTACAATGCGAGCTGCACTATTCTGAATTCGCTGAAGGCGATTAATGTTATAATCAGATATGCCATATAACAGGGAGTTACAATAGTCTATACGAGATGTAACAAAGGCATGAACTACAGTTAAAAGTGATTCTTGTGTCAAGAATGCTTTTAAACAGTGGATGTTCTTAAGATGGTAGTAGGCAGCTCGGCATACTGATGTGACATGTTCATGCATGTTAATACATTGGTCAAAAATAACCCCTAGATTTTTTACTGACACATTAGGGGTAATCGAAGATGTACCCATCTGTAATGCTGGTGTCTTTAGGGATTTAACACAATGTGGTGATGCCAAATATAAAATATTTGTTTTATTATCATTTAGTTTTAGAAGATTTTGAGTCATCCATAGCCGGATATCGGCAATACAATGTTCTAAATTCTTCAAGGAAGAGGAGAAATTTAACTCATTGTCAGGATCCAGTGATATATACAGCTGTGTGTCATCAGCATACAAGTGATATTTAATCCCATATCACTGCGCAATGATCCCAAGAGGACGGGTATACATTGTGAAAACCAGAGGACGAAGAACTGAACCCTGCGGTACACCAGATAACAAAAACTGAATGTCAGATAAAATACCATGAACAGACACTCTCTGGGAGCGTTGTTCCAGATAGGATCTAAACCATTCAAGTACTCTACCTGACAGACCAAACATGTCTTTTAACCTAGAGAAAAGTACATTATGGTCAACTGTATCAAATGCAGCAGACAGGTCCAGAAGAACAAGTATTACTGGCTTACCTTGATCAATTGACATCATAATATCATTTTTCACTCGAACCAATGCTGTTTCAGTGCTGTGACCACTTTTATAGGCAGACTGTAGTGATTCATTAAGGTTATTATTGATTAAATATTTGAAGGTTGTTTCATCCATGACTTGACGTCATTACCATTGGAGGTCGCTCGGCCCATTTAGCCTACCATGTGCACAAAAGTGGCCGTAAAACATCATCATCATAAAAATTTCAATGTTGTTGTTTTTTTTTTGGGGGGGGGGAGTTCTCACTCCGTAATCCTCCAACTTATCTCATTTATAATGAGATAATGTAAATATTATTTTTAGTTCATGAAATATATTGAAGTAAACTTTAACAAAGTTGATGAATATTGAAATATACAAGAAGTGATCTGGTAACTGTAATAACATGATTAAATAATACATTATATTGAAGGCTAAACTGAAAGAAAAATCCAATTTAGGAAAGTTTAACTTCATCATTAAACTAAATTTTATCAATGGCTGGTAGATTTTTAGACAAAGATTGTAAAGCAATGATAATTCTGTAAAAAGTAGACTTTATCCAACATGATTTGTGATACTGAAAAATCCGATACTTCATGTATTTAACAGTAAAATAAATATGATACATAAACAGAGATAAAATTAATATAAATAGTCTCACTTTTTATAGAAACAAAAGTACATCAGAGTATTATTATTAGTGCACAAAAAGTAGAAATATTACTATGAAAGTATGCCGTAGAGTCATCTTATATTTGTTATCTGAAATCTACTTTAAGTACCAGATGATACTATTTTTCTTCCAGCTTTCATTTTCTCCAGAGAGTCCTTGGGGTGCCCTTATTGCTGACAAATTACAGAGGTACAGAGAAAAATTGACCATTCTTCATTTATCTAAAAACCTTTAAAATTGGGATTCTCTCTGTTTTTAATCTCATGTACATTTAGAAACCACACGCGTAGCATCTGCGGCAAGCTGTTGTTCATGTTATTGTCCATATTTGAACCATTTCTATTTTGACAGAAAATGTGACGTCCTGAATCGTGGCTTCTCCGGCTACAACACCACCTGGAATCGGATCATTCTTCCGTGTATAGTTGATGAAAGCTTGGCTAGTGAAACTGTTGCCATGGTGATATTTCTAGGCACCAATGACTCAAACTTGATTGAACTCCATCCTCACCAGCATGTGCCATTGTCGGACTACAAAAATAATCTATCACGTATGATTGATTATCTACAAGTATGTATGTGTTAGTGTTTTACACACAAGCACACACACACACACTATTTTTATATTCAATATGTACTTGTATAAACATCAATTTCTTCAGTTGGTCGGTTTACCAAAAGAGCGTGTTATACTGGTGGGTCCTCCACCATGTGATGTAGATAAATGGACTAGCAGATGTTTGGCTGAAGGTTAGTATAAGTTTAGATCATAACGTGTACATTATAAATCACTTCTAGATATTGTCATCGTGGTGGCTTCTTGTTACATATTTGTCAGATGATTAATTACAACGACGTCATCATAATAACAAATAATATATGGTCAAGTTATACATTTCTGACCAAATTTATAATTTTAATTGCTAATATTTATTTTTGGCTATCGTTATCAGGTAAATGGCCATATTATAGTATGACCGTGTTATAGTATGATCATGGTGTAGCATGGCCAGATTATAATGGCTGCATTATAGTATTACCCTGTTATAGTATGACCATGTTTAACATGGTCATACTATAACAGGGTAATACATGGCATGTTATAATCAGACATGGGTCAATTCCAAATTTTATACTCAATTCCATTTGGTCAATTCCACATCAAATTTATCAATTGCAATTTCAAAAGTATCAATTCCATTTCCACTTTTTACTGACTCTTTTTACCTACTACTTTTAACATGAGTAGGTACTCCGGGTGCCTACTCTGAGTACCTACTTGGACTGCCTACTCCAAGCAGTTTATATTCCAAGTAGGATTGTCATGGAAGAAATATTTCTGAATTAAAAAATTAAAAGGTAAATTAATTTGTGGATTTATTTGTTTGTAGGAGACTTCAATTCCAATTCAAAATTTATCAATTCCAATTCCATTTTTTTAAATAATTAATTCCAGAATTGAATTGACCCCTTGTCTGGCTGTACTATGACCATGTTATAGTATGGCCATGTTATTATAGTATAGCCATGTTATAGTATGACCATGTTATAGTATGAGACCATGTTATAGTATGATCATGTTATACTATGGCCATGTTATAGTATGGCCATGTTATAGTCAGAGTTGTTTGATTTAAATCATTTGATTTAAATCGCTGCAAAAAAATCAATGCATTTAGATTTTTTTATTATGTTTCATTTGAGGGGGAGGATTTGGTTTCACCTTTTATGCTTCCCCAGGGCCGGTGAAGGAGCAGGGGGATATTATAATAATAATAGTATTTTATACAGCGCCTTATTCTTATTTAATTTGAATTTCTCTTAAGTCGCTTTACATTTATGACATAATTAAAACATGTTCTAAGCTCATATGCCACAAACATCTTTTATACATAAATACACAGGTTTATTTATTATAAATAGACTAATTTAAGTAAGTGGGTTTTAAGAACCTTACCAAATATTTTTCTACATGTCACAAGTTTAGTATGATTTGACAACTTATTTCGCAACCTGAGAGCTGATGCTCAGAAGGGTTTACCTTGTGAATGTTTTATAATATTTTGCCGTCTAAATGTTTTTTGCCAAAATATTTGATTATCTGAAGTTCATTTTGCTATCCTGTTATCAGATTATAGAATGGACTCTGAGTGAGTTTCCATGGCAACTACTCACACAGATATTGTGTTGGTGTTAATGGGTCTGTGAAATAGGATTCGTTACTGTACAGATCTCAATTAATATAACTTTCTCTTAATATTTGCCATTACTGATCTGTCTGTTCACCGATAAATTACATCACATATTTTTGTATATCAACCCGGTGTATGTTGTGTATAATGTGAATTAGTTGTAGCCCGATAGACTCTAGATAATTTTTTCCCATCTTATACAGCAGCATATGCGGTATTTTTTATATTTGATATCATTATATGAGGATTATCATGGCTCAATGCTACAGTTGTAGAACACCAGCTCTCCCCTCTCAGAGTGAATCCACAACACTTCTGGTTATTATTTAACTGATCATTGATCCACTTGACCATAAAGGGATTATTGCTTAAAATACATGTAGATTATCACTCACTCACTAAAGACGCACTCCAATTTGGCAGTTTGAAATACAGTACTCTACAGGCTACGCTTAACTTGAAGGGTCATTGTCCTAATTACATCATCCATTCAGCTGTTTGATCATTTAGAAATTTAAAAAAGCAATATATTCGAGAAAAAATACTCGAAGAAATGAAAAAAAATGTAAAACAAAGGATATATTATTTTGTTTTAGTTCAAGGTTAATAAACGATACCCCACATATATTAATATTTGTAGGTATATAATTTGGACGATGGTTTATCTAGAATTTCCTTAGTACATTCACTTTGCTGGATCAACTAGTACTAGTACTTTATACTGTGTGAATGAATACTAGATATAAATGACTATCCTGTAAATAGTTAGATGTTCCTCCCTTCTGTCTTTTTAAAAATTATTTGTTTTCTAGGTAAAGTGATGGGCAAAGATAACGCAGTGGCGGGACAGTATTCGGCAGCTTGTTATCAAACTGCTGTACAAAATGGCGTCCAGTTTGTAGATCTGTACACACCTATGATGACTGAACATGTGAGTACTGCCATTTGTTGTTCGTATTTATTTGGTGAGCTGAATGATTGCTTGTGTGTGTAGTTTATTGGATTCAGCAGTTAGATATGTTGTTCATTTGATTGTTTGTTTGTTTGTTTCATTTGCCTGTCTCTTTCTAAACTTGTGTACAGTCTAGATTGAAATGGTATCTAGTCTTAAAATTCTGGACATGTTGCTCAATGTATACTTATTTACATATTGGGTTTTGTCATTAATCTCAGAACTGGAGCAGATACCTATTGGATGGCCTACATCTGTCTCAGGAAGGATCCAAGTTTTTATTTGACAAGTTGTGGCCATTAATTGAGGAGAAGACAAAACATCTTCCGGATATGATTCTTCCCAACTCGCGAGATATAGATGACAATAATCCAGAGGCATCACTGCTATAATGCACGTACACTTTAATTTGTCATTAATCTCAGAACTGGAGCAGATACCTATGGGATGGCCTACATCTGTCTCAGGAAGGATCCAAGTTTTTATTAGACAAGTTGTGGCCATTAATTGAGGAGAAGACAAAACATCTTCCGGATATGACAATAATCCAGAGGCATCACTGCTATAATGTAATCAATTACGCAATCTCAAATAATCCTAATTGCATTTGTAATCGTCAATTCCAGATGTAGCTGTAATCAATTACATTGTAGATGTAGGCATAACCGGTAATTACTAAAACGTCTATATTAGCACAGCCTTGAGAAAGCAATATTATGTCGTTTTAACCTCATCCCAACCTGGAGTGAGTTTATCAAATTATATTTCTTGTATATATTATAATTATTGTATATATTACAAATGATTTACTTCACTAGTACGCCATACATGAAGCGTCTCTTTGCCGGATGTATATTTCCTAAATATTAAAGGCAATGTTAGTGCATTAGTATGTTTGTGAATATGGAATGTTTCTGTCTATATCATAAGTCAGTTCAGCTGTCATCATGTTGTAATGGCAGCCATCCAGTCACTGGTTCATACGGTGACAATTACAGCTAGTCAATTGGTGGTTTAATTAATGGGGTTCACTGTTGTGTGTTATAGAATACACTGTATTTGTCTGGCCGGTTATAAATATAACTTATGTTATACATGTAATCTATGTCATTTACAATTTTTTCCGATATTCTTTGTCTTTAAAATAATGAATGTGTTAATTATTTGTTTTAGGACACTACACAGCAGTGTTTTTTCCTGTTTTGATCAAATCTACTCCAAAGTAATACTTATTAGTCTAGATACGATGTGAATTAGCTGTTATCATTTATGTAGAGCAGATTGGAGAAGATTAATTAGTACTTCATCAATGTACACCAAAAATTGTTTGAGATATCGTAGACACAACATATAACAACGTGAAAAATGTGAACTATATTAATGTATAATCTAATATAGTTATCATGCCAAATTTCTCTGAATGCACTCTCTGTTTTAGATATACAGGTAGTTGGTGGTCATTATTGTTTTTACCTGGGATTCCATTTTCAGTTTGTTTTGTAATTGTAAAATGTCATACAACCAAAAAATGATAATTACTCTGTTTTATAAAAATTGTCTTTTTTTATTTGTTGATTAACAGTACAAATTATAATTCTTAATGTACAACAAACCATTTAATGTATAGGGTTTCATTAGTAACAATGTTTTAGTTTTCGCCTTTCTCACTTTACTGAGAGGGGGGCTCCATAGTCTAGTTGGTAGCGCATTGGAGCACAGATCACTACCACCTGAGTTCGAATCTTGGCATTGGGATAACTGTTTCTGTTGACTTCGCTTCATTACCTTTGGAGGTCGCTTGGCCCACTGTATTCAATGACACCGTACACGAGAACAGTTTGCCTGTTAAATTCTAGTTCAGGAAGGACGCCAGCGAAGTCCACTTCCAAGATTTCCAACCTACAGAACGATGTGCAGCTCTTCTCAATGATGTAGATATCATGTCAAGGCTAAAGACAGCGATATGGATGCCTTCTTCAGGCACGAAAATTATATAAGGCCTCCATCGTTGGCATCAAATAGCGGCATCCATCAAACGAACAAATCTAACTTGATGGAATGCTTGGAATCATTGAAACCTCTACCAGAAGATGTTCCAAACATGGATGTCAAAATTGTTGATGGTGCTGCATTTGAACCGAAAAAGTCCCAAGTTAATGTCAAGACATTCCAGGATTATTCACAGCTGTATTCTTGCTTCATATGGGACGTATATATGTTGTCTGGGATGTAAACAGAGAGGAAAGCCTAAATCCACAAACACGACAGAAACCGTGGCGCTGCAAATCAACTTAGGGCAGCCAACAACACATCTGTTACAGTTAACCTTCGCGTTGATGCAAACAAGGATGATCTGTTCGGGCTTCTAGCTTGGAAAGCAAATCATCTCCACGCATGGCCAGAATGCTGTATCATCTCCTGTGTCTGATCTCTCCGATTTATATTTCACTCACGAAGAAGCTGACACATGGCTCCTGTTTCCCATGGATTTCATTGTTGATTTGATACATGCAACATATACTGATGTGGTGGTTCTTACAAGTACCGTATCAAGTATTTTACAGGACTGTGAAATATGGGTAGCATTTGAGCATGGTTCTAGGCTACGATACATTCCCTGCCACCTGATTGCAGATGAATTAGGCAGTGATACATCGTGGGGTCATCTGGTAACGCAAGCAATACTGTTTGGCGCATTATGCCTCATTTCAACCCCGTTTTTGTTCGCTTGTCTCGCGCTGCAAGCCACTTATCCAGCGATGACATCGATGCAATTGAGAGATATGTTGTCCTCCTGTATCAGCGAACATCAGCGCTCAGCCATGTGAATGAAACGAGGAAACAAATGTAAGTGAAAAAGGCTTGCCCAAACAGCTGCAAGTGTTTCGAAGCCAGTCTCGGGTGCAAATAGCTAGCTATGCTTGTGTTCTGGACCGTGTAAGAGAGAATAAAAATACACATTCGAGATATTTACAGAAAAATTGGTACCCTTTGGGAAAAAGATCACAATAAATTTAGGGGAAATTTTATTCCTTTTAGATGTGGAACAATACAGTCCCATTTGCCTTTAAACTAGAGGAAAACGAAGTTTTAAGATTTAACCCAAAAAAATTGAGTCTTTCGGATTGAAAATTTCCAAAAAGGTTGGAGCTTCTTAAGAAAACAGAACCCCCTTTGTTGTGGGATTAATGACCGAATTCATTATTTAACCATGGCTCTGGTCACAACTGAAAATATGTCCGAGAGATAATTCCTCAGGAAAATGGTACCACAACACAGTCGTTTGCCGGATTCGAACCCACAGCCTACAACATTTGGAATTTCTCCATTTAACTATCTATATAAGACACTACACGAATTAGAATAGTTAGTAAATAAGAAATTTTAGAATAATTATATACTAATGATAACTTTGAAGTAAAAGTTAATTGTGTGAAACTATGAACGGGTTAAATGTCTATTATAGGCATATCAAATATGTACTGTATTGTTCTGTGTAAAACGGAGTTTTAATTTTTGTTTTGTTTTGGGGTGCGCGGTATATATATATATGTATATATACAGTGTGCGACATTAATGCTCGACTGGGACCACTGTTTCAGGGCCCGGTCTAGTATCAGTGCCATAGTACTCGACCGGCCGGTCTAGTGTCGAATTTAATGGAATTAATAAAAACGAGTACAGGGCTACAGACTAATACTAACGGCTACCCATCAAATAACGAAGCTCACGACGATCTGTTTGTTAACTTGTGACATATCAAAGAACAAAAGCACAAATGACTTCACTTGCGATAACCCATCAAATCTTGGACATATGCCTTCCGGCTATGAATCAAATTGGTGTAACATGGCAACGTCACAATAAACACTCGCAGCTTCCTAACTGACCAGTGTAATGTTCTGGAATTTATCTGTAGATTAGTTAGATTTGGCGATTATGAGAAAAGTGGCTCCATCTTTCCATACTGCTCCCCTGTGAGTAGTAGGGGACAAGGTTTCTCAACCACTCCAACATAGAGGCTGTGCCGAATAAGCGACAGTTTGGGGATTCTCCCCGAACAACAAATCATAACATACACCATAACTAAATGTACAGCTTTTTTTCTTCAGATCGGTTGCCGATAAAAATCCGAATACGTTTTGACTTTGATCGTACCTTTTCTATATTATCTAATACAATGTCTGATTAAAGTTTTACTGATACTATATTGTGTTGTTTCGTGTATTTATGTGTATTTCAAAGTTTTTACAAAGCCACGTGCGTGTTTATTCTGTGTTTTATGCCCTAGATTGAGGTGCCATCCATTTAAACATCAGGGTGTCGCATGTGTAAAGTGAGCGATGTTAGGCGCACTATTCGCCCCCAGCACACCTCTATATCGTGAAAGCAAATACAATCCTTCATGGGAAGAGGACACTGATCCCAATGGTGAAAAATATAAGGACTGGGGTTGTGCTGGATCAAGTATCTTTAAATGTGACGGGAAAAGAAATTTCACATTTTGAAGTAAATAAAACGTAACAATTTATTTCCCTATCAGATGCACTATCACACTCAAAACAATTCTAGCCACCAGCTATCATATTTCCATTAAAATGTTCCCTAAATCCTTAATTTTCGCAACTATCACGAGCCATTGGTAGTATGCACTACACTCGCTAGAGATTGTTCTGTGACGTCATCTTTGGCAAACATCATTTAGTGCCACAGCTTTGTTTGTAAGCGTTCTGACCAGTTGACAGACAAAATATCAAATTCTGACAAAAGTTTTGACATTTTCAGGGATATCAAGCCCTATAACTTTGATCGTGCCATAGACGGCGAAATCACAAACATACATTCCTTGAAGTAAGTTGGCTCCCACTGCACGCTGTTTATGTTTTGTAGACAATCGCGCAAACAATTCTTGTTTTAGGCGAATTAATACATACTCCATCGATTGGCAGATCCATCTGCACAATTATATGCGGCACAATACACCATTTTATACGTTTAACAAAGACAAAATAGAACATGTAACATAGGTTAAACAAGGCCCCGGCGAGTGTTTAGCGTCTATGTTTGTCAAACATGACGTCACATTTTCTCGAAGATTCTCGATTAAAGCTGTGGGATGTGAGATGCTAGCAAAGCGCTCTAACTTTATTTTTAGGGGAAAAAAGTATATCTGAAATTGATTTTAATAAATAACACTGACATTTTGATTAATTTGGGTAACCTTTTTTATGACCGTTAAAGCAAGATGCAAGTGGAGTATCTGTGAATGAGGAAAAGAAGACTGCGACAATATGTAGGCAATGGCAAATATATAGACTGTAGAAAAGGAAAAAAAAACCAATCAGGTTGTGAAGAAAATGTTTAACAACAAGGATGATGTGATAAAAGCTGAATTAAAATGGACGTTGGCCTTGGCAGACAACAATATACCATTCAGATTTTGTGATACGTTTTCAAAATTTCTAACCGAACGTTGCCTTGACTCCAAGATTACAAAGTCTTTCTCATGTTGTAGAACAGACATCTCACATTATAATACATGCCCTTGGTGAGACATCCGATGAGGAATTGAAGGTGGAACTCAAAGGAACATTTGTCTCGTTAGGCTTGGATGAAAGTAATGATACGATTGATGATAAACAGTTGGAAATTCATGTCAGGTATTATAATCAAGGCAAACGTGAAGTAGTGACAGATTTTCTTGAGCGTAAATATACTGCCCACCAAAATGCCAAGGAAATTACAGATCACATTATAAAACTCTCAACAAATTTGGAAGTAAGTTCGAGCAAGTAATGAAAGGCAACAAAAAGGTTGTATTCAACATTTGCAGGAAATGATTGTATCATTACTGGATTTGGGATGGTGTAGTTTGCATCATATTATGAATGCAATGCCGGCAGGTGTCGAGGAAATGTCAAGAGTACTCTTCTAATGATGTCTACTAATATTTTGAGAAGACTAGCACACGCAGAGCAGACTACAAGGAAGTGCAAAAAGGAAAACTCCCACCACATGATAAAAGCAACCACTTTATCCGTCCTGTAGCCCCTCGTTTCCTGTAATTTGAGCCAGTGTGTCAAATATTGCTGGAACAGGAGAAGAGACTGAAAAATGTCTTTACCGACAATGCTGCCCAAAACGCTGAAAGGTTGACTCCAAGTGCAACAAGAATTAATCTAAGGTCACTTGTTTTTTCAAACATTTCATCCCCTCCTCGAACTCATCCCCATGGTTGAGTTGCGGCCACAAATAAAACCCACAGCTTTATTTCCTTTATTTTAATTTCAAGTCTGTACACACACTGCGTTCCTCCCTCTTTCGACGACGTTTACCACTTGTTTGGCGACAGATCAATTTATTGCGTTGAAATAAATATATTTAGCATCCAGCTGCAGATTTTCCCGCTTTCTCCGGTATTATATATATATATATATATATATATATATATATATATGTGTGTGTGTGTGTGTGTGTGGTGTGTGGGTGTTATATCAATTAACTCAGGTTTGAATTGAAATAAATTCGCCTTGTGATCAACTGGTGTTCTCTTGTGTTATTTGAGTTCTTATAGGTCTCAGTAAAGTTTCTTTTTAATGAACACACACACAAAACATTCTGACAAAAGAGTCTTAAACGGCGATGAACATGAATTTATTTGAGAATATGATGTTTACTTTTTTAATTTCTTTTTTATCATTCTAAAACCTAGTTACAATCCTGTAAGTCCTTTTAATTATATATATATATATATATATATATATATATATATATATATATATATATATATATATATATATATTCAGGATCAAAACTGTACCGGTATAACTATGATGATGAATAAACCTTAGTGTCATATTATACATGCTACATAACATTAAACTGTTAACGTACAAAAGGTCGGCTGAAGAATATCTCAATTCTATGGGATATAATTAGCTCTTATTGGGAATCTTATACATGATTTATACATGTACTTTATAAATGTATACATTATTATTATTATTATTAGTTGTAGTATTGGTAGTAGTAGTAGTAGTAGTATTAATAGTAGTAGTAGTAGTATATCTAAGCTTAGCTCTTCAAGGCATGATTGAACAAATATTTGTAAAATTTTACTTCGAAAAATCCTTGTGGAGACCTATGTTAAAACAAACGTTAAATTGTGATTCAGGAAGTATGTTTTTGTTGCATCTATTACTGCTGCTATTATTATATTTTGCCCAAACGTCACCTAGGAGGCTAATTTACGTGGAAACCGCGTTGAATGTACGTGTAGCCTTCGTGTCGTTTTCAAGTGGAAATTTCGTTATATTTGGAAATTGAATCCACGTCAGAATTTCTACATTGAAACCACATGTGGATTTCCACGCTGAATATATGTCTGGATTTCAACGCTAAATCCACATCTGGATTTCAACGTTGAATCCATGTGATGAGTTCCACGTACGTTGCATACAAGTTGCAATTTTCATATTGAATCCACGTCAAGATTTCCTCAAAGCGTCCACATTAAAGTTTGGGATAATATTGTTTAGGAGATAGTCAAGGGGTACGTCGGTTTTATTAACTCAGCATGTTTTGTTAGTAGTTATTAAACAATTAATTAAGTTGTGTGGATTTATTTAGACAATATACTTTTTGGTCTTAATTATTTGTGTCTGTTAAAATTAGAACAGGATATCAGTAAAATTAATAGATATTATAAATAAATTGTTCCTAAAAGTCTTTCTAAATGTCATCTACAGATAGAAAAACGTCCACTAATTTGAGAAGTATCTTGAATTATAAATAGGGATATATAAACTCTACATCTATACACTCTAACTACAAACAAACACCTGATATTAGGCCATAAATATACAGTAGATATTCAGTAACACAACTTGAAATAACTAAATCCATACATGACAGTAATAAGGCAAACTTTTTTTGAATTAATATTTGAATATGTTATGGGCATACGTGTGGAAGGTTACATTCTAATGGATGCTTTTAATTAGAGAAATTATTAATTTATATAATTTAAAACAAAATAATATTAATAAAACAAAGGGGCATGAGTTTACAGCAGATTGACGTAACGTCAGACGTAAGGATATTCGCTGAACTGAAATTTATTGTAGAAAAGTGGAGTAAAGGTAAATTTGACAGTGGCTGACTTAAAGTGGCCGGAGTATTTGTATATATATATATATATATATATATATATTTATTTTCATTCGAAAACATGTTACATTTACACGAAATAACATGATAACTATAATGCCAAATACAAGTATAAAAGAAAATGACACACACACACACACACACACACACACACACACACACACACACACACACACACACACACACACACACACACATACACACACACATCACACACACACACACAGTCATAATCCGTTAATCCGGACATC
Source organism: Paralvinella palmiformis (assembly GCA_025642065.1). Taxonomy (NCBI): domain Eukaryota; kingdom Metazoa; phylum Annelida; class Polychaeta; order Terebellida; family Alvinellidae; genus Paralvinella; species Paralvinella palmiformis. Next base: position 95,860 of record JAODUP010001055.1, read on the forward strand.
CTTTATCTGACAAATCCACCATCCGACACATTATTGCTTGTGACCGATTTAGCTCCATTTTAAATGACTCTTTAATCCGACAAAATATTGTTCCGCGTTCCGACTCCGTAACATTTCAATGTAAAATGAACACGATAATCCGACAACACGATATTTAAAAAAATATTTCCGCTAGTTCAGTCATGCAAGAAACACCGCCATGTGGTCAATAATGGGGAATTAACCCTCCCACCGGTGATAATTGCTATATCGTAACCAATTACAATCGTTCTCGACCATACACCGACATACGATGCTTCCATTGCCTGTGGCTATCTCATAGCCAATCATAATCATTCATGGCTAATTAAAAACACAAAAAATGGACAAAAACAAATCTACTGTTTCCTCTTCTCTCTATCTCCTTCCACTCTTTAACTATTTTCTTCCTCTGGAAGTGGTTTATGCATTGATGATTATAGTGATAAAGGTAAATAATCGACTATATCTTTGTTTATTTGTTTAATGAAGTAGACAGAAAGCTGATAGCATCTCGCGATCATTTCTTATACTGTGTATAAGTGTGCTATTCTTTAATTATAATACAAATTAACAATACGTAAACAATGGATGTACATGTACCCTGTAAGGTTTTAACACACAATGACCGCAGTTGTAATAATTTTTTAATGATGTCCTGATAATTAATAAATTATTAACTTTCTAATATAAGTATCTTTTTATATATCTGGCACAATATTGTGAATGTTTCTATTATATGGCCTTCGTATTAATTCTCACTGATTGTGATTATAAAATGTTTGATTTAGAGACCTTCTCTCCAATAATATAGTGGCCGTAAAACATCAATCATCATCATCATCATCTCCAATAATATAGTATATTATATAATATGCATTTATGTTTTAATGTATTTAAATTGTAATCTATGGTAATTAAACATAATATTTAAATATATAACTTCTTAAATAATTTAGCTGCTTATAGTTATTTAGCTGAGGAAAGAATGATTTCTTTCATTTCATGATCTACAATCAGGAAATCGGGATAGCACATGCACGAAAGTGCGAACACTTATTTCCAGTGTGGTTCATTTTACTGAGTGACTATTCATAAATGCGCCTCATCACTCACAAGCAAGCAGTAGGCAAAGATGAATTTAACTTTCATTTAATGATTGCAGCTAGTATTATAGTCTAAAGATCTTAAAACCTTAATCGATACCGAATATAGAGGCTACGCCTGTTGATTTATTCCTGTCTTAACTCTATAATACATGGTGATAATTTCTTGACGGTCATAGTAGATTGTATCTCTCCTTATGCCAGAACTGATCTAACCTTGACTTCAATAAGTCCAAAGACGGGCTATGGATAACTTCGATGGGGAGCGAATTTCAGTCATTTACCCCTCTCTAATTGAAAACTGATTGACGGACATTTAACCTTGCGCGCTTCTTCATAAACTTCTGATTGTGGCCTCTAGTGTTTTCATAGTGAAGAAGGTACTAGCATTTACTCTATCGATGTCATTCACTATTTTGAAAACCTGAAACATGTCCCCTTTTCTCCTGCGATACTCCGAAGATGGTAATGATAATGCTCTTAGCCGGTCTACACATGGATGACCCTCACCAATCCAAGTATGCCAGGTGCCTTGTTGACTGCCCTTGGATCATGCTGGTGGAACTGGAGTTCCTCGTCAATGAACATCCCAAAATCTTTCTCGCTTGTCGTCATTTCTAACATTGTTACACCCATTTGGTATTTCAGTCTTTCATTTTCGCTGCCTAGTTGAAGAACCTTACACTGACCCACTAAAACCCAATTGCCACTTCTGGGACCATTCCATCAGGCTGTCTTCCGATGTCCTTAATACTCGAAATAGTTTGGTATCATCAACAAATGTTTTACTGAACTTCTCACCACATCCGGTATGTCATTGATTAAGATGATAAAGAGGATTGGTCCTGGAACGCCACCCTTCGGGATTCCACTGAGTATCCTCGTTCAAGATGACGGGTTATTCTTAATCACAACAACCGGCCTGACATGAAATCCCGTATCCAGTGGAGTGAGTATGCAGTAATGCCGTAGGCTTTCAGTTTCCTGATCAGTCTCTGATGGGGGACGATGTCAAATGCCTTGAGGAAATCTAGGTAGATGACGTCGACTGGAGCAGCATTGTCTATATTTCGGACCATAGCTGCAGCGTGACAAGTATTTGGGCCATACACAAGCTGACCATTACAAACCCATATGTTGTGCATCACAAAACAGATTGTGTGACATCGTATGCTCCATGAAACTGTCACTGCCTATGGATTCCACCACCTTTCTTATTACTGATGTAAGCTTTACAAGTCTATAATTACCTGGAGTTATCTTTGATTCTTTCTGGTGGATCGGAGTCACATGTGAGCTTCATCATACGATTTCTGAAATATAATCCTCAGCTGAAACTTTATGGACTGGTACAACTCGTTCAACATTCTAGCGTGGAGCCTATCAGGACAATCCGATTTCGTCGTTTTCATTTTCCCCAGTGTTATCTATATCTTCCTGGATGAAAACACTTGCAAAATACTGGTTTAGGAGATCTACCTTTGCACTATCATGACTTATTATGTGACCTAGGCTGTCTCTAGCTTAAGATCACGCAGCATGCTCCTATTTTCAGCTTTAGCTTACAGTAACTCCGTAACGCGCTCGGGTTATGTTTCAGGCTTGATGCCAGATTGTGTTCAAAATCTCTATATAAATGCTTCATCAGTTATGTAAACTAAGTTTTCTCAATCGTAGCTCTGATGTAACCTAAGTGGCTACCTGATGCCTTGTCCCTCTTTCACGCTATCTGTTTCTGTATACACTTGACTAGCTGTTCTTCCTTTGTCATCCAGATCTTACGAACGTCTTTTCTGCTTCTTGGGCCATATTTGGGGATACAGCTGTTCATAATAATAATAATAATAATTACAAACTTCTATTGCGCCAATATCCTCCAAAAGAATGGAGCTCAATGGGGCACCTATTACTGGGGTTGGGCAAACTCATAGTCAAGGTACGATGCAAAGTGATCGGATGGAGTGTAAACTTAGGAAGGATAAGAAAGTCTGAAAAGGTGAGGTTTTAAATGGTGACGGAAAGAAATGATGTTATTTGATGACTTAACATGTTCAGAGAGTGAATTCCAAAGAATAGGGACAGCAACCGAAAAAGCACAAGTCCCAGCATGAGTTTTAAATCATGGGTTAATCTATTTCATCTAGAATGTTGGCAAAATAATTCCATGCTTCTTCCGCTGATTTGTTCTGTAGTTCTAACAGCCAGTCAATTTATTTCAGGCTAATATTCATATCTGCATAATCACCTTTATGATGTTTAGGCTACAGCTAGCTAGCTCATATCTGTGTGATCGCTTAATCCTAGTCCGGCATTGTACTCTAGATTACTGGTGGGGCTTTCATGACAAGTTAGGATTAAGTCCAGAACATGAGGATTCTATCCACGTCCGATGCTAGTATCTAGTGGGATGTGATACACGCCGGTGCAGGTAAGCATCTTTCACTGTGTCGATAAATAACTGGCTGATGTGACTCAATGTCCTCCTGGTTAAGTTCATCAATCAATCCATTCCAGCATCTTTATAAACATTTTCGATACGCCTTTTGTTAAACCATCAGATTGTCCTTATCAGCTGTGCAAATCATGAAATGTATAAACATTTGGAAATGGTAACCACTTAGAGTCTACAACTTATAAAATACAAACTAAATCACGAAACAGTTTGGTGTGAAACGGTTTCGGTACGACATTTTACGGCTCAAATTGTTTTAGTTACGAAAATATATATTTCCATATTATCACCCGAAAGGAGTTTAAGTAAAATGTTATTTAAACGTGTTTAATTGATTGATCTCCAAATTTAAGGTATAATATATCTGTAATCTTACAAACAACATCTTAAAAAATAATGGGTTGCTCAGGAAAGTATTCCCACGTACAGTCGTATATTAGGACTTACGCTAACTTATTTAGTCTTAGACAAATTAGAGTGGATCTAGATCTAGACGTCTTAGAACTTAGGCACTAGGCCTAACCTGTTGTCGTAGTTTTGAATAGACAATACTGGTATTTGGCAGGTTCCTCACTTATTATCAATTCCATGAAATTAACAGACATTATATTTTACCATAGATTCTACAGCTTTAGGATAAAAAACAACAAAAATAAAACTAAAAGTGAAGGCTCAAATCCATTACTTAAATATTAGATCTACTCCCCTACACCTGGGCAGATGTTTAATTTAGTTAATTCAGGATACATGGAAATTCTTTTTAACATATAGGTGTTTAATATTGCACAAAATTCATAAATTACTTGTTCGATGTATTAATATATCAGACAATTATAGGGGTATAGGTTATCATTATTGGAGTACATCTATCAGAAAATAAAACCAGTCATTCATTCACCTTTCCAGAATGGTGTACAGTGATAAAAAATAAATATTGCCCCACTCAAATCATACAGAGTTATCATACTAATTTAAGTACAAATTAAATGTTGACATTAAATTAAATATACATTTTCATCATGAAATGTATGTTTTTATTCAGAATATAACCATTACCTCTCATAAATATTCATTTGTATAACTTCTTTTAATAGAGATGAGATTTCAGTAAATTTATATTACCTGTTGGCAAAGTTTTTTATATTTATCTTTTCTTACCTTGTGATTTGGCACCTTCCATTTTTCAACAAACTAAATTTTAATTCTTATGTTAATATATTTTTTTGTAACCCTTTATGTGACTGTTAATAGCTTATTCCAGATAAGAAATGGTATGGCTTAAAGTAACAGAAATGGAGCTAATAGTAAGATGTTACATTGCTTTGCAGATGTTTGTTTGAGTTGACAGCTCACCAGATGGCATTGCATGAGTTAGAAAATGGTCAGATTTTGTTACTGGGAGAGGGAGACTTCTCATTTACTGTGGCTTTCATCCATCAGTTACAGCCAAATGTTAAGGTTACAGCAACATGTTTACTTAGTTCAACACACCTGCGACAGTTACATCCAGCAGCAGAAGAGAATGTTGACTTCTTATTAAGTAAAGGTATCATAATTGTCAGATTTAGTATCATGTTTACTTTTATTTATAATTATAAAAAAAGAACAATAGTTGAATAATACCATTATATTTATATATTATTCTTGTTGTCTAAATATTACTTTTTCACTTTTTAAGTTGTTACCGAGTTTGTTGTAAAATTCTATATTAGTTAATAAGGGAGTACATGTCTCCAATATAAAACTTGGATCAAGGATTTACAAATATTGTGTTAATCTTCCAATTCCTCATCATGACATATATAATATTATTTCATGTTGAAGTAACAGACATTTCAGATATGGTCATAATGCTGTTCTGATCAGATTATTACCATATATATATATATATATATATATATATAATAGGGTACAAGTATAGCAGACATGGAGTCAATTCCATGTTTATCAGTTCCATCTAAAAATAATCACTTCCAAATATGGTAATTTTGTTTGCTGACCTACTAATTAATCTATGAAAACATTATATGTGTTGATTGTCTAGGAGGTCTATTTACCACAACCATTTGAAAATGGAATTCATTGTATGCGACTAAATAAAAAGAATTATCAGACTATTCTGTGGATTTTATTTCATTTCACAACTTTGGAGTTTTCAGTTCCAGAATTGGAACTGATCATCAAACCTGAAATGAAATTGAGCCCTTGTATGATGTACTTTGGGTATTGTGGGTATACGTTTTTTGTCTTTATAGATAAAACATGTGCAACTTGACATGTAAAAATGTAATATAATGGATGTATAATGGGACAAATTAATTACTCTAATGATGGATTTAACATGTAATAATTGAAAATAAATTATTAAACAAAATAAACTGATTTATTTGGTTGTCCATTTTTTATGCTTGACTGTCAGTTTGGTGAACTGTCACACACTTTGTAAATATGAATATTCATTGGTAAAAATCTAAATTTTTCATGCTTCATTCGACAGATGGATGACATCAGTAGTCATTTTGAAGGTTTTGACTTGTCTTAATTAAAAATTATTTTTTGCGTCGTATCACCTTCCCCACGATACAGTTAGTTTGTATGATTGCAAAAATTATGATAATTGTGGATGGGCCCTCAGTGGTTAAATTAGTAATCTCATTCAAGTACTAACATTGATAGAGGGCTGCTAAAGAAAATCGGATGATGGACAGTGTTCACAAACCTGAGCTTTGTCATACCATTAGTAACTGTCCTATTACGTTCATGTCATTTTCTTCCAGGTGTAAAGGTAATATATGAAGTCGATGCTACAAAACTCCAAGAGAATGAACACTTGACCAGCACGTTGTTTGAGCGAATTATTTTCAATTTTCCGCATGTCGGTGGCAAGTCTAACATAAAGAAGAACAGAACATTACTTAAAGATTTCTTTGCCAGGTAAACCCTTTTGTTTGTTTGTTCTTAATTATATTATTTTGTTAATTTTCATAAACTATATGTTATTTAAATCAGTTCATTTAAGGCTTTACTAAGGTTTATATACATTAAAAGATATCTATAACTTAATTTAGCATCATCTAATCCAATGTGTCATATTTATCACATAATGAGTCACTCATTCTAAGTTTAAGTTTTAGGATTATCTTAGCAAATTAATAACATAGAAGACTTCAAGTTGAGCAAACTGATATTAGTGTGTTATAAATTTGCTTATTAATATAATCGTTATCCAGCATTTGTTGTTAATATAGTTCATTGAATATCATAAATGTTTATGAGTATATATTTTGCCGTTAACGGAGCAAAAATCAATTTGTGGTGGTCCACTTAGTTTTATTGAAAAGGATTTCAAGTGATGTCCGACATTTATGAATGTTTGTGTCAATACTGCTATATTACCATAAGATATTTTTAATTTTGATGCAATATATCACAAAAATAGATGTGGAGTTCATATAGCCTTTCCTGAAAATAGAAATAATAAAACTAATTTTAATCTGGATTAAATTGTAAAATCGTGGGGTGAATTCTATAGGTTGGTAAACATTTGGCATTTGTTAGGAATGTTCACACAAACCATCAGTGAACAACTGAAAATAGAATTTTATTAGATGAGCTACTAAATTTATTTTCACTCTTGTTTTCTCATGGTTTGCACGAACAATGCTGAATGTTCATGAATGTTGTTGGCTGATTAGTTTATGAAATGTTCCCCAGATTTAACTTGTCTGTCCCTAAACTACTTTAACCTAAATTAAAGCTAGTATATGGAGTGCATGTGCATGCACACTTATTATATATATATATATATATATATATATATATATATATTCATGTTTTACTGTCCTCAATGGTAGTATCATGTCTATTGTACTATAGCATTTTAAAGCACACTGTTCTTTCATTACTGTTCCATATATGATCTAAAAGCATGTTATTGTTAGCTATAGAGGCCCCTCCAACTTAAATACAGCCTGTAGACATGATGGTGGCAGTTGTTATATCTGATGATCTTACTTTATTGATTAGTTTAACCTCATATAACTTGTGTTCATATTTGTATCTACTATTTGTCCATTAATTATCTGTCATTCAAATACATTCTATAATTGATAGTTATCTGATATTGAAATTATACGTGTATCAACAAACAAAACCACAAGTTGAATCTGTAACTTTTTATTCCGGCAAGTTGTGAAGTCGGTGTTTTTATCAGTTACAGGAATATTTCTGGTTAAAATGTGGATTTCCTGGAGGTTGTGAAATAAACTCAAACCTGCCATTTGGGGAATGGTTAAATGATTGGCTTTAACCCAACCTGGTTATGTTTGACATATTATCTTAACTACAACTACAAGTCTGGCACCTAACAAAGAAGTCATGTTTATAAATAATGTAATGTCGTTGGTGACGTGTAGCTCTGACAACAGTATATATTCAAATGTAACAGTTTAATCTCACAAAAACCATTCAGTTCTGGAGAAGTAAGGTAAAACTATTTAGTGACAAGACTTCTCACAGTAAGGAAACATCAGCTAATTAGAACCATTAACAGGGCAAATGATGACTATTTATAATATAAATAAAAGCCTTCAATTGGATGGAGTGATTGGGTGAATGATTCACAGATACATTTAACAACAAGATTTGAACCTTATCTTGAAGCTTTACAATATATGACACTACCTAATGCACTATACAAGATACTGATTCAATACAAAGAGATTGATTAATGGTATCAAAATTTATTTCTGAATTCCATCCAAAATAAACAAAAAATAATTTATTACCATAAAACCAATGACATCAGAGCTGATAAATATCTTGGCTGAGCGAGACTTTTATACCCTGAATGTCCTTATTTAAAGTTGTGATGGAAATAAACATTTGCTATGTGTGCGAAACAGATTCATGATTCTACTGCAGATATACATCCTTATGATACTAATATCATTATACTTTAGTACCATAGCTGTAACATAATTTATTGTTTCTAGATTGATTGTTTGTCAGGAGCAGGCTCTATATTTATAGTTATGGATCAGTTCGATGATAAAATTTACTTTATTGTTTGTACTAAAACATCTTTTAAATTATTTATTATATGTGTTTGTCATGACAGTGCCACCAGAAAGATGGTAGATGGGGGTGACATCTGTGTGACATTTTGTCGTGGTCAGGGTGGTACTCCAGCTGACGAACCAGTCAGAGATTGGCCTGACAGCTGGCAGAGTGTGGCTGTTGCATCATATCAGGATCTAGTCCTCAGAGAAATCTGGCCATTTGATATTAAGGAGTACCCTCAGTATAAAAGTACAGGATTCAGGTATTTAATATATATAATTATAGGTTTTGTATTAATTTAATTTACTAAGCAAATTGAAAACTTAATCAGTCAATCAAAAGATATTGCTATTTTACATGTATCGTTTAACAAAGTTTGTGATTAACAAAAGTTACACTGTTCCATGTTATGTGACAAATATTTATTAATTTTTCTTACCAGGAGTCTAGACAGACAGTTTCACACTGATGGTGCCCTGACATATGTATTCTGTAAATGTTTACCTCTTCCTGACCCTGTGGCACCTCCAAGATTCAGTGAGGTTTATGTAGATGGTGCTAAATACTGGATTGACAGTGCCTACATAGCCAGTCATGGAATGAGGTTTGTTGCACTTTACAGTGGTCTAATAAATTATTTGTCTTCTTCACTATCTTGTTTTAATTACTTTAAGTTTATCATTAGTCCAGAGTACTGTAGTTAGCAAGACTAAAACAATTTTTTCAGTTTAAAATAGGGAGGATACGTTTTATTCTTTACTATATGTATATAACTTGAAAAGTGTTATTATATAGTAGACCTCCATTATAACATGGACCACTATAACACAAAATATCAGATATAACACAGTCAGACATTGGACCCCAATTCATGAGATCCACATATTTTCCGTGAAATGGTATGAAATCCGCCACTGACCAATCAAATTTTTGGAAATAATTTGAACCTATTTTCACAGTTTGTAATTCGCACTTAAAATATATAGCCAATGGCCAGAACTTATATTGCAATTCTCGCCTTCATTTATTGATCCATATATTTGCTACCTTCATCTGAAAGACATGCTTTGAAACATGGATGAAGTCCAGCAGGGCTGTTACATTTTGCCCAATTTTGCAAAAAACATTTTATTTTCCACAACAAATCGTGAAACAATTGCTGAGAACAGTTCTGAAATAAACAGTTGTACTTAATCTTCCAGAATCGTGCAAAACGAGGTTAATACATGGACTCCCTATTTTTGCCCACCCCAAAAGTGCTCTGCCTTCACAGTCGACAGCTTGTGGCCTCCACCAGCCACATTATAAAGGGAACCTACTGTATTTAAAAGACTTTTTTATTACTTATTTTATAAATCTGATAAACCAGCCAGAAAACAATGACATATTGGTAAAATATTGTTTACAGTATTTTCCAGCTGATTGTGTTTTGCAATGTTAATGAAAAATATCTAGGAACAGTCAAAATTTGTTTAAAATATTGATTTCTCAAAGTAAATCAATAAGAATATCAACTGTCTTTATAAAAACAAAAAAAGAATTCACACCCCTCAGAGTCAGATTGCAGTTGCTAGGTGTGGCCAGTAATATATTTTTGTACCAGTGTTTAGTGTCAGGGAGTTTGGAGAGTACCTTAAACTTTATATTTTAACATACAACTGAGAGTATATTATCTAGACGTGGACTTCTAATTTAAAATAATATAGTATCATGGGTTACTAACAACGATTGAAAAATATAAATTATTTTTAAATATGTTCAGTTTCCACATATTTCACTATACATTTTTTTATGAAATTTATATTTAAAAAGTTCATTCAGAAATTAAGTGGTTAATTATTTGAAAGATAATGACTATATACCTGTTGTTGTACATACTTATGTAATTATTAAAATATTATTAAAAGTATATATATATATATATATATATATATATATATATATATGAGTCATTCTAACTACTTATTCACACAAACTTGCTGTGCTTATTATTCTAAAAATGTTTTTACTTATCTCAATTATTTGGCATTTAAAGGTGCGTAATTTAAAGGTTTTGTATTATTTTTAAATAATTGATTTGTTTGTATTCATAAGGTACCAATATGTCAGCACATGTTTGATTGAATATAAAAGAAAATAGAGTAAAACAAATATAATCAAATATATATATTGATGCCTTTTGTAGTTTGTTAGAAGGATATTGTTTTTGGGGTTTTTACTTCTCTCTTTTTATTATCAGTAGCTAAATCAGACAGTTATATCTGTTTATGGTATCTTGTCGGGTCAATCCTTGGCCTTAATTTTGACTTATAATGTTGTTAAGGAAACACTCACTCTTCATTTTATCAGAAATATAATGGGTTTGTTTTCTTGATGACTTTTATTTCTCATATATAATCTATCTCTCAATTTGTAACTCACGTATATCAGCCCTGACTTAAAAATCTATTTAGCTGAATAATCCAATTTTATGGTGTTTATTTTGTCTATCAGTGTCATTAACTAATGCAGTTTGTTTGTGAAATATATTTGATAAAATAATATATAGCAATTGCCTCCTAACTTGACAAATCTGTTTTGTTTGTTTTTTCTCCTGTTCCCCACACACTGAATTAGTTGTTGCATCAATATAATTAGTCCTTTTTTTCCCTTTCTCAGATGTTTATGTAGCAAAAAGGGTCACCCAGTGGAGATTATACTGTCAAGCATCCTAGATGCAGTTAAAACAGCAACAGATGTTTGTGTGGAGGTAAAACAGCTGACATCTGCCACCATCAGAAGTCCTAATGATATTAGTCAGTGCTATAAACTGTTACCAGTGACTTGTGACAGTGAGGAATCATTAATGAATAAGGCAGAAGATGTACATTGTTTTGATTCATGCGATCTTAATTCGAGTGATGAGTTTATATCCATTAATGCTACAGTGCCTTCTTCTCAGACGTCTGATCACAGACATCATGATATGTCTAAGTTGTACCTGCGAGGAACGCTGCTAGACAGTGTGACAGATGAGCTAAAACCAGATACTCTACATTGTTGTTATGGCTGTGTATATAGACGTCTATCATTTATTGACTGTTTTGATCTTCCCATGAAGAATGAGTTGTTGCTGATGTTGAGTAGTTCTGACATCGAGGCAAGTGTTACCACTATGATGGACATTATTCAAAGGACTTTATCTGTAGTGCTAGGTGACGATTATCGGGTGATGATGACACAAGTTAGTGACGATACAGAACATTTGCTCCCGTCTCACTTGATGAGCTCGCATTTATACACGATCTTCATCAATGGCAGATCTGCCAGCCAGCCGGCAACTGTTGCCTGTAATCAGATCCAGGGCACTGGCAAGCGAGCCAAACCGGATCAGGATAGTGTTAAGTACAGTAAGTCATCCAGATCTACCGGTTATGTTGGCATGACACATCATGGCAGGCAAGTGGCAATTTTAGATCTGGATATACTGTCTATGATGAGATATCATCTTCCGGATGTGAGGTCGTTGTGGACCCAGGACACCGCCATACTAAGCCAATTTTGTGATCTCAAGCCAGCCGATGCTTACCGTTATAAACCAATATCACTGTATCCACCACTATGGCGACATGACATATCATTCTGGGAGAATCCGGATCTTCAGTTCTCTGAACGGCAACTGATGGATATCATCAGAGATGTTGGCGGAGATGCTCTGAAATGTGTACTACTTATGAACGTCTGGAAAGATCCAACAACTGGCCGTAGATCTCGCTGCTACAGACAGGTTTATCAATCGTATGAGCACGCCATATCGCATGCCTTTGCTCACAAACTCCAGAATCTGGTGAGACTAACGCTAACAGATCGTCTCGCCGTAGAGCTAAGATAGCGAATAAATCATCCGACAACTAGATCTCAACAATAAAAGATCAAATTTCGAGCTATTTTATTTTTTTGTACTTTATTTATCTCGTCGTTCCAAATTTATATTTTACCCGGAGGTTGAATGCTATAGTTATTAATTATGTATATTAGTATTATGGATTGATGCTCACAAGGTGTAATCTATTAGTAATTTTATATTATTTGTATACATACAGATGGTCAGTTTAATATGTAAGTAGGACGAGGTGGTGCATCACATTGACACCAACATGTTTATAAACTTATGACATCATAAACCTCAAGTTCAACAGTGTTTTGGTTGTTGCCAAGGTAAAATTGTCACTAAATTCAGATCTAATCAATGTCATCTTCATCGTAAAGAAAGGCAAAGCATCCAGCATTGTGCACAAGGCTTTCATTGTGACAGTTAATAAATACAGGCTAATGTATGATATATTTGATTAACGTTGAATCCATATAAATTGAAATAAAATTTACTGACCTTGAATCGTTGAAGTGCGTTCACATAATTTAGTTGGTAGTACACCGAAATGTATACCGTCAAGTTGAAGAATTGTATTTCCTGTATCTATAGGATAATCACCTTTTAATAGAAGTCTTTCGACTTTATTATATTATTATCTACGGGCCATGTTTCAAGTTGTTACAAGTATAGAGGCCAATTAATGCAATCAATCGCATACGCACTCCTGCTTTAACGTAAACTTGGATTGTGATTGATGATTAGTGTTTTATGGCCACTTTTGTGCACGTGGTAGGCTAAATGGGCCGAGCTACCTCCAAAGGTAATGAGGCGAAGTCAAAGATGAAACACCCTTCAGATATGCCCACGCCGAGATTCGAACGCAGGTGGTAGTGATCTGTGGTCTAATACGCTACCGCTAGATCACGAAGGCGCCCCTAATGTAAACTTGGAAATAAAATATCAGTGTGTGTGTTTGTCTGTCTGTTGGTGTGTTAATGTAAACTGTTGTCTGGGAATAAAAATATTATTGTGTGTGTGTTAATTACTGAATGTGCACTGAACGTTTATGCGTGGCTATATGTGAGCGTTCCATTGAAGCTGATAAAACCTATAGCAATAACTTGTACTAGGAATGGGGATTTTGTAGGGCGGAAACCATATTTTTTCAATTCAGTTCTACCCGAGTAAGTAGATTTTAAATCCACTTACCCAACAAATGTTTTTACTTGCCCAAAAATGTTTTGCCTGATCCAGAATTATCATTTAATTTTAAATCTGCTATATTTCACCTACCTCCATATAAACATGTAGTCCGTGGTCAGGAAAGGCTCCCCCCGTGAACCCCCCCCCTAGGAACCTATGAGACCTATTTTATCTTCTTCCTAGGACCTCTCCCAACATGAAAAACGGATGCCACCATCACCAAATTGGGATATATATTATATGGATTTAACCGTCCGATTCGCGTTCGCACCAATCGCTACGTGGAGCGATCCATTTTATCGCATTCACAAATCTAATACGCAGTCGCATATATGGAATCACGTTCGTACGTTTACATGTTTTCCATTTTTTATCGGATTCGCATACCGCGTGTATGGAATCTGGGCTTCTGACAACACACTGCCTATTTAAATGGTGTCGCCGATTAAAAGCTGTATCCATTGCAATTTATAGTGTACGCGTTCTTGGTTATTGGAAATTTTATTTATACAGTGAGAGTCAAAATGGCAACGGGTAACTCGGCAAAGGGCTTCACTGAATAAGCATTTATTATCAAATATTTGTCGATTTTTATTCCAAATACATTAGCCCGTGGGCCCGATAGGACCCCGTGCACACACCTAACTTATGAGACCTATTTTATTTTGTTCCTGGGATCTCTTCCAACATGAAAAATGCATGCCACCATTACCAAATTGGGATGGACTACTTGTGTGGCGTCATTTTCAAAATGGCGTCAGTGAAATTACGTTTTCGCTTATAAATCGACTTCCAGGATAGATAGAGCCGAGATTTTAGTGTCTACGCCCATGTTTTTGAAGATGAGGAATCCAATGATGACACTGACAAATCACTATGACTTTTGGTTAACTCTGAATTCAAAATGGCTGTCATTGAAACCAGCGAAAATCACATTTTCTGCCATATTTTGACTTTCATGATTAGTAGATAATTGCTCATGGGCTTCAAGCCTTCATTATGATATACGTGATTTAGCCTGGTGTTATTTAATCCCTGAAGCCCATCTTGGAATTCAAAATGGCTGCCAATATTGCCAGATTTCGTGTTGTAGTCAGTCATAACTACATAATAACGCGTTCTATTATGCGGCATTTAGCATAAAAAATTGACATATTTTGAAATAAAAACCTTTATTCAAAGTTAAAATACGATCAAATCATCCAAGAAAAGAAATCTAAATGACAGAAGGAAATCTCAGCTCGACTAGAAGTATAACGACAAGAAATAATTAGATGATTATCACAGATGAAGTGAGTTATTGTCACAACTACTATACTAAACAATAATTGTTAATACACATTGTCTTATAAGAATAGTCTGGGTAATCAGTCCAAACGATATGCACAAGTGTCGATTCATATCCAGTATTATCAAGGACATAGATCTCCACACATTTAACAATTAATAACAGTAATGCTTCAAAATAGTAAAATACTGTAAATGTAATTTCACAAACTTATTCCTCATCACAGGTTACTCATGAACTCCTAATAACCAGTTACGTGTATATATAATCAATCCACATTAGTATCACACATGTATGGCTACGTATCAATTTCTCACATATTTAGCAGTTGACCAGAAATAAACTATAATATTCAAACATGCACCAAATAAAGTCAGTCCATTGCTAACGAACCTATAATATATCTCAAAGTTCATTGCATAAAATATCTTTTCAAAACATGGGATACACCAAGAATAAATGTTCAATTGTCATCACTCTCTGACACTATGTTTTCATCAGAAGCGACACCATTTTGTTCAGTTTCACTATCGGATGAGGTGATATCGTCATCAGTTGGCAATCTGTCATCTTCCACAACGACATTTGCAGGAATCAATGCCCCTTGGGTTCACATAGGTCGGTGTCAAGTCTCAATAACACGACCGGGTCAACTTTGATGAACTGATGAAATATCCCTTGAGTTCAGTACCACACAGTCTCGGCACAGCTGATGGTTATATGGCAAAGACAGACAAATCCAAAGGGATCCAATTCCTGCTGAAATATGTTAATGATGCTCCCCTACCAGATGATGCAAACACCGTATTCATCCAAGATAGCAATGCTCTCTTCCACGCTATGGCAGATATTCCAAGCAACTTCCAACTGATTCCTCATCGGACATTTCACAACATGCCCAAGATAATCAACTTAATATTTAGTACTGATATATACCAAGAGGGTCTTATGAATGATATGGAAAGAGAGCGACATGGTTCCAGTAAGAGACCGGTCATTGGTGGTCAGTTGACTAACAAGCTAGCAGACTGGAAGAACTTCCTTGTGAAAAGTCAGAACAAATCTCAGATGGTGGACGTGATGAATTAAATCAGGTGCTCAGAATCCTTTGCGCCAAAGCTTGTGCTGAGGAAGTTTGTATCAGCAGTCCAAGGTCACTGCCACTTGTCTGGACCCCTCTCCTCTCAATAGGCAAAAATATCTAAAGCCTGCACTCAAACAATATTGTCCTAATATTCTCCACGAGAAACCTAATGGTTTCTGCAAGACACGCTGGGTTGAAACATTTGGTGAGCTTTATGAAAATGAGATCATTTGCCTTGATGGTATGGTTAATCCACATGTTTATCCAGAGCTTAATGAAAGTCGTTGGAATTGGGTTAGCGACACCAAGCCCACGGCTCATGGTTTGAATAGTAGTCTGCAGAGTTTTGGAGTTATTGTTGGCTTCACGGTATTGAAGAATAGTTTGAATTATTTGAAAGGTTTGTCAGCTAATCTACAAAGAATAGCTATTGATATTTGAGGGATAACATTCATGTAGAATTCCAGTGATGGTACGACGAAGCAAAGCAGTTGATTTCATATATAGGTACTGAAAAGAAATGCCAAAGGTTCAGTGTAATAGGTCGAATATGTCTGCTGACAAACCTCTTCTTTATTATAAGAGATCAATTGGCATTCCTCTTATTGATATCTTATTGCAACAGTTGCAGAACCGTTTCTCTGCAGACAACTGTCGGCCAGTGAGTGCTTTGCTGAGCCTAATACCATCTTTAATGATCAAACTAGGAGTGTCTCCCCCAAGGTAATTTGAATCATGGCATGACGAACTGCCAACTCCGAGATCATTAGATGACGAGGTCTCTAGATGGTTCAATATGTGTCCAGGCAGTCTGATAGCGCCATTTTACCTGATACTTTGATGAAATCCTTAGTATCTGCAGATCATGATATCTTTCTGAACTTTAGAAGTTTACTGGTATTAGCATGTACTCTGCCTGTCCCATCTGCGGAAGCGAAGCGTAGTTTCTCTGTGTTGGGGCTAATTAAAAGCCATTTGAGGAGCTGAATGGCTGACAGAAGGTTTTCTGCCACAAAACTAATGAAAATACATTACACTAAACACATCAATTCTAAAAATATTGAGATAGATCAATTAAAAAAAGTCAGTCTTTTCGACTAACTGATGTAGATTTACATGGGGTAATAAATATTTTAAACATCATTGTTTCTTTCTCAAAAGTATGCACCTTGAAATAAATATTTTAGTGACATAATGCACAATATGTCACATTTTGACTGGGGACATTTTCATGTTTCTAGTAACAAACCGATTAACCCCCAATAATCTCTGTAAATGTCCAAATATGAATTTTAATAACTATATTTCAGGAACTACCAATAATTGTACAATCAAGTATCTTTCGTTGACTTTCTACATAATGATTGATACAAGTTTTATTTGGGTCATGTTTGATCAATGACAGCTTATCTCTATCTTCACATTATATACGTCCCATAATAAAACAGACCTTAAAGCAAACAAATAAATGACACCAGCTTTTAGTGATAATGGGAAAAGTGATATTTTCTTTTATGTGATTACCTCCAATGTTTAATCTGGGTCATATCGGGACAGTTAGATATTGATTCTTTCTTTTGTGAATCATTTCATATTTTAGCTTGATGACTTTTTTATTTTGCAAATACCAATAAGGCCTGACTAAATTAATATCATGTTAATAACATGTTTGATATTATATTCAGGCAATGGTTTGCAATACTTAACGATCAGCAAGAATTGTCATAAAATAAATGAACACTTATATAATACTTGGCAATAATCATATTTGTCATTTCATCGCTTCCATGTTTAATACCTTATTACTAGATGTTAAGTATTTGATATATCGTACAAAACTGTGATAAACATAATATTAATCCACTCTTGCCTTAACACTTGCACAGCTTCTCCTTCGTGTCGGAATGAGGTAGAATATGTTCCATTCTTATTTTAATTCTGTGCGTTGAGTCGGAAAGAAGCAAGTACTCGATGATCTACTGTAAAACTTACACATTCCTAGCAAACGCTATATTTCTATGGAGTGGAACGAAACAACATCTCTCCCGGTTACTGATATCTCTAGAAAATGGATAATTTTCTACTTTCTAGTGATAGTCGTACAATGTTTGGAATCCTTACTCATCATCGGAGGTAATATCCTCACTCTGGTAGTGCTTAAAAGAACGAAGAAGTTACATGATATACCGACACACGTCTTTACAGCCAGTCTCGCCCTTTCTGATGGCTTCGTTGGCATCCTGATACCATTTAGGTTGGCAATGCAAACATCGGAAGACGTCCGATATTGGCAGCTATCCGAATGTATCATACGGGGTCTATACTACGCCGTGATTCCCATAACACTGTTTACATTGTCAGCCATCGCCGTAGACAGATACATCGCCGTCGTCCATCCATTGACATACAGAAGACGAATGACCCGAAGAATAGCCATCGTCCTATCAACGCTGATCTGGATCGTAATGTTTGTCGTGGCGATGTGGTTCGTCTGCTATGTGCAGCAAGTTCCCGGACATCTAGAAGTGGCTAAAGATCTGCTTCCCGAAAAGCTATTCGTCATCTTGATCCAGATGGTCATTTTAACGCCAATCGCCCTAACTATTCTACTTTATCTTGGAATCTACATTAACCTGAGGAAGCGGGCCTCCATCGGTAGCGTGATCTGCTCCGATAGACATGAATCAGTTGAGAATCAGTCGTCAAAAAGAGCCAAAGCCATTACAAGGATGATGGCTTTGGTCGTTGGTTATCTCCTGATATCTTGGCTACCTTATTATATCTTAATCTCGACGTACACCTTGAAAGAGTCTACGACACCAGACTGGTATTGGTACGCCTTCCAAATCTCGACCTGTTTATTTTACAGCAATTCCTTCGTCAATCCGGTGATCTACAGCTGGAAAAACCGAAATTTTAAGGACGCTTACATGAGGCTATTAACATGCCCTGGATCAGTTGTAGTAACGCGAATCAGTGATAACAATCCGATGTCGGATTTACATAACAGATCTACTACTTATTGAATTGTGTTATTAATCTGAAATATTAAATGTAAGTAAAAAATGATCTATAAACATTTTATGTCACACTCAGTGTTTATAAATATTGTTATTGTTGTTAGACCATTGAGTATAAACAGAAATTGTTTACAGATATAAACTCTAGTCTGTGATGGTGTATTCGTATTTTATATAATTTATTGCAGATCGATATCTGGTGAAACTTATTTCAGGAGAACAATAACAACTTATTACGCATTGACTTGCTTAGACTATATATTAAGCTTGTGACACAAAACGTGGCAACTTATTTGGTAAAAACAGAAACGAAACTTAGTCTTTATGGAGGTGATATCTTTAATATAAAAACTCGTTTTAGTTTTTATTTTAACTTTATGAATTTTGAATAAAAATAAATGTATCAAAACGGAAACAAATCTACGAAATAAAGCATCGATTATCAATATTGATTTTTAGTACTAACTTTAAATGCGTATTTGTGAATGGACGTCTTTAAGTCTGTCTGTCTGTCTTTTATGGAATTAAATCAATATGGAACATTTTTGAAATGTATATTGGTGTTTAGTAGATGTACCTATAGACGATCAATGTCATCAGGTACAAAATGATGCCAATAATATCAAACAAACTTCAACTTGCACGGAACCTTCGTGTCCCTACATCAGTATTAAATAAGCTGCGTCTCTGGATCTGCATTAAATAAACGAGCTCCCGGATCTGCGTTAAATAAATGGTCCCTGGATCTGCGTTAAATAAATGCATCTCTGTATTACCATTGTCCAAACTTACTAAATATACACATTATCTAAGACTATTGTCCATAAAATTCTAGAAAGTTCTCCATGTTACTCGAACATACCAATTCCCACCGATATAAAACATGTATCAATTATTACTTCTTGATTGCAACTCCGAACTTGTACCAATATCAGCTCAATCAGTGATAATGTTCTGCGTTAGTGTACATTAACAATATAAACAAAGTAGCCAAACTCAAGTTCCAGATGGAAAAAGAAACATCTCCACGGAATTCTCGTGAAGTTTTTAAATTTTAGTCCGCGGCTTAGAGATTTATTTCTCGGTTAAAGCCGGTTATCTCGCTAATATACGTAGAAGTTATATATACTGACGATTGTTTTTATCTACTGTTTGGATATGAGTATAAACTGAGATTGTTGGTGAAGAGTAGTTAATCGTGTTTATGTTTTGCAATTGGTCTTATAATTGACGTAATGATAAATCCCACTCTTAAATTAATAATTTCTCAAATTAAAATAATTAAACCTTATGATCCTAGGCTCTATAAGCTAGTTCTGACAGATACACGCTATGTTTTGTACGTTATGAATTATTGTTACACTGCAGTTAAATCAATCCTAAACACGATGATAGATATTAAACTTTTGTTTTATATGATTTTTATTAATTCTATTATTTATACAGATCAGCTGTAGAGTGAGTGAGTGAGTGAGTCAGTAGGTGAGTGAGTTAGTGAGTCAGCCAGCCAGCCAGCTTCTCTCAAAAGTTGGCAGAAAATCCGGGCTCAGATCTAGAAAGAGAGAGAGAGAGGGGGGCCCTTCCGTAGTCTAATTGGTAGCGTGTTGGACCACAGATCACTACCACCTGAGTTCTAATCCCGGCGTGGGCATATCTGAAGGGTGTTTCATCTTTGACTTCGCTCGGCCCATTTAGCCTACCATGTGTACAAACGTGGCCGTAAAACATCAATCATCATCATTAGAGAGAGAGAGAGAGAGAGAGAGAGAACGCTAGAGCGACACACACACACACACACACACACATATATATATATATATATATATATATATATATATACGCATGCGCAAGGATCTAATTTTTTGAAAATCTCGGATTAACAAAACTAGATTCAGGGGCATTCAAATTCACTCACTCCTCACTCACTCACTCACTCAGCCAGCCAGCCAGGCACTCGCCTACCCAAACCTCAAATCGTGTATCCACCGAGTGACTCAATCACTCCCATACATAAACACAACAACGACCATTCAATTAAGTAATACAACAGTAGACATGTTTTTATATTAATTATTTAGTTTGCGTGACAACTTGGAGGAGATGTCTGTGATTAGAATAGTCACGTTGATAGACGACGTAGATCTGTCACTACATAGCTCCGATATAAAACCATCAGATACAAACTACTATAACCCGAAATGTCTCAAAATAGATACCATACATCTCTCTACAATGTTTTATACGACTACGTCAGATATATTGTACATTGAACATACAGAGAAGTCTCTCTTTCATTGCTCGGCTTCCCATAAGATCGACGGAGGTCACACCGCCTAAACCCCGTATGTGACATCAAAAAACTAATATTATTTATATAATATAAAGAATGTCTGAACAAATAACATTCACTCTGTTTTTTTCTGTTTGTGAGGACGCACGTAAGTGGGGGGGGGGGGGGATGTGCAATGATGTCGGGGCGAGGTTCTTTTGTCAATTTTTAAAGATGTTTTACGGCGCAGAACTAACTTTAACCTGAAGTTGTTTGGCCGAGAGTTGTGTACATAGAACGCATCCCTCAGACCGTGTAGTTTGTATTCGGGCAGAACTGCAAAACACAACGCAAAAGAAAAATGCCGAACCCCAACGCTTAAGGCGCGTCTATACAATCTAAACGCCATAACGTGTCACCTAGGATTGATTAAGTCATTGATGTAAACGTGAATGCCTTATAGGAAGGTAGCGTTTTTAGAGTGAGTGGGTGAGTGAGTGAGTGAGGGCGTCGATTATCCTTGGTGCTGGTTTATCACGGGAATCATGGTCAGGAGGCATAGCTTAAAAGGACACACATACATACACACATACACTCACGTGCATACACATACACATATTCACACACATACACACACATACTTATACACACACAAATACACACATATTCAGATACATAAACATACACATACATACGTACACAAATATACACACACATACTCATACACATACGAAACACACACTAATAATATATATATATATATATATATATATATATATATATATACTCACATTCACACATACACACACATACACACACTCACATCATACATACATACATACATACTCAGACACATACACACTCACACACATACATACACACACACGCGCGCGCGCACACACACACGCCTCTGAGATTTTCTTTACCTTTTACTACCTGCACCACGAAGGTTGTGATATTATCTTTTTAAAGATATAATTATATATTGTAGCGTGACTTCTTTATTATGTTTTGTTCAACAAAACTCGTTTGAGATGTCATCAACTGTTTACTGGTTGAATCTTTAGTTAACTGAGCGGCTGTATGTGTCTATATAACACTCAGCGCTAGAAATAATAAAACTAGCACATGACCTTTTATCCGCTAACTCTACAAACTTATATAATACTCAGTGATGCAGTTTGTTTACTTAAAAATAATAATTGCTGAAGATTAGATAACATGGGTTATCAAACACACACACACACACACACACACACACACACACACACACACACACACACACACACACACACACACACACACACACACACACACACACACACACACACATATATAATAAAATGTAGCTATAATTCTTATACAACTCTGGATTCAGTCCAGAGTTTGAATTCACGATTGAGATTCTCTGTGCCTGTGCCTTATTATACACAGCTAAAACACACACACACGCACGCACGCACGCACACACACACACATATAATACATGTAGCTATAATTATAATACCTTCCACGAAAGCAGTAATATAAGATGTTTCACTCAGCTGAAATAATACGAGACTGTGTCAACCTTTATCAAGTGCATGTTAAACGACACGGGATCCAGTAGTCTTCAGGATCTCGATCTTAACTAAAGTTTATCTTATAGGTTCGACTAATTTGTGATTTATAGTTAGTCTTCGTCACATCCCACTTTGTCAGACTTTGTCATGTCAGTGTCGTATCACTTTCACTCAGTGTACAAGTCAAGAACTACCGGAAGTACTTTAAGATAGGTCTAGTAAAATATCTCCTTTATTATTACAAGGTTCAGGTATAAATATCGGAGAATTTTCCTGTGAGCATTGTCAGTGTTTTGTCCAGTGCGCGCGCGCCGGCGTGCGCGTGTGTAGAAAGGGGATTCGGTATCATGCACACCATGAATGTTTCCACTTCGCCGTTGCTGTCATATTATTATTATTATTATTATTATTATTATTATTATTATTATTATTATTATTAGAGTAAGAGTAGGCAACCTTAAAAAGGTCTGTTTTAGAAAAAAATCCACTTTTCAAGAGTTTACACATTACTCATCATGAATAAACTATTTTATAAAATGGGATCCGTTACACTAAAGGTACAATCGTCAAATGACTTGTGCCGACACACAGGTACCTTTTGTAATATATGACGGGATGAGACACAGGTACCTGTTGTAGTATCTGACTAGATGAGACACAGGTACCTGTTGTAATATATGACTGGATGAGACACAGGTACCTTTTTATAGGGGGTCCTTTTAAAAAACTGAATGGAGGAAACAAAAAAGGTCCCTTTTGTTTGTAAAAAATATTGGAAAACTGGACGAGATACGGGTACCTGTTGTAGTATCTGACTGAATGAGACACAGGTACCTGTTGTAGTATGGACTGAATGACACACAGGTACCTGATATATACTTTCGTGATCAATTTATTACGGATAACAGTTTACAAAGATCCTGAATTCCGTTGTTCTGGATAGACTTTTACAGAATTGATCCCTTTCTGCATTAAATCCATTGAAATCGCTCTCTTTTATTATATCACATTAATGGTTTACCATAAAATAAATCTCTTAAATAAATTAGAGGGCATCTCCGTGGTCTAACTGATAGCGCGTTGGAACACAGATCACTACCACCTGAGTTCGAGCCTCGGCGTGGGCATATCTGAAGGTTGTTTCATCTTTGACTTCGTTTTTTACCGGGATTTACCTTTTCCTTGTGCACAAAAGTGGCCGTAAAACATCAATCATCATCTAAAAATTAGGGAGTATTGAGTAGTTGATGTTCTAACGTTATAATAATAGTATCTGCTTAAATATTACCAGAAGTCAATTATCTGGAAGTCTCTTATAGAAAAAAAGTTTAAACCAATGCATTGTTACTGTTAATGACTAATTAAGTACAGTGTAATTTATAATTTGGTTAGTGACCTGGAATTTGTTATGTTATTAATAATTAAATTCCAGGTATTCTCATATCATATTGATTTAGTTATAAACAAATCGATCTTATTAGATAATACTAGATTACATATGATCGTGATTAATAGATAGAAATATTATAATCCCAGAAAAGTGATAAGGTTAGCTTTACCAGAAGATCTTCACTTATTATAATATATAATGATAGATAGGGATTATATACGCCTGTGATCACATTGTACAATAAATAGAATGAAGAAAGCTTCAACAGGTAATAAGACGAAATGAGAGATATAAGATAATAGATGGGTTTAATATTATTGTTAACAATACTGTTTTTATATCAGTTATAAAAATCAGCTAAAAAAAAAAAAAAAAAAAAAAAAAAAACACACACACACACACACACACACATATATATATATGAACACAAACGGTATAACATATTCTTGCCATACACATAATTATAGAATGAATGAATACATTACAGAAACACAAACGTGGTGTGTTTATACTACGTCAGTAGTGTTTGTTATTGGGACAGAATCGGTAAATCACAATTTATTAATGACGTTCAGACAAAGATCTTGGGTCAAGATTTGGGGCGAGGACCTCCTCGAGGAGTCGCAGCCGCGTATTTCTAATCGACTATAGTGACGGGTAGTCATGTGATCCAGTTAGAGAAATGCCGAAAATACAAACCCCAAAAAGTCTTTTCCAATTTGGTCAACTTTGTTCAGGATGTTCTTGGGTTATTACCATAACAGCGGAAAATACGGAACAGACGAACCGTGTCCTTAACTATGACAAATACCAACTCAACCATGGCCGTATTTCCAAAGTGTACGGGCCCCTATCGTGTAGCATTCATTGGCGATGCAACCCGTTTGGGTTGCTTACCAGTCGAATATATACTGTCTTCAAAAACATTCAGCCTTTCAAAGGCGTTTGCATTTTTGATTTCGATCATTTGTATTTGGTGTAGATTTTCTGTACTCTCGTTAATACATGACCATTTTCTGTTTACAGCTCCTTCAGGTACACTGATATCCATGATACACAAACTGACCATTCGCTCGTAGCAATATTTTATAGCGAGAGGGTGGCTCTTTTCAGGTCGACGATGTTTTGACGAACGGTGTATTATTACCAAGATGCTTACAGACCATGAAGACAGCCCGATCTTGGCCTAAAGCATATCTCCCTCTATCTCTATCTGTCTTTCTCAACTTCATTTCAGTCTTTGATGCTTTACGAGGACGGACCCACCGTCGACAGATCGATCCATTAAAGGATCTACTTCCTTACTGATCAGGTAAGTCTTAATGCTAATTAATATTGTTGTTAGATATCACGTACGTGTATTAGATGATTAATACCAGGTAACGGTTCAGGCTGATTAGTTTATTATCAGAGTTAGATCAAATCAGTAAAGTGTCAGATATTAGAAGATTTCTGATCTCTCTGAGAAAATATTGTAAACATTCTATCTAATGTTGAATTAATACAATAGAAATGTTTGTAAATACGTATATATGCATATTCGTGTGGCGGTACGTGTATGCATGCCTCGGATGATTTCCTATCCGTTTGTACGTAAGGCACGCACATACAGATAAACGTACACGTACATACCCATATGTACCGACAGATTCATCATGCCTTACTCGCAAACGTTTTTTTTTTATTTAACACCTTTGGTGATAACTTTAAGCTCACAAAATCAACACGATAGTCCCCTCAAGAAAACCTGATAGTTTGAGGGAGATGTAAAAAGCTAGCAAAAGTCAAACATTTGTGCAATGTTGACCAAATACATTTTAACAGAAGACGCCTTGATGTTAGACTCAGTTTTAACCCGAGCGGACCCGTACACGTCATTGTTTAGGGTCAGCAACGTTTGGGTTTATTTTTAGCCCCGAAAAGGTTGCACGATGTGAGCTTTGACGAACAGCTATTACATGGTAGGGGCAGTGAAGCGAAGACGCGCATCATAGACTTAAGTAGAGCGTTTGACAGAGTTTGCGTCTGTTGTGCACGTTTAATGGGTGGGGTAACTAAATATAACGCTTTTTCTACCCCCGCCTTTGGATAGTCAGCGCGTATAGGTGTGTGCACGCTTACACGGCTGAACAACTTGAGTTAGGCGGTGCAGATTGCTGGTGGGGGGGGGGTACATGGTGTCACGTGACCTGTTCATATAGGCGTTGCCCGTACAACAACATTAAGATTAAATATAATTTAATTCAGTTCCTTCAAAGTGTCAGACTGAAGCTGTTGTTGAATCAGGGTGTGCTTTAATTACGAACAGATATACACCCAGTTGGTATTAGTAGAACATACGGTTAGACCAGGGTTAGTATTGGTAATGCTTGTTTCTATTTCTTATAGATCGCAATACAATAATTAACAAATCATCTTCTGGTCAATTCTGATCTTAGGACAATTTATATCGACAATTGGACGTCAGATTTGTATTGAAGTCTCTCCGGGATTTATATAGTGAGTGAGTGAGTGAGATATATAATTTAGTCTAATAATAATTTATTCTATTTCTTCATTAGACGACTGGTAAGTGACCAGACCTCGATATCATCATGACACACGCTCCAGGCTGTAGTCAGTACTGTCTGACACAACACATGAACCAGCTCCAGCTTGTACCATGTAACTCTCTTGGTAAGTGTGAACACAAACGCACGCGCGCGCGCGTGCGCGCACACACACATGTATACACACTCGCGCGTCTGTACACACACACACACACACACACACATGTATACACCCTCGCGCACCTGCACAAACATACATACACACACACACACGCGCGCGCGCACACACATAGAAGCTTAATTTCGTAATAACATTTTAATGATTAAAGATTGTAATTTTGCATTATTAAACTATGTATCGGATAACTATAACTATATATATATATATATATATATATATATATACATTGTAATTGCGTTCACTTACTTCACATACCTCCCTCCCCGCCCACCTCATATACATCATAACAACGAGAGTTTCCAATCATTCAGACTAGATGACCTCAAACTAACATGTCAAATAAATCTCTATATTTGTCTTAAAAAAACGCGCTTATTTAATTTATGTAACAATAGCTCGCTGTATGTTGCCTGCTTCAGAGAGTTTGCGTTTTAATTGATGGGGGGAAATAGACTCTAAGACAGAACAGCGAAACGAAGGCGAAAGTGGGTCGATTATATAGAAGTTTCAAACTTCCGGTATAACGTATCAACAACACTGCTTTCAGTCCAGTTACAGTGTGTTGCATGTTCTGGCTCTGCGTTTCTTTGTACCGCCTTGTTCTTTCCAAGCAGGTTGTTCGCGCGTAGTAGTAATAGTAATAGTAGTAGTAGTAATACTAATAATATTAACAACAATAACAATGCATCAGTTATATTGCATGATTTATTGATATGCCTCACCATTCCAAGTTCCATATCGCCCCATTGACGGATAGTGCTGCCACCTACAATACCTTACCGCTGTCATCTCATTCTAATTTATCTTATACATAACATAATCCGACGTCGACCGTCGACTATACCGTGTCTTAGATCCGTGATGTCTGTGATACAGATAGATAGATAGAGAAATAGAGAGAGGGGGGGGAGTTAAAGAGAGAGATAGAGATAGATAGAGATATAGAGGTAGAGAACACGCGATACATATTTAGAAATATGCGATAATTAAAGAGCATCAGCTCTTCGATGGTCGAGTCTGTTGACACTATGATCTCCGAGTATCGTATGTCGTTCGTTAGATTACCGAGTTACATCTGTGTCCACAACAGGCAATATCTGTCTACAGCCGACAGTCGCTCCACCTAGCGATCACATTCAAGCTGCCGAGTTCGATTGGGTGGCTGTGCCGGCGTCTAACGAACCGACTCTGAGGCTTCTTTATACGGCTCCAAGAAGGTACGTTCTGAGTGCTACTGGCGACAGCAACAACATTAACGACGATGATAACAGCAGTAGCAACAACAAGATGGATAACAGATGCTGCAGCTGTGGTGAGGAAGACAACGGAAGTGACGACGACTACGAAGATGAATTTGAAGGCGACGTCAGGGGGCATCGCCGAAGAGGTGGTCGTAGAGGAGGCGGTGGTGGAGGAGGTTGGGATGACGTCGACGGCGAGTTCTGGTTTAACGGCGATGGTCAGCGGAAAGGGAGTTGGGAATGGGGTGGAAAAACGAGAGGCGGAAGTCAGTGGAGTAGCCGGGGACATACTGTTAGTTGGGGTGGTAGTGAAGAAAGGTCGGGAAAGGGTCATAGACGAGGTGGAAAAGGGAAAGGCCGGTGGGAAAATCAACGAAGGGGCGGAAATAGTAGTGAAAGCGACGATGAGGAAGCGGGTCGCGGTTGGGAAAGGCGTAGTAGAGGGAAGGGAAGACGGAAAACACACAATTGGCATAGATATGGCAGCAACAGCGACAGTGAGGAAAGGGATGGCAGTAGGGAAAGACGTGGAAGAAGCAAAGGAAGGTACAAAGGACGCAGACATGGTGGGAGTGGCAGTAGGAGCGGAAGTCGAGAAAGATCAGGAAATCGTCACGGAAGACATGAAAAGGGCAAAGACAAATATAGAAATCACGGGCGGCACCGAGATGACAACTATAGCGGTAGTGAGGAAAGGAGTGGCAGTAGGAAAGGGCGTCGTAGAGGGAAAAGGCGAGGAAGTCGTAGTGGAAGTCGAGAACATTACCGAGGGGGCGAAGAAAGTTGTGAAAACGAAGATAATAGCTGTCCAGTACACGGAAGAGGCGGTCGTGGTGGTCGAATACACGGAGGAGGCGGTCGTGGTGGTCGAGTACACGGAGGAGGCGGTCGTGGTGGTCGAGTACACGGAGGAGGCGGTCGTGGTGGTCGAATGCACGGTGGAGGCGGTCGTGGTGGTCGAATACACGGAGGAGGCGGTGGTGGCTGGGAGGATGACGGTGATATGTGTCCTATACACAATGGTGGCTGTCCAATTAAGAAAAAAATTCGATAAAGGATTCTTTGTTGCTATACAAAGAAACGTCGGCGAACACATAGCTGTGTAAAAGATAGTTAAATTATTACTAACATTCTAATCTCGGATCTCGCCAGCTACTTGTTAGAGTGTTTACTAGTTGTGTGTTGTTTTAGAATTTGCTTGTTAGCTAAAACTATAAAATTTAAGTTTTTCGCTTAATAAGTTTCCCCCCCCCCTCACTGGTAGATCGCCTTGTTTATACCGTCGTAACCTGTTTGTTCGTTCGTTTCTCTGTCTGTCTGTCTGTCTGTTGTTTGCTATTTGTATTTTTGTCTTTGTTTGTTAACTGTCAAATAAGATTGATTATTAATATAATCGGCATACGGAGTACGGATTAATAGCCACAAACAACAATAATATCCGATAATTGAGACCTCGCAGGTAACAACTACCCGGCAGGACTGAACCCTTTGTTCCGACCACGTTCCCTGAACCACATCTTCCGTTATAGATACCTGCGGGGTCTTGAACTCGATAGAACGAGCTTTGTGGCCGCCAGACCCGACGATCGCCCAACCCTATCATTAGCCCTACCCTTGTCCCGGGGATAGTCCTATGTGGGAGGAGACGACGGCGGGTGGGTGTGCCCGAGAGTGACCAGACACTGATATATTTTCTGTATATTGTACACACACAGAGAATCCTGGACCAGTCCGAGTTAATGTTGTCCAGAACAAGAATGAAGCTGTCACTGCTGAGTCACAAGGTCGTTGGTTCGGAGGTCGACGACAAAGAAGATGGGGAAAGTGGAGAAACCGGAGGGGGCGGGGAAGGTGGTCCGGTGGAGCCGGCGGTGGAGCCGGCGGTGGAGCCGGCGATGGAGTGGGAGGTGGAGCCGGAGGTAAGAAATGCTGCCCGTGCGACGATGACGACGATGACGATGAAGATTACGACAGCGAAGATGACGAGGATGACGATGGTGACGAGGAGGGTGAGGGCGGATATGGCGATGGTGGGGAAGGCGGTATGGGCGGGGGCGGTCGCTCCGGCGGTAGATGGGGCGGCAGATGGGGCGGTAGATGGGGTAACCGGTGGGGCGGCAAGTGGGGCGGAAAGTGGGGCGGAAAGTGGGACAAGGAATGGGACAGCCGGTGGGCGAAGCACATAGGCGGCAGGGATAACTGCTACTGTACGTGTTCCGGTAACGTGGACAAAACCATTACCGAGGAGAGGACCGTTAATGGGGTGACCATTAAGAGGACGATCGAGATTGGGGCCGACGGCACGAAGAAGATCACCGAAACCCGGGGGAATGGAGGAGGGTCCGGTTCGGGTTCGGGTTCGGGTTCGGGTTCGTCCTCGACCACTTCGGGAAGCTCGTCTTCGTCCAGCTGGGGCGGGAAGATGACCGTGACGGAATCAGCCGGGACGGGAGCATCGGAGCCAGCTCAAGATAGGATGTACTGCTACGACCGTGGGGATGGCTTCTACCAGTGCTACAAGAAGCCGACATCGCAGCTGATAGAGCCAGCTGCGGCCTATTGTTACCGCGAAGCTAACAATGAAGTGAAGTGTTATCCGGAGCCGAGGCCTGTACCGCTGTTCGTGGCCAAGCCGGCCAGTACTCCGCTACCGGCACCTGTGCCAGCTATGACACAGGTGCCAGTACCTGCTGCACCACCGGCAACTGCACCGGCAACTGCACCGGCAACTCATCCGACAGTTATCGCAACTGCTTGTCCTAGATACGTCCTGACTCCTCACCTGATACAGAATTAATGTAATGGAACGTGGTCAACTAACACGCCCTGATATACAATACAGAGAAGGGTGCATTCAGTCCAACTGGGGAAAGGCTGAATTCTATGTATCAACAAACGACAACATACTCGGCAATAAATGATAAATAATGATTCGTGATGTTTATAAACATCAAATTAGCTATAAATATTCATTAATTAGGAGTAATAATCTTTCTTAGGTTCAATAATATACACATGTTCATTGTATTGATACTAATCTAGATATGATATTATATTCGTCCATATATATATATATATATATATATATATATATATATATATATATATATATATATATATATATATATATATATATTATGGAGACTAGATAAAGAAAAGTTGATATATAATTGATATTCATAGAGATAGCTTTATGTAGGATGAGAGATCATAATTGGAGGTGTTCTTATTGAAGTATGTGAAGATTTATCTATAATGATGATGATGATGATAATGATTATGATGTTATTAAGGGATTAACACATCTGGTGACGGATTATAGTTATCTATAGCCACTGGTGTAGATAAATAATTATAATTTGGTTAAATGGAGCCAGTTAAAAATAGTTACTCTCTAACTCTCTCTCTCTCTCTCTCTCTCTCTCTCTCTCTCTTCTCTCTCCCTCCTCCCTCCCTCCCTCTCTCTCCTCTCTCTCTCTCTCTCTCTCTCTCTCTCTCTCTCTCTCTATATATATATATATATATATATATATATATGAATATATCTATCTATCTATCTATCTATCTATCTATCTATCCTTTTATATATATATATATATATATATATATATATATATTTCACTCCCCCTTCTGTCTAATATTATATTATCTGTGTGTGTATAAAGAGGAAGATGAATAAACATCTAACAGCTAAGTAAGTGATATTTGTGTATTGATGTGTTTCTGCGCGCATGCGTACATATGTCTGTGTTGTGTGTGTGTTGTGCGTGGGTGTTGTGTTGTGTGTGTTCGTGTTAAATCCTGTAAAGTTAAGATTAATTTAGGATGACTTAGGTGTCGATGCTATGAGTTAGAGTTAATGCAATGCCGTTTTTTTATATATATATATATATATATATATATATATATATATATATATATATATATATATATTAAAAATATAATCAATATTATGTATAATATATATATATATATATATATATATATATATATATATATATATATATATATATATATATATATATATTATCATTAGATTTAAGCAAAATTATGTTATTATTATCCACGAAATCTACAATTTCTAAAGTGCTTTCTATTTCTATCAAGTTAGAATATATTAGATCATAATTTATCAAGGAGTTTAATGCCCTATCTGAGATCCAATATCTAATTATGTTAAAGTAACCCGTATCAAGTTATTGATACATCAAGTAACAAACACCAAATTAGTCAAAGGCTTTAGTTTAATCAATAACAGAGATCTAGTTTACTGTAAATAATCAACTAATCATTTAGTCTTCCTTAACATACACTCTTGATGACCGTAATTAAAGTGATAATTTAGTATACCTAATAGTGTAGCTGTTAATTAATTTATCCCCAAAATTTCAATATAATTTGACCACCATGAAGTCCTTGTGATAGAAATATAGACCACATAAATATTTACTATATAAGAAAAGTGTGATTGTAAACATTTATAAATATATTTTATTAACATTGTGCCAATTGATTACCACTAATATTTTGACTCACTAGACACAATTAATAGGATATATATATATATATATATATATATATATATATATATATATATAGTGTAGTAGTTATAAGAAAATCCAATTAAATTATGTAAGATAAACATTTAAATAAAATCTAAAATTTTGAATCAAAACAATAACTGGCAATAATTACTTTTTGAGGGATGAGCCTAATTTTAGTTGGCAGATTGATATTATCTCTACGAACCAAACAAATTTTAGTGTTTTTTTAGTCATATTTAATTTGGTTACAATATTATATTACTCTCATATAACAACCATGTCATATTTCGAGTTTAAATTTAATCACCGTTATTTGTAGTATAATTAAGACATCTAAAGGCTGTTGTCAATATGTTGAAATATGTCTGTTCATCATGAAACGCTTCAACTATTCAAGTACAGATTGATTACAGTCGAGTAGATTCAGTTAAAATTCTATTATTTTAATTATTGCGTTTTAATTATTATATTTCTGTCACACACACGCGCGCGCACACACACATATATATTCACGCATGCGCAAGGATCTAGACACAAATTTTCGAAAATCTCGGATAGATTCGGCGGCATTCGAACTGTCGGGAATCCCTAGCAAATGTTTGTGTGTGTGTATTTCGGACAAAACTTGTAATAGCACAGTGGATAGATAACTAAATCAGAGTTTACATCTCAGTGAAACCCTATATTTGTAACACAATTCCCTAGCAGTTTCTCACTGACTGACTGACTGACTGACTGACTGACTGACTGACTGACTGACTGACTGACTGACTCACTCACTCACTCACTCACTCACTCACTCACTCACTCACTCACTCACTCACTCACTCACAATCATCAATCAATCAATCAATCAATCAATCAATCAATCAATCAATCAATCAATCAATCAATCAATCAATCAATCAATCAATCAATCAATCAAATCAAATCAAATCAAATCAAATCAAATCAAATCAAATCAATCAATCAATCAATCAATCAATCAATCAATCAATCAATCAATCAATCAAACAATCAGCAATCAATCAATCAATCAAACAATCAATCAATCAATCAATCAATCAATCAATCAATCAATCAATCAATCAATCCAATCAACCAATCAATCAACCAACCAAACAATCAACCAATCAATCAATCCTTCGATCGATCAATCAAATAAAATAAACAACACCGTTTTTGATAAAAACTAACACACTATCTTCTTAGACGAAGGTATTGTTGGATATTTACGTCCGGGATATCGATATGCCGGTGCTGCCATCTGTTTGCTAAATGACGAAATATTCCGTCTAGGAAGGCATACACAGCTGATTCTCTTAACAGCCTGAGAGATAGATAAGTCCGGCATGTCTGCAGCTCCGAACCCTGTATGTGTTATGGATGTCTGGATTGTTGATGATCACTCTCTCTAGTTATTTTCCCGCTAGTTACTAGTGTCATACTGGTGATGATTAATCGTGATTTATTTAATCATATCATCTTTAGGTTCAAACCCAAAATCCACTTACCGTTATTCTAAGGACTTTATACATTTTGTTGATGGTGTTATTAGCGTTATTTGTTTACTGCTTAACTCTCCCCCACGATACCATCAGTTATAGGATTATAATCCACAAACATCCATCACAATCCAATATCATGATCGTCTTTTTATGATTAAAAATCAATCAGATGGAGAATACCTCGAAAATCAATAGACAGTTGACGATTTCGAACTGAGAACCTCTCAATGTTTGTTCCGCCATCTTTACTACTGAACCAAAACAGCTCTACCTGATCAGAGTCTAAAATATGACGACTCTTAACCCGACCATCAACCAAGTGATATCAAACGACCGCCCCCTTCTGTGGTCGGCGGTACTTTGAAGGATGCCTTAAGATACGATACCCGATCTTCTTTAGTGCATCATCAAGGTCCTTTAGCAAACCGAAATATTAACTTACAGGCAGAAGTGAAGACGTCGAAATGTAATCCTAAACCAAATTCCTGATATATAAAAGCTGCATCAAACATGTGTCACGTGATGTATAGGGACTGGTAAGTCTTCGTACGATGTTTTGTTACTAAATCGAGTAACTCCTTATGACATCAAGACAAACAATTGTTAATTAGACGCCGCCAGATGGCGCCAATATACGTAAGTATGGCCCTTAACTCTACCATTGTGTTCTATATCTAGATGGTGGGACGGGTATGATGATGGTCAACAGCGCAGGTCAAGGACGTCGACGTCTAAGGCGACGTAGCTGGAGCAGACGACGCGGCCGGCTCGGCCCCAGGTGGCGCCAGAGAAGCCGGACGGTGAGCAAAGGCCGAACGAAAGGGAACGGCAGAAAGAAGCGATGCTGCAGCTGTAGTCCCAGTCGGAGCAGAAGTAACAGCTGGGAAGGGGGAGAGACGAAAGGGAAGAACGGAACACCGAAGGAGAAAGGTGAGGCCGAGTGGGAGAAATTTGTAGGAGAAAATACAACAAAAAACGGGAGATTGTCAAGAGATGGAAGAAGGATGAATAGTCGGAGATTTGGAGGCGAGGAAGATATCACTGGGAATAGGGAAAGGTTTGGTAATAGTACCACTTATAAGAATGGCGGCAAGGGCAATGGAAAGGTCAGTGGAAAAGGCAATGGAAAGGTCAATGGAAAGGGAATGACGAATGGAAAATGGCGGACTAGGAAGAGCGTTACTTTCACCAGCGACGAGGATGAGTTTTATAACGACGAAGGCGACCGTGAAACGAGCGAAGCGAATCGCAACTCTAAAGGACGATCTGGGAGAGGTGAGAGATTTCTGGCTTCCCGCTACGACCGGAACAATGATGACGGCGACTACTCGCCAGATGAGGTCAGCTGCCCACGTGACGGAGTTAGCCGGAAGTTAGGTGCTCATTGAACGGACGTACTTCGATAACGTGATCGTCATCAAGAGGACGGAGACAGAGCAAGATGGATCGACCAAGATAGTGATCGTGACTAGGAGACTGGCGCCAGGAGAGAGACGATGGTCTGGAGAACAGGCTGATAAGACGACCAGAGTGACTAAATACCGAAATGGTAAAATAGTGAAGGAGATAACAAAGTCGATGTCAGGAAAATCGAGCGAGAAAGTTGGCCAAAAAACAACGATCACAACAAATCAGAACAATGACGTCATTGGCATCAGGAAAAAGACGAGAACTGTTCGGACACGATATCAGAATGAAGAAGACGACGAAGAGGAACAAGAAGAGAAAGAAGACGAAGAAGAAGAAGAAGATGATGATGATGATGATGATGATGACATCAGCGATGGAACTGAGGAGAGCGATGAAGATCAAGGTGACGAAGATCAAAATGATGCCGATAATTATAATGATGACACCAAGTCCAATTTTCAGCTCTCCATCAACGACAATAAAGGTCACAGCGCCAACTTATCGATGAAGAACATTCCTGGTTTGGGTAGTTACGTGCCGTGGCGCCAGACGTACGTCTGCCTACCCAGCAACAACAACCAGCTCACCTGCCGCCCAAATATCATACCCGTGCCTTTGGGTACCTCCACCGAACAAATCCATATCGCCCACGATATGTCGCGATATCCTCCTCAGGGCTGCCCACTCTACGGGCTGTATCCCAAACGAGTCTAAAACGTAAACATTTCGTTTATGTCTGATTGACTTTATCTTCAGATCAACGCGTCTTCCATCAAGTTGATATTTAGGATACTAGAGAAGACGCCAATCTCTAGTGATGGGTGGTGGGGGTAGATATCCGGGTACTAGCTACATACTTAACAATATGCACTTTAGTAAGGATTCATAAATTTATATCCAGGGCATTATTCAGCTTCAAAGCAGCTCGACCTTATTCATAACTATTCCATATTATCGTTTGTTTACATGCGAAATTCGGGATCTGTTGTTATTTATTTAAAGAAGTAAAGGATACGTTGTTAACTTAAACAGTTTTGTGCCAACTTTTCTTTTTCCTGAAGATTTCAGATTTTCTTATTTGTTTTAGAATTTGTTTTGTAGACATGTTTTAGATGAAATTATCATCATTTTTGTCTTATTGATGTTGGAGTGTCCCCTTCTACTTTTTGTTTGTGTTTAACCAAATAATCTCTGTTTATATACGAGTTTCGCGAATGGTATTCAGTATTTGTTTGTTGTTTTATGTATTTTACTGGTTAAAGTTATTTTTATATTCGTTAGTATTTCAAGTTGTTATATATTTCCAGGTCTCCTTGTATATGACCATAAAAAATAAACTTTAATAACAAAAAAAGGATCTATATCATTTTGTCTTCTAATCTGTTTCCCCCTCATATATCGGTCTGTTTTCTATGAGCCGTTTTCCCCCTCAAATAACAGCCTGTTTTCTGTAAATTTATTTTCTCCTCAAATATCCGTCTGTTTTCTGTAAATTAATTTTTCCCTCAAATATATGTTTATTTTCTGTGAATTGTTTTTCCCCTCAAATGTTTTCTATGAGCTGTCTTTCCTCCCAAATGAGGATGCCAGTAGTTTTACAATTATTCTTATATATCGAACGTATCCTAAAATTTACAGACCTGATTGTGTACCATGTAAAATTATTGTTTCAAACAAATTAGCCATTGTTGTACACATAAGATATAATATCGAGAGGCATTTAAAAACAATCATAAAAACAGCCACATTTTTATTTCATATCTATAAAATAGATATCTTGTTAAAACATAATTCGCTGGTGCACATAAAGGATGTCCCCCCGCCCCCATAACAAATATATGACAAAAGATGGACAGATGAGCTTCTACAATTAGCGATAGTAGTTCTGTCAAGGTCAAACTCTAGACTTTGTAAGGTCGTACAAAGAACTCCACCAATTAATATAATAATATTGCAAGTTTATATATCGCTACCACCAGGTTGGGGCGCTGTACAGTAATATTATCCTCGACTCAGACCTGTTTCCACTCAGCACACATCTCAACTCCCATGGGAGCATACAACGTATATGCTGCCATTAAAGGCGCAAAGCGTTACTCAAACACATATCTATCGCATCCTGTCAGGTTCTACTTTTTATGGATGAGTGAACCAGTCGCTACGTGACAGCATTACAGCTCCCGGAGCCTCGAACCCGTGACCCTTTTGCTACACTCTAACTAACTGCGCCATCACAGCTCGACTGCGCCATCACGGTTCATTTGGTATTCTACTAGAAGCAATACATTTTGAGCACTTGTACAGCATTTGTTTCATTAAAGACATTCGACATTTCTCTTTTATTTATTCACAAAACTAGTTACTCGTCATAAACAGCTTCACTATAGGTTTAAATAAAAAATAACGAAACCTCACATTTAATAAACATTCATAGCTAAACATGAGAATGTTGTCTTTAATATGTGTGTCCCATCGATTTATATCAAACAAATAAAACAAACACGATATTATCACCATAGTTGATAATGAATGGGGAAGAAATAGCATTTTGTTTCAGTAAGAAACAGCAATCAATTGATGAGGATGATGTTAATGAGGATGATATTTACATAGTTGCTAACATTTGAAAATTGGAAAGAGTAATAATGTTCGTACTAAATGTGACCTACGGCTAACATGACACGATGCATAATAAAACCTTGTAATTTATCGATACCAAAACAATCTAACATTTCCCCCACATTTAATAACAATTAAGTTATCATGCACAAGTCTGCAATTTCAGTACATGATTACCCTACATATTCTTCACTATACTAAAATCTTCATAGAAGTACTGGATTATTTATTATCATAATATTAACATAAAATGAAAGACAAATAGTGATCAAACAACTAAACATGAAAGGGACAGAAATACACCACATAAACCAGACCATGTGCTTTTATTTACTGTAAACAAAGATAACTGGTCAATCAGGAGAGAGTATTTGGGTCACGTGACCATCATAATGCAAAATGGACGTTTACCAGCCAAGATCACCAGCTCACCAAATTCTCTCCCATCCTTCAAGCATGGTTCATATATGCAGTAAATATTTATAAATTTGACATCTGAAATGGTTACAGCAGTATATTTTGGCATTATTTCAGATGAGGAAACTATCGGATGATAAATATTTGTCGTTTATCATGACCCATTTTCTGATGAAAATCGGTCCAAATTCCAGCCTACAAACCAGAACAATGCTTTTTAGCGACGGTTGGTGAAGTATTGGCGCGGATGTTTTAAACTATGATACTTTTACCACCGCGAAGAGCTCCAAAACAACGGAAAATCACTATACGATAAACAAACTACAGACTATCGCATATCTTGCCTCAAAATGGCAGTAGTCCGACCGAGCTAGCGTTTTAGACTACACACTAGCCCGAAGACTAAATGCACACGTCCCGTGTGTCCGGGCTACCGATTTTTCCGGCCCTAGATTACTGCCATATTTTTGCGCTATGTCTGTATCAGGAAGCATTTTACGAAAGAGGATCTACTACATAGGTAAAATACATCACAACAAAATTCAGGACCATCCTGGAAAAATAATTCACCATACCTATGCGCTGGCGCAGTAAAGGTTTTCAAACCATGCAGTCTAGATCAACTGCAGCATGATGAGCACCATAGAGGTTGTGTTGAACACGCGACAGCCTGGGGATACTCACAGAAATACAAGCATGCAAGCAAGCCGTGTGATACAATGTGTGGCTAAAACAGTGACAGAACTGCACCATATGGAACTATTACAATTAAAGGCAGATTTATCGTAGTTTTCAGAATACGGCTGTAATGGCGTAATGAAGGACAGAAAATAATAATGATTCCGCAGAAATCGTAATGGTTGGCAGCTCTGATACAGCTCCCAACATTTGAAAATTAGAAAGAGTAATAATTTTCGCACGAAATGTGACCTACGGCTGACATGACATTATGCATCATAAAACCATGTAATTTATCAATACCAAAACAATTTAACATCATAAGTATTCTTTTGTGGAAAAGCTTCAACTACTTTTTTCATTTATTCAGATTTCCCCCACATTTAATAACAATTAAGTCATCATGTACAAGTCTGCAGCCTTCAGTACATAATTATCTTACATATTCTACACTATACTAAAATCTTCATAGGATTGCTGTATTATTTATTGTCATAATATTAACATAAAATGAAGGAAAAACCCCACAGTGATCAAACAAATAAATATGAAAGGGACAGAGAAATCTAGCATATAAACAAGACCATGTGCTTTTATTTACTGCAAACAAATACAACTGGCCAATCAGAAGAGAGTATTTAAATCACGTGGCCATCTTAATGCAAAATGGACGTTTACCAGCCAAGATCAAAAGCTCACCAAAATCTCTCCCATCCTTCAAGCATGGTTCTTATATTCAGTAAATATTTATAAATATGACATCTGAAATGGTTACAGCAGTACATTTTGATATTATTTCAGATCAGGAAACTATCGGATGATAAATATTTGTCGTTTATCATGAACACTGGTTTATCGAAAACAGTGGAAAATCATTCTACGATAAACGAACTAGATACCACATCATATCTTGCCTCAAAATGGCAGTAGTCCGGTCGAGGTAGTGTTTTACACCAGTCACTAGCTCGAAGACAAAATCCACACGTCCCGGGTGTCCGGTTACCGATTTTTCCGGCCTTAGACCACTGCTATATATTTGCGCGATCTCTGTATCAGTAAACATCGTACGAAAGAGAGTATCTCTTGCATAGGTAAGCACATCAAAATTCAGAACCCCCCTGGAAAAAATGCACCATTCCGATTCGCTGGCGCAACAAAGGCTTTCAAGCCATACAGTCTAGAGCAACTGCCATGTAATAAGCACCACATAGGCTGTGCTGAACAAGCGACAGTCTGGGGATACTCCCCGAAATACAAGCATGCACCATATGGAACTATTACTAGAAAAGGTAGATTTATCATAGTTTCAGAGTACGGGCGTAATGGCGTAATGAAGAACAGAAAATCGTAATGATTGGCAGCTCTGTAAGAGTTTAGGGGGAGTACATTAAATCCCAATTAGTGTTTATTTACCTGGAAACAGACGTTTACAGTCGTTCTTCGTCTGTTGACCCATGCCGACGTAGCATATAATGGAACAGTGGACATATATATTGGAATCTGTGAAAGAAACAGGATCTCTGATATCAACGGAAACGTATGAGGATTAGCTGTTAGGTTCGAGTAAATCATAATATTTACTCAGGTTTGAGACGATATTTCGTTCTAGTCCAGTAATAATCCATTGTGCAGTATTGCTACTTTCTTTTTATTTTAGCTAAATCACTTCAGTGAGTCCATACTGAATTAGTGTACATTCTCTTGTGGTGAACAAACTGTAATGTTTGTTAACACGTCGAGGGTATATAAAAGGCCTAACTTTTCACTTAGGTCAGAGAAGAACTTCGACGTCAGACTAATCGGACGTGTACCGATATATATGGTTCATATAGCTAGGATTTATTTAGTTATTCGAACTCAGAATATAGCTGAAGTCAGCATTTGAGGTGTCGAAATGTTTTATATACAGGTTTCTTTTTGACCACAGAAAATTACTGTTGAAAGTAAACTGTGGTGTCAAAATAGTTATGATATGTATGTAGCAAGTCCTCATTGAACCACACGCATGTGTTGTTTGCTGCGAGCTGTGGTATCAAATGGTATGTTTTTTACTTGGTTCCGCTTTTTGTACGTAGCCTGCATGTAGCCGCTTTCCTATGGGCGTGACATATTTGTCGCGTACGAAAAGCGAATTAGCTGGTTCCCACAGGCTGATGAGTAGACCAGACGCATGCTTAGGTATACGCATACATGTATCAGTATGTGGAGGTATGGAACATTTTATTTTTAGATTAATGTTGTATTCGTATTTAGATTTATGGAGGTAGGTCTCGAAGGATTTTTACTCACACACACGCACTCACACGCTCACAGACACGCTCACACACGCTCACACACACTCACACACGCTCACACACGCTCACAGACACACAAACACACAAACACACAAACACACAAACACACAAACACACAAACACACAAAACACACACACACACACACACACACACACACGTTACCATCGTCACCTGGATCTCTGTATACTGGGGGTACCCGTGCGACCTCGCAGACCAATGCCATTAATCATATGACCAGAGTATGGATGACTTATTACAGAATCCTGTTATCCATCATGAGGCACTTGACACTGGAAAATGACAAAAGGTCATATGGGGTAAGATGCCTATCTAAGTTTGAGCTAAGATGCCCCCAGGGGGGTATCTGGCCCTTCGAGCAACAAGCCAGGTAGAATGGTACAAGTATGTTGATGATTAATAACTGATCTAGATGCATTAACAAGTATCTGAATTTCAGATACATTCTAGATAAATGATTACTTTAAATACTCATATAATGTAATT
This sequence comes from Paralvinella palmiformis, assembly GCA_025642065.1. Classification (NCBI taxonomy): domain Eukaryota; kingdom Metazoa; phylum Annelida; class Polychaeta; order Terebellida; family Alvinellidae; genus Paralvinella; species Paralvinella palmiformis. Next base: position 138,112 of record JAODUP010001055.1, read on the forward strand.
ACATATTTTAACGCAATAAACATTGTCATTATTATATATAATTTTAACATATACCCTAATAATTAATTGAGTAACCTTCTCTATCCACGCTTCAAGCTGGACTGGTGTTCTTTAATTGACCAGTTAGTATCAAAGAAGCAGCCCCTCAAGACTGAGGTCGTATATATATATAACAACCAATTGAACCACAAGTTTCACAGGATGATTTGAACCCCCCTCGGGAAGCTTCGAGGAGCTCAAGTTGAGATTTGAATTCAGGTTGTAGAGATTCATGCCCAACTCCCGTACCAACTTAAGCAGGAAGGCACCCGCATCATTTTGCTGAATACGATATCATAGGACGATAAGATATCCATGTTCAGCTCACGATCGAATAATTAGCAATCAGAATTGTCATCTGTGCTTAGGCCGAATATATTGTTTTCACAATGTTTAGTTTTTTCACCTTCATCTATCATTCACCATGCCATTCCTTGTCGATGTCAGGTTTCAATCTCAAGTCTGAAGAAATATTAACCGACAGAGTTATGTTTATATTACATCGGTTTCTTCCTTATAGTTCACTTTTATTTTCCTTACTACAATCCATTTTATATCCATCTTAGTCAATAACTTTGTTCGTAGCTTTAACGTGATGGTCTCCGGTTATGTTTGATGTCCCTTTACTAGCCATGGAGTGGCGTTTATTGTGACAAATATGCGTATACGTTGAGGGTGACATTTTATAGATTGTGGCAAACATTACGTAAGTCCTATATACTAATACAAAAACTGGAAACGATTTCGTGTCTATAAATTACAAGTTATCGTTTAGGGAATGCAAGAAAATCAGGAAAAATATTACTAAGTATTTCTATATTACATAAATAAATAGGTTTATGAATATTTTCATACACGCAAAATCCGCAGAAATGTAGATATAATTTGGTGATAATAATAATAATAATAATAATAATGTATATTTAATAAAGCGCCCTTACTAGCAGGAGCCATTCAAAGGCGCTGTACAAATAATATGTAATATAATAATACCCCAAATAATGTCTCCAAATAACAGACCCATTGCATGATGACGTTAAAAACCAAAACAAACCAGGCGCGCTTTGCATTGTGGGAATTATAGGGGGTCCATTGAACGATAATACCGTGATAATCCCGCCATTTTAACCTTAAACGTCAATGTTCCGGATCTGTTATAATCATGCCAAAAGCTAACTCCTGCGTACGGTATTGTCATGCAACTAGTAAGCAATATAAACATTTAAGTTGGCATGCATTGGCCGCAGGATGAAATGCTGATAAAGCGTTGGGTAGTTTTAATTCGAAATGACAATCTGCGAGTCAAATTTTTATAATTACAGTGTCAGTGTAAGCCAGTAAGGATTGACTGAAACAGTGAAAGGCGCAAATAAAGTGTAATTTACCAATATTATTATCCATCAGATCATAGATAATAATATTGGTAAATAAAGTGTAATTTACCATATTATTATGTCCATAAATAATGAATTAAATTTACCAATATACTGGACTCTATTCTTCTTCTTTTCGTTAAATATAATTTTAATGTGATTTACTACGAACACCACATTTTAACAGTCTTTGTTATGTGCAATGAATATTATTGTACTATGGTTTACAATATTGAATACCACACTTTACTATCATTTATAAAGTAGCAATGACGGACGATTAGCATATAGTTATAATCTGATTTTCAGTTTCGGAATCCAATTTTTCAACAGTGCCGGCTTTTTCGGTGTCGAAGCAGAATTAAACGGGACGCAGAAGTTAGTTTTTGGCATGATTATAACAGATCATGAACATTGACGTTTAAGGTTAAAATGGCGGGAATATTCCAGTATTATCGTTCACTATAAATCCTAAAATGTAAAGCGCGGCTGGTTTGTTTTGGTTTGTGACGTCATCATGCTTCAGGCTTATTGACAAGTGACACAATAAAATAAGGTTTGATATATTGCTAAATATACAGATTGCGATTCCCTAACGATGCAAGCTGAAAGATGATTGCAGAAACGTTGGCGATGCAGTGCAGAGGGAGGCATCTCTAGATATTTAGGTATCTATTCTTTCTTTCATCTTTAGCCACACCAATATACTATCTAAAATAACTTCCTTAAACGGTAGTCATCTGTGAAGTGTAAAAAACAAGTCTATAGATAGATCATTAATAAATCGAGACAATCGGTCACGAGTACCATCTCATATATGATGCTATCTAATGTTGACAACTGTCATCTTTTAGTTCATGAAGCCAAACACACTCTTAGACAAAGACATAATGGTGATAATAGTAGCTGATTCTCAGTTGTTTATATTAGGCATTCAATTAACAGCAAAACCGACCAAAAATTGTTAACCTATTTTGATATGGTATTATCACAACTGACTGACTGACTGACTGACTGACTGACTGACTGACTGACTGACTGACTGACTGACTGACTGACTGACTGACTGACTGACTGACTGACTGACTGACTGACTGACTGACTGACTGACTGACTGGCTCGCTCGCTCGCTCGCTCGCTCGCTCGCTCCGCTCGACTCGTCACTCACTCACTCACTCACTCACTCACTCACTCACTCACTCACTCACTCACTCACTCACTCACTCACTCACTCAATAAATCACTCACTCACTCACTCACTCACTCACTCACTCACTCACTCACTCACTCACTCACTCACTCACTCACTCAACCAATCAATCAATCAATCAATCAATCAATCAATGACCCGATCAATCAACCACTCACTCACTCAGCAAGGAGTTGCTACAGGCCGTAAATATAAACATGTATAAAGCATGTACGGCGTTCCAGTATAACTACAAAAACTCAAAATATTTTTTGTTCAAATAATGAAATGTAAAGTTTATGAATAAACATCTATGAACGCACATTTGTCAAATACTTTAACAATACCTGACTGTCCGCTGATCAACAATAAATTCTGTGATTTTTCTATTAAGCCTTTTCAGATATCGATTATTGTCCGATCTGCCGCCCGGTCTCATGGAACTTGTAGGCTTGTACCAGCAGATGGTCTGGATTGAATTTTAGCATTCAGTATGATACATATATGATATAGTTTGTGTCTATTTGAATGCTACCCGTATGGCTTTAAATAAAATGTAAATTACTCTCCGCTATGAACCCCTTTTCGCCTATATGCCTTCTTACAACAGGACATAATATAAATCCCGAACAACCACTGAAGATTAACTTCCCGATATATAACTGAAAGAAAAAGTAGTCAAGTTCTCACAGTTGATGCGCTGCACGTATTTTCTGCTAAATTTCTCACGAGTTAAAAATCACAAAATCCGAGACTCCGTACGACATTAGCATTGGACAATACGCCCATATTTAAAACCACTGTCCCACATGTGTAGAATATTAAATAAATTTAAACATATGCTAATTTTGTTCATGGTAAGGAAGCCATGCGCTCTGCCCGATACACGCCCTTTATATAATGGTAGAATACTATACTGTTATATAAAATGGATCAGACGGTGGACGTCAGTGGCTCACCCAGGAAAACGGGATAAAACGTGGTGAAAACAGGTTTGTAAGTAAACACACATATATTAGGGTGTGTGCGTGTGTGCATGTGTGTGTGTGTGTTAAGTAGACCAAGAGATTAATAAAATTAAATATTTAGGCCACTTTATGCCGAATATTAAAGTTAATGCGTGAAAACTAAAAGAGATATAAAACTGATTGCGGTGTGTACGGAATTGTTATCGTTATTAACGACGACGGTGATCATATCACAGGTGATATACGGTGATATTACAATAAGAACAATACAAACTTAGCATTGACATATCGTTTTGAAATAGATTCTTTTAAAGCAATATATTAGAATATAGTATAGCAAAAGGATACTTCGACACACCACAATTTATTGTTAAACACCGCGTTAAATTATAACATATCAGAAACACCATATCCCGATGGGACGCAAAATGTGCTTCAGAATGATGAGATTTAAGGTGATAATTGACCACACAATTTCTCCAATCGACCACTCTCTTGTTGTGATCGTCAGACACCATCGATCTGAGGCGACTATATTATCAACTCTATTCTATTAATATTTGGTCTTTCATTGTCGTGGTTTGTGCGCACGCACGCACGCACGCACGCATGCACATACATACGCACACGCGCACGCACACACACATACGCACACACACACACACACACATACACGCGCGCATGCACATATACACATACTCAAACGTACACACACATGCACACACGCACAGCTACACACACACACACACACACATACACACACACACACTCACACATTCACACACTTACACACACACACACACACACACACACACACACACATAACTACTTACATATAAACGTTAGTCGATGAGCAGTATCCGTAAATGAGTCAGTAGATGACTCAGTAAGTTTCTCAGTAGGTGAGTCAGTAGATGAATTAATTTGATAATAATTCGAACTAACAGTAATTCGACGCATAATGATAATTTTATTTACATTTTTGTAGCCAGAAATGAAGATACTGTTATACATCGGCTTCATCTGTTTGACCATTGGCTTATCAAGGTCAGCCAAGGTCATCATCCTGACCCAGTACCACGGCTCTCACATAATCTATCATGCCAAAATCGCACGCCTGCTGGCCGATGAAGGTCACGCCGTGGATATCATTCTACCAACGAGCTATCGAATTCCGGATTCGTTGAAAGGAGGCAGCAATGTCCGGATCCTGGCCCATCGAAAGGATAGCCAGTCGTCAGACTGTCACATAGAAAAGCGATCCAAAATGCTGCTCGACTACGCGATGTCTGAAAGCACACTAGAGAAACTGGTCATCTACACGAAGCTGAGGATGCACACGGACCCGATATTGGACCAAACGTGCAAGACGCTGTTGAACGACGCCAAGTTGAGGAAGCAGCTGAATACGACTGATTACGATGTGGCTGTAGTGGACTTATTATCTCTGGAGTGTTACTGGTCGCTAATGGACGGTTGGAATATTCCCGTCGTCACGGTCGGAATTTACGCCTACGAATGGGCCCTGCGCGTTCCGGCTCTGCCGTCGTTCGTTCCCATATTATACTCGAGTCTTGACGATAGGATGACCTTCTGGGAAAGGGTCAAGAACTCGGTGTTGTATATTACATCTCATCTCCTATTAACATCAATCCTATCCCGTCCACCGTATTCAATACCTTCCATATCTCGGAGTTCGCTATATTTTGCCCTGGACGACGTTGGCATGGACTACCCGAGACCGACGATGCCCAATTTGATATTTATAGGCGATGCCATTCCGGATCCTGGCAAGCCACTCCCCGCCGACATCGCCGCGTTCGTAGACGGCGCCGAGCATGGCGTAGTCTTGGTTTCTTTCGGATCCTATCTCCGAAGGCTGCCTACCGGACTGACCGATAAATTCTGCGACGCGTTCAAACGAATACCGCAGAAGGTGATCTGGAAACAGGACAACGCCACCCTGTCCGGCGTCGATCCGGATAAGGTGCTAATGCGGAGCTGGCTTCCTCAGAACGATCTCCTCAGCCATCCAAACGTCAAGCTGCTGGTGTCGCACTGCGGCAGGAATAGCATTTTGGAAGCGATCTACCATGCAACGCCGATTATCGGATTTCCGACCGACGTGGATCAGCCGTATAACGCAAGAATGGTGGCCAGTCGTCGTTTCGGATCTCGGATGGACTTCGGCGACTTTTCGGCAACGGAACTGGCCACTAAAATAATAGAAACCATCGCCGATGAAACTGTTTCGTATAACATCCGCAGAGCTTCGTTTTTGTTAAGAAACAAACCGGACACGCCATCGAAGCGGATGTCCTATTGGGTGGAACATCTGGCCACTTATGGCGATGATCATCTAAGAAGCGGCGCCATGCATCTGAATATATTACAGTTCTACTGTATCGACGTCATTCTGGTGTTTATAATGGTCATTGGTCTGATGTTGATCATAACGTACTACACGCTGAAGTCGATTTATCGTTGTTTCAGGGGTACTTCCGGCCTAAAAAGGAAATCTGATTAAATACGATACTTCTAATATGTACCCAGTGCTAGCGTTTTATCCTCCGTCAGATGATTAAATTGTGTAATTGTAGGTAATGGATTTGTTTTTCCAAATGGCATACGAATTAAACGACTCTATCCAGGATGGAAGGATGCCAAATCAACGGGGAAAATTGGCACATTCCTGGTTCAAATCTAAAAATTAGCTACATATCTGTAACTGTCCGACATTAACATAATGAGTCTTATATGAATAGTCTGTGAATGGTGACAGAATATTTTAGTTTATATTGCTATAAGTAACAACCTTTATTTTAACACATCTATTAAGAATGTTTAATCTGTTAATTTCAATAGAATTTCATGAACAACGACAAAATGTTTCTTAATAGGTAATAGGTAGCTGTTAGGTTCGAGTAAATCATAGTATTTACTCAGGTTTGAGACGATATTTCGCTTTAGTCCAGTAATAATCCATTGCGCAGTATTGCTACTTTTTATTTTAGTTTAATCGCTTTAGTGAGTCCATACTGTGTTAGTGTACATTCTCTTTTGAACAAACTGTAATGTTTGTTAACACGCTGAGGCTATATATAGGGCTTGAATTTTCACTTAGGTTAGAGAAAAACTTCGACTCCAGACCAGTCGGACGTGTATTGATACATGGTTCATATAGGTAGGATTTATTCAGTTATTCGAATCCAGAATAAAGCTGAGGTCAGCATCTGAGGTGTCGAAATGCTTTATATACAGGTTTCTTTTGGACCACAGAAACACACACACACACACACACACACACACACACACACACACACACACACACACACACACACACACACACACACACACACACACACACACACACCCACACGCACGCACGCACACACACACACACACACACACACACACACACACACATATATATATATAATATATATATATATATATATATATATATATATATATATATATATATATATATATAACCTGCTATATATAACTCGTGCCGCATCAATGACACATATGGTAATGCGCCAATAGTTTATTCACTCAACACAACGACACACATAAGGTGCAGAAGAAACATGAAGGAAAAACGAACTAGTAACGATTATGTCTGCCATAATAATACTATAATAGTAATTACAAAACTTCTATTGTGCCAATATTCTCGAAAAGAATCGAGCTCAATGGCGCACCTAATACAGGAGTCACCTAGTACAGGGCTTGGATAAACTCATAGTCCAGGTACGATGCAAAGTTCATCTACAATGGTCAGATGACAAAAAAGAAACTTAGGAAGGATAAGCGAGTTTGAAAAGGTGAGTTTTCAAATGGTGACCGAAAGTACCCATGTTATTTGATGACTTAACATGTTCAGTGAGTGAATTCCAAAGAGTAAGGACAGGAATTGAAAAAGGTCCCAGCATGAGATTTAACCCCGGGAATATACAAGTGAAAACCAGATGAACGGAGCTCTACGGGCTTGGGTGCTAGAGAACGCATAGAAAATAGATATGAAGGTTCCCCAGAAGAAAGAGCTAAATAGGAAATGGTACAGAGTTTGAAACTGATGCGAGATTGAATAGGGAGCCAGTGGAGAGATTCCAGGACTGGGACAGTATAGGAGACCATGTGACAACCCTAACTAATCAATTCTGAACTCTCCAAAGTTTTAGAATATCCTAAGATGTTATAAAGAAGAGAGTTACAGCAATCAAGCCTCAATAGTAATAGTAGTAATCAGTGCTGTAGCAATAGTTTTGGCAACTGAAAGAGAAACGTAGCCACGAATAACGACGCGAAGGTCACTAATATGGTAGAAGCGGTAGCGACATTTCTGAGAAACATGTTTTCTGAAATTAAAATCGCCATCAAATGTAACAGCAAGATTACGAACGGTGTCTGATGGTGTGATGCTATGATTAAGGATGGGCGTAGGGAAGAAACGAGTAAGTTTACTGCGTTGTCTGGATGTACCTATAATGATCAAATCCGTTTTGTTGTCATCGAGCCTATGTCTATTATTTGTCATCCCGCCAGAGATATCACTGAGACAGTCACCGAGGTGTTTAAGGGAAAGATCAATGTATACAAGATACGTATACTTGGGTATCGTTATACTTTATATAAATCAGTGAAATGCTGGAATAAGTAAACAACTTTCAATACAATAATGATGAAATATTACCACATGATGCGACACCTTTAACATTGGAACGACACAGAACAAGATAACAACTAACAATATACATTTAATAAGGTGTCTTATGGGATTGATCACACAATGTATTAACAGTTATACAGTATAGTTCACTCTAATATTTAATATATATTTGTTGCACAATAAAACATTGTGTAATTAACAATGACTGTCAAATGACATATCTATATTCCCATCTGTAATAATTTAAACAAACAAAAAACTGTTAATAATTAATAATTAAAAACGGTGCACTTGAGCGTGACCACAATACTACCCGGTCCTATTATTGACAAGGTAATACGCCACTGCTTTGTCGCGTCAATAGTTTACTGTATCAAATAATCAGCTTCAAACAACGGTATTTACATCGAAACTTCACACCGACTGGTTATCAAAATATCATTTATGTCCACATACAACAGGTGCAAAGGAAAATAAAGATATGTCACATAGCCACTTTATCCTTGACTTCATCGAATGTTACTTTGTTCGGTTGTCAACGTCGAAGATTTGTTCGACAATGACACCAAGTTGACCTTCTCTGTATATTGAACTTCTCTCAGGTCTACTTGTCCGATAGTGTGAGGGGAAAGTGTACGTTCGTGTCACGACTTCTTCCCGTTGTTTAGGGTTTGATAGACGACCATGGGCAAGGTAATATTAAGATAATATGGTACTGACATTTATTTTCTGATTTTAATATATTCAATAAGTAGCTGCACATAATATAGTTGCAATATTGATATAAAAATCAAATCAGATCAGTTACTGACAGATGAAGGACATTATTGTTATGATATAACATTAAGTTGGTTTGATCTTCTCATCAGCTGTTGATGTTGATAACGTTCTGCAACAGAATAATGCCACACTTGCAAGAAAACACACACACGCAAATATCCACACACCTAATATCACACATACGATCTAACAGGCGTGCGCGTGCGCGCGCACACACACACACATTAAAATGCGGGCTGAGTGTCATTCGCATAACGACATTCGCAGCATCGAAGATATGCCTGAAATTCGGTGTAATCGATTTTATATCAAATAGCGCTTTAATTTAGACCTCATCATATCAAATTGCATATACTAAGGGACTCTAAATCAGACGGGAATGAACTCCATTCCGCACTATTGCTACTTTGTTTTTATTTTAGTTAAATCACTTCAGTGAGTCCATACTGAGTTAGTGTACATTCTCTTGTGGTGAACAAACTGTAATGTTTGTTAACACGCTGAGGGTATATAAAAGGCTTAACCTTTCAATTAGATTAGAGAAGAACTTCGACGCCAGACTGGTCGGACGTGTATCGCTAGCGATACGTGGTTTATATAGGTAGGATTTATTTAGTTATTCAAACCCAGAATAAAGCTGAGGTCAGCATTTGAGGTGTCGAAATGTTTTATATACAGGCTTCTTTTGGACCACAGGAAATTACTGTTGAATGTAAACTGTGGTGTCAAAATAGTTTATGATATGTATGTAGCAAGTCACCATTGAACCACACGCACGTGTTGTTTGGTGCGAGCTGTGGTATCAAATGGTATGTTTTTACGTGGTTCCGCTTTTTGTACTTAGCCTGCATGTAGCCACTTTCCTGTGAGCGTGACATATTTGTCGAGTACGATGAGTAGACCAGACACATGCATAGGTATACGCATACATGTATTAATATGTGAAGGTAGTGAACATTTTATTTTTAGATTAATGTATGTATAGTTGTATTTGGATTTATGGAGGTAGATCTCGAAGGCTGTTTATATATGTTGATGCTCTGTGCCTGTTGCCTCTTTATATGTACCCGAAAACACACACGCACACGCACACACACACCGTTTAGATGTTTGGCCTGGTTATCCAGCATTTAAATGACTGTAGCAGACACAGTACGCTCTTAAAGCATGTACTCCTGACTCAGGAATAGAAACACTGCATCGCATCTCGAGCGGTGGCATTGGACACAGCTCGTGTGGTTGGTGGGTTTTATATAACAACTTATATAATTCACCTTGGTTGTATGTGGGAATAGAATTATCTTTCCTAGGTCCAGTTATGTCCAGTTTGTACTATGACATTCAAGATTAGCTCTAATCTGCTTGTCATAAATAACATTTAAGAACTACAATAGTTAGAATAGCATAAATTAGGTCAGGTTTGAAAATGATAGCATAGTTCAAACAGTACGGAAGCTATGACGCGCTATTACGGTCTGCTTCAGCGCAGATGTCAGTCTTTTAATAGTAATTAAGATAAACAGTTTTAATAGTAGTCGCTTCATGACGCCTGCCCGTTGTAAAAACTGATCTTTGAAGACAGTGACAATTGGGTTATACGGTTTATATAGTATTGCTTTGAAGAAAGATACAGCAATTAAAAAATAGCTATAAATAGGGTTGCTTAGATAATTAATCTAAACATTCTCACTATTGCCGTGATCTGACTTGGGTGTTCAATCCCAAACTCCACGGCTGTAGGTGATTCGCTTTTTGTTTTTGCTTGGCGGCTTAGGGACTGGTGAGACATTACACATGTCTCAGCAAGAAAAGTCGCCACTCTGGATTCAGTCCCCTGAAGAAACGTCCAGAGTTTGAATTCACGGATCGAGATTCTCTGTGCCTGTGCCTTATTATACACAGCTAAAACACACACACACACACACACACACACACACACACACACACACACACACACACACACACACACACACACACACACACACACACACACACACACACACACACACACACACACACACACACACACACACACACACACACACCACACACACACACACACACACACACACACACACACACACACACACACACACACACACACACACACACACACAGGGACTGGTGAGTCATTACACATGTCTCAGGAAGAAAAGTCGCCACTCTGGATTCAGTCCCCTTAAAAAACGAGTTTAAATTCACGGTTCGAGATTCTCTGTGCCTGTGCCTTATTATACACAGCTAAAACACACACGCATTAAAATGCGGGCTGAGTGTCATTCGCATAGCGACATTCGCAGCATCGAAGATATGCCTGAAATTCGGTGTAATCGATTTTATATCAAATAGATCAAGCGGATATGCGCTTTACTTTAGACCTCATCATATCAAATTGCACATACTAAGGGACTCTAAATCAGACGTGAATGAACTTTCACTAAGTGATGAGCGGAAACGTATGAGAATTAGCTGTTAGATATGAATTAATCATGGTATTTACCCAGGATGTAAGCGATATTTCGTTCTGGTCCGGTAATAATCCAATGTGCAGTATTGCTACTTGGTTTTTGTGCTAAGTCTCTTCGTTGTTTCGATATATGGATAGTGTACACCCTGTTACTTGTTCAATAAACGGGTATGTTGGTTGACTCGCCGAGAGTCAATACAATAAATGGCTTCGTTTGCTATAGGTTGGATTTGTTTGATTATTCGAGCCGAGAATGAAGCTGAGGTCAGCCTCTGGGGTATATAAATGTTGTTATGTATAAATTTCTTTTGAATTACAGGGAAGTACTGCTGAATGTAAACTCTGGTGACAATGTAGTTATCTCGTGTATGTACTAATTCTCCATTGAAGTTCATGCATGTGTTGTTCACTACGAACTCTGGTGTCAAATGTGAGTAGGCTACACGTAACCGCTTCCCTGTGGGTGTGACATATTTGTTAGGTACGAAAAGCAGATTAGCTGGGCCACTACATGAGTAGCTCAAACAGAAGTATAGTCTGTGTATGAATAGCTAAGGGAGGTGTAGAATATATTTAATATTTAGATAGAGGCATGTATGATTATATTTATATATAGACCTTTGGAAGCATATCCTAGCCTGTATCATTATATATATGTATCTTAAAACACAAAATGCCAATGCCATACATATATCAGGCCCATTTCGATACAGATAAATTTTTTAAAGAAAGTAAGACTGTTATGTCATTTTTACAACATGTGTGGTTGTCATCGTGTGCGGTTTGGGGAAAAATATTATTAATTCATACAATGCTGTTTCATGGATTTATACTCCAGGATGTGTTTGTTACTCCGGCTGACATCTCCATGGTTATTAAGCTGCAGGCAGTAGTGTTTTTCCACATTGTGAGTAGTTTTTTAATGGTATGCATTTATTCATTAAAGGCCTCAGGCTCATGTGCATATACAATTGTGTTGTGCAATGTAATAAATGTGCAAGAAAATTACATAGGGAAATAATAATGCGCATGAATCTTGAACATAATAGAGATAAATACAGCTAAATCCTTAAGCTATTATAATCCCCAATTCGCTGTCCTTGATTATATGTCGAATATATCACTCGGATATGGGCTTTTGTTTGGATCCCACCATATCAAACTGCATATATTAAGGGACGCTAAATTAGGCGTGGATGAACTTACACTAAGTGATGAACGGAAATGTTTGAGAACTAGTTGTTAGGTATGGGTAAATCATGGTATTTACCTAAGATTGAAGCAATATTTCATCTTAGTCCAGTAATAATCCATTATGCGGTATTGCAATATTACTACTTGGTTTTTGATCTCAGTCACTTCGTTGCTTCGATATATAGGTAGTGCACATCCTGTCACTTGTTCGACAAACTGTTATGTTTGTTGACTCGCCGAGATCCTATACATGGCTTAGCTTTTCACTCTTACAGAACAACTTGCGACGCTGTACCTGCCAGACATTTGTCGGTGTTGTTAGTTTAGGTAAGATTTGTTTGGATTTTCGAATCGAGAATTAAGCTGGGGTCAGAATCTGGGGTGTCGAAATGTGACTATGTATAGGTCTGTTTTGAATCACAGGAAAGTACGGTTGTATGTAAAGTGTGGTGAGAAAGTAGTTATCTTGTGCACGTACTAACTGGTTACTGAACGTGTTGTTTACTGCGAGCTGTTGTGTCAAATGGTACTTTAAGTATGTGCTTCCGCTTTCTGTTAGTACGCTGCATGTAGCCAATTCTCTGTGGGGTGACTTATTTGTTACGTAAGAAAACCTGATTAGCTGTGCCCCAAAGGCCGATGAGTAATCCAGAAACATATATAGATATGTGGAAGTGTAGAATATTTTATATTGTGATTGAAATATGCCTATTTTAACTATGTATATATTTATGGAAGATATGGGGTTCAAATGATGTTTAGATATTGACGTTCTGAGGTAGTGCTACTCTATGTGATCCTAACACGGCCATTCATACACATACGCACGAACATACGCACATGCACTGACTTACATCCTTTCACACACACACACACACACACACGCACACGCACAAACACATACATTAATACACACAAAATTATGAAATCCTGTTTATATTTACAAACGCAGCTCTAGATAAACACTGTTATAACTTGACTTATGCATTGTTGAGGATGATCTAGTCAAAGAGAAACGACAGTGACATAAGACGATGTGTCAGATGTCTCGATGAGAGCACTATTTGACATTATTAATAACAAAAAAATTAAGCCAGTTATATTTGGTCAAAGATACTTCAATCATGTTACGGTTAATTTATGGAATTCACTATCCAGTAACAATAAGAAGGCTATAAGACAGCAATTGATAAAAAATATTCATTTCTTGTCGACTTTTAATAGTAATTATTTCCGGATATATTTCATACATTGTTTAAATATTACTTCCATTTTTGTTATTCAATCTAATAGCATTTTTATTGTTATAGTAGAACTATTACTGTACTTGGGATTTCATTTATTACGACCATAGTGACGTCACTGTATACGAGTAGTAGTTTTGTATTGTTGAATTATCCCGCTACATAAATAGAAATAATTTACTTTAATATAAATTTGGTAAACTATTATACAACTTTGAAAGGCGCAATCGCAGCGCGTACTAATATCTTTCGTATACCTGGGTACAAATATTATATACAGTCTAATCTTACTTTTGTGCCAACTTTGGGAGCTTGCTGAAAGTTAGCGTTATGATGGCATTAGAGTGGGGAGGCTCATTCGGCGGACGGCCTTGCGGATGGTTGATTACGCCTTTGTTTTGATCCTTTGTTAACGCTAACTATCACTTTATTTAATATATCGCCGACCACACTATCAACATCGTCACGATTCCTGAGAACCTGTCAGTCAATTCACAGATTACTAGAAACATTTCACGGTCAGTTTGTGGAGTTAATAACGGGGGGGGGGGTATTTATATGACAATGTATGGTATTCGTATTACGTAAGCATTGGCGATGGCTGTATAACGGGAGGCGGATTATTGGGGGCATTATCGTGGAAGGAAATCGGGTCCTTATCAAAGTTTGGCGGTAGGTGAGGCTGGCGGCTGTTCGCGGGTGGCGGATGGCGGGGTTAGACTCTCTCTCTCTCTCTCTCTCTCTCTCTCTCTCTCTCTATATATATATATATATATATATATATATATCATTCTAGTAGTAGAAAAGCGTAAATAGTCAAATACATGAGAAACGAATATAATCAGGCAACCTTCATCTTCCTAATGGATACAGACCCGAAGCAGCGAAATAATGTCTTCAGCAAGTACACATTAATGGTGATGACCAAAGCAACGATTGCCATTATTGCCAGCAATACGTCCAAACAATAGAATTGCAATACATTCAAATCCATAGCATTGCTTCTTAAATAAGTATCACCATAAGCGGCCATGTGTTCTATCCAGTAAGATATCCTCTTTGATGGTGTGTCTGTTTTGTTTCTCATCAATAATGAAGCTCCTTGGACTTTAGATAGAATTGTTCGATTCTCCAAAATGCCGGTTATATTCGAAGCGAGGTCGTCAGCTGAAAATTCGCCCAATCTCATCTGATGTCCCAACCCTCGGCTTTCCACCAATTGGGCATTATATGGCTGATCAATAGCGGTTGGAAATGCCAGAATGGGAGTTGCGTGATAAATGGATTCCAGAAGGCTGTTTTTGCCGCAGTGAGATATGAACAATTTGACGTTCGGATGTCCGAGCAAGTCGTTTTGCGGAATCCAATCCAACGCTAGCACCTTATCCGTAGGGTAACCGCATATAGTTTGGTTGGTTATTTTCCAGATCACCTTCTGCGGTATTCGCTCGAATGCCGAACAGAATTTGCTGGCTAAATCGTACGGCAGGTTGCTGATGTAGGTACCAAACGAAACGAGTATAACGCCACGCTCGGCACTTTCTACAAACCGGGCGATATTGGGAAGAAGTGGCTTGCTCGGGGAGGGTATAGCATCGCCGACAAATATAATATTGGGTGTTGTTGGTCTGGGGTAACTAACGGCAACGTCATCTAGAACAAAGTACATGGAACAAAGCTGGGGAAACTTGCTCACCGAAATCGGTGGGTCGGGCAGGACGACCGTGAGTAAGATGTAGTTTATCGTATATGCCACTGTATTTAGAAATCGTTGTAGGAATGACATTTTGTCATCGAAGGTGGATATAAATATTGGAACAAAGGAGGGCAACGAGGGCACGCCAATGACCCATTCGTAAATAAGAGTGCCGAACAAAATAACGGGAAACTTGGTGCTAAAGTTTAGTGCGGTATAGGCCTTCAAAGCCATTTTGTCGACGACGGCCACGTCGTAATGTGTTGTTTCGAGCTGCGCTCTGACGTACTCGTCGTTCAGCAAGTTCGGTTTCATTTCGTCCCAACTCGGGTCTCTTTCCATGAAGATCTTCATGAAGTTGACGAATCTCTCGAACGATGTTCGGGACATCACGTAGTCGATCAGGACCTTCGACAATACTTTCTTATGGAGATCCGCCAACGTACTGTTCACCTCGTAAGACAATATCCTGATATTTGTTTCCGTTATTAACTCCGGGATCTTGGTGTAAGTGGGCAGGATTATGTCCACGGTATGGCCTTCCTCAGCCAGCAGTTGGGCGATTTTGGCGTGATAGATGATGTGAGACATATGGCTGAGAGGAAAGACTAACACTCTTGCTGACCTCGACAGTCCACAGCAGAACATGATGATTCCAATATGAACCAGAGTTCCCATATTTTTCTGTAAAATGAAATAAATGAAAAGAATAAACCAAAATAAAGAAGGTAGACTTATTGTCATGTGAATGGTTAGCCTTTTGGAAAGTACGCTATTCAAATTGATGTAAGATTCAACTCTGTCATAGCCACCATATATTGCTATTGCTTATGTATTTTAATAGTATTGGTTTATTAAAAACAAAATCAACTAATACGATTTTTGTTTATGAAGAATGCTTAACAAGAAAGCGAAGTTAGAGACCATGTAGTTACATGAGTGTTTTGTACGTCTATTACTGCATAACTTACAATGTTAATATATTAGTGTATTGTATCTGTGTCGAGGCAAGCTCAAGTGACTTATCATATAGTAAGTTGGAATTAAATTGAAATTTGAAAAATAAAACGTATATGGAAATTGTGATTAAATTACTTATGTATATAAATATTTGTATACACACGCACACACACAAGGATTAGCTGTTAGGTTCGAGTAAATCATAGTATTTACTCAGGTTTGAGACGATATTTCGTTCTAGTCCAGTAATAATCCATTGTGCGGTATTGCTACTTTGTTTTTATTTTAGTTAAATCACTTCAGTGAGTCCATACTGAGTTAGTGTACATTCTCTTTGTTATGAATAAACTGTAATGTTTGTTAACACGCTGAGAGTATATAAAATGCTTACATTTTCACTTAGGTTAGAGAAGAACTTCGACTCCAGACCAGTCGGACGTGTATTGATACATGGTTCATATAGGTAGGATTTATTCAGTTATTCGAACCCAGAATAAAGCTGAGGTCAGCATCTGAGGTGTCGAAATGCTTTATATACAGGTTTCTTTTGGACCACAGAAAATTACTGTTGAATGTAAACTGTGGTGTCAAAATAGTTTATGATATGTATGTAGCAAGTCACCATTGAACCACACGCACGTATAGTTTGCTGCAAGCTGTGGTATCAAATGGTATGTTTGTTACGTGGTTCCGCTTTGTGTACGTAGCCTGCATGTAGCCGCTTTCCTGTGGGCGTGACATATTTGTCGCGTACGAAAAGCGAATTAGCTGGTTCCTACAAGCTTATGAGTAGACCAGACACATGCTTAGGTATACCCACACATTTATCAATATGTGGAGGTATGGAACATTTTATTTTTAGATTAATGTATGTATAGTTGCATTTAGATGTATGGAGGTAGCTCTCGGAGGATGTTTAGATATGTTGATGCTCTGTGCCTGTTGCCTCGTTATATGTACACTAAAACACACACACGCACGCACGCACGCACGCACGCACACACGTTATATGCAGTTTATATATCTCAAACAATTCATAAAAAAGAGAAGGGGTTTCATTGACAGCTAAATAACTATTTTTTTATATTAATATTCTTACCTTTTATTACTTCCCTCGTCTTTAAGTTTCTACACTAGGAGTTTTGTCTGTTCAATTAGAGCTTGATGCCCGTATGTTACACAACTTGGTGGTGTATTAGCTATAATAAAACTGGTAACCTTCTTCAAGTAAAACTCCAAATACTTGTCGCTATACTCATATAATTAGTTTTTTACTGGCTAGGCTGGGTTATAATTATGTTATTTCGGTATTAATCAATACGCAGGCACGTATTTATGTTTGTGTGTTTGTACCTCAACACATGTATATGTTCCAGTTAATTGATAGAATTAAGTAATATGTAAATTACCTGAAACTTTAGGTATTATACATATTACCTGATTATACAGATTAACGGTAACATATA
The DNA here is from genome assembly GCA_025642065.1 of Paralvinella palmiformis. Classification (NCBI taxonomy): domain Eukaryota; kingdom Metazoa; phylum Annelida; class Polychaeta; order Terebellida; family Alvinellidae; genus Paralvinella; species Paralvinella palmiformis. The sequence continues at coordinate 156,163 of JAODUP010001055.1, forward strand.
TACATGTATAGGAAGCTGTCTACAGCCAGCTAGTACTCCTGCATTCGAACTCAGAATATTTGAACACATTGAATTTGTATTATGAACAAAACACAAGGATGGATATTAAACGATTCCCTTGTTGTAAGTATATATTGTCGCAATAGGCCACACATACAGAAGCTCTGAACCTAACAAATATTGAGCAGACCACGCGAATACTAAAACTCTCCCTATTAAGATCGACCATATATAGAACACCGAAGGATAACATTTCATAGGTTAATTGTTTTACTGCTCAATTGCACGTATCGTGTCGTATACTGGTCTTTTGACGGCAATAAATTACTTACCTGCTAAACACGTTTCTTCAATAATAAATCCCTGTTTAGTGAGTTGATAGAGATGCGAAATAGAAATAACCGTACCTAAAGGCTCTTTTACATGCCAGTGTGTAATTTATACGTTTGCTTGACGTGCAGGTGACGGACAATGGATGAGCGCTGTTTCTTGGACGTTCATAAAATTATTGTATTCAAAGCGACAACATTTCAATATACCCTTAGACAGTGATATACGGGATTTTGTTAACTTTAGTTTTATGAATGCGACAATGTCCATTTCTGTCAAAGATAATAGCCAAATATTATATCTATATAAATAGAAGGTTATATATATATATATATATATATATATATATATATATATATATATATATATATATGTGTGTGTATGTGTGTGTTTATTTAGGATAAATGATTATTTTTAATATCAAATTCTTTTTTAGTTTTCTGAAGAGCTTTGCGCTTTAGCTATATATATATATATATATATATATATATATATATATATATATATATATATAATACAGATATGTATATACATATATGTATATGCATATATGTATATGCATATATATAATATACGTAAGTAATTTAATCACAATTTCCATATACGTACATAAGAAGAGCAGTATTGAGATTTCAATAAAAATATATCATACACAAATGTGACAATTGTGAGATCTTCCTACTGGCGTAATATACAGTATTACCACGATTATCTAGATACGAAAAATGTGGGTATGCGTCACGTGATGATACTATTTGGCAATCAGGAGCAAAGGTGCGGGAGATTGCAAAAATCGCAAAGTAAATATAATTCGCCTAACAATATTGATTACGTTTAAGATATAATCAAATCAGGATAATCGATATCTATCGAAAAGCATGATGCGATAATGACAATGATGCATGAGACAATAAATGCCAATTCAACATGTCAATAACAACATTTTGTACAATGTTTCAAGAAATATAGGTACAAGACAATGGCAGGCGATCAAGAAAAATATTTATACAGTAATTATACGGGACCAATTGTTCTATGAATGCGGAAATTTGTTTAGTGGAAGTTTGCTAACAAAGTTGGAATAGCAATGTCGAGTGTAAACACATTTAAATGTCTTGCTATTCACATATTTTGAATTAGATGGCAATTTGGAAGGTTGAGTTAAATGATATTAGTAGACCCTTATTAATGAACTCGAGTACAAACAGGTTGACTTAGTATTGAAACAAGTCACTAGTGTGTCAGTGTGACTATGGTATATCGACTAGTTAATGACACGGATTACACGTTTCTGGAGAATAAAGGTCTTGATCATAATAGAATGGTTGGCATTTCACCAAAATAGGATCCCGTATGACACGTGAGGATGAATTAGCGCAAACTAAAGTGTTCGGAGACTATTGTATGGCAAACACGTTTTATCTGATTTATTGAAAAGATGGCTCGTGATATTTTGCTGTTTACATGAGATAAATGTTTCTTTCAGGTAAACAATTCATCGATATAGATTCCAAGAAATTTAGTTCCTAGATCATTGTAGTTTAACTACATTCTTTCAAGTGTTTTGCCACCTATTCTAACATTGAACTTACATTTCGTTTTTTGCATTGATGGCAATGTATTTGGTCTTGTTTGTGTTTAAAGCTAAATAATCGGTTCAAACCCATTTAAGTAAGTAATCTATTCACTAACAACGTTGTGATATAATAAAACATTATGTTGTTAGCCAGGACATCCAATAGATAGCCATATACACCGTCTTCACCTGCGTCACAAGACAAAATTAAGCACAAATTAAAACAAATAAATCAACAATGATTCGAGATTGTGTCAAATAATTATTGGCGAGTGATGGTGAAGGTAGATGAATCTAATGGATCAGTATGCTGCTGTCCTATCACGGAGTCTGTCGCTAACGTAAGTGAGTCCGGAGGGAAGAGAGATCAAACATCGATGGGAGAAAGCATGCACCGGGTTGGTCCAATGAGAAAATACTAATAGTCTCAACGATGTAAAAATGTGTGATAGATGAGGATAGGAGTGTATGTCAACATTCAAATCTCAGTAATTAATATAAATTATCAGTCAGTAATATATAAAGTTTCAAATGTTCTTGTAGTGTACGCTACTTTGTACGAGGGCATTCTGAGCACATGACATTGTTACAATGTTCAATTTGGATGCTAAATGATTCAATAAATGACTTCACATAGGTAGTTTATAACTTTATTGGCGCTGGCGAAATGAGACAAAATAGTCATTATACTTCTCCAGATGATGGCATTTGTCAAGTCTGTAGTGTGTGTGTGTGTGTGTGTGTGTGTGTGAGCATGTATGTATGCATGCATATATGTATATATGTATGTATGCATGTATGTATGCATATATATATATATATATATATATATATATATATATGTGATGATGATGATGATTGATGTTTTACGGCCACTTTTGTGCACAAGGTAGGCTAAATGGGCCGAGCGACTTCCAAAGGTAATGAGACGAAGTGAAAGACGAAACAACTTCAGATATGCCCACGCCGGATTCGAACACGGGTGGTAGTGATCTGTAGTCTAGCACGCTACCGCTAGACCATGGAGGCGCCCATATATATAGATATGTATGTATATATATATATATATATATATATATATATATATATATATATATATATATATATGTGTGTGTGTGTATGTATGTGTATTTATGTATATATATATATATATATATATATATATATATATATATATATATATATATATATATATATATATATATATGTATGTATTATATTATGTATGTCTGTACGTACTTATGTATGTATGTAAATGTGGATGTATGTATGTATGCATGTATGTATGTATGTAAGTATGCATGCATCAGTCTACGTATGTATGTATGTATGTATGTATGTATGTATGTAGTTATTTAAATATAACTATGAACTTTCATGTGATGGTTTGAATCCAAAACAATTATCCCTCTATTTGTGACATGTTTCTCTGAGGGATCACCCTTTGGCCAGGTGCTCTAGGTATGAATAGTGCCGAAGGAAAATAAATCACTGATTGAATAATGGAACTTCAGCATGCTGAAGTAGTGGAATAAACCAAATAGATCACAGGTAATTAAATAAATATTTTATTAACGCAATATCTCAGCATGTTTATTTTGAAAATTGAGAACACTTAGGCAAATGTAATCTTTCTAACGAAGAATTTATATTTAATACAATTATTCATCTTTGGATAAAGACAATTTATATTAAATATGAGATACTAACACATAGACCCTCTGGTGGCGCTGTTTGTACTCAATGGGGAGACATTTAGAATTAATTGCTATGTTGGAAAAGAAAAAGTTATAATTTCTATTGCAAAATTATCAGTTGATTGCTTCGTTTTTTCGTGCTGTCAGTCGGGTGAATTTAATTTAAGCCTGTTAAAATTAGTATACAGTTAAATAATGTCATGCCTCTATACTCTCATGCACATATAATACTGTGATAATTAATATAGGGCTTCAATGGTCATCACCCTTGGATAACTGACTACGATCACTCTTACTTTATATTAGTACTAATGTAATTAAATACATTTGTCAACAAGAACAAAACTCGTATTGCCCCTACATTGGTGTACAGTATCTATTGATGTATCAAAGAGCCCGCATTTCCGAATTAGTATATAGTATATCTAACACCGTGTAATGGAGAAAGTCTACCAACTGAAATGTAATAACTTGAGAAAATATCTCTATACACCTGATGCTAATGTGAACACATGGAAGATGAAACGATGTAAATTAAGCTGTTTGAACAATTATGTCCATTCAAACTTTTGGAATCAGCAATAACTGGATATTTCTGACACAGTTATTGTAAAAATAACTTGAACGTTAATTGAACAAACAAACAAACACTGATCGACATCTACCGGCTGCTCATTATCTTTAAAAAAATATATTCTACGTGATCGTTGCTAATAGGTGTGTAGTAGGTAATATGTGTTAGTAACGTTATGGATTGTCACTCAATCGCAAACAAAAATCATTCGGCAAACTGTACTGCTATTTCATAATGGTCTCACCATTGAGTACAAACTGCGCCACCAGAGGGTTTGCTTGTAGTTCGAGGAGTATCCCCAGGCTGTCGCTTGTTTGGCACAGCCTCTGTGGTAGAGTGCTTCTCCGTAGAGTTTCTGTATCTGAAAATGGGTTTGCAAAGTTCCGGTCGCGGATGTACGGGTGCCGAACCTCTACAAATGATTTAGGGTGTGTTGTTTGGCTTTAGCCAGATGTATGGGTCTTTTTTAAATAAGGGTATTATTATATGTTGTGTGTGGCTGTGACTTTGTGTATTATAATGACTGTTTTTGTCTGTGTCGGTTAGGTTGTGTTGTGCCGGAGTTGTTTAAGAGGTTGTGGGCAAGCTGGGAAGGCGGGACAATTAATTAGATAGTGGACGGGGTCGAAGTTTTGGTTACAATGTAAGCAGAGTGCTTTATTATTTGGGCCGATAAAGCTTTTTGTGTGCATCCAGCAGCGGAGGCGGCGTATGTGTACGTTTGCTATTTTGTTGTTTATGATGTGAATGTCGGGAACAATGGTTTTATTGTACCAGGTACTTAATTTGGCTGTGTCTTGATTTGGTATTATTTGTTTGTGTAGGTATTATGTTATCATGTGTTTGTAGGCACCTGGTGTCTGTTCTGTGTGTAGGATGGTGGTTAGGTTAGTGGCTTCGTTGGTCAGAGCGTCGGCTCGTTTATTACCCTCGATATTTGTGTGGTTGGGTTTGACTATTTCAATGTCTTGTTTGCCTATATGGGAGGTGTTGTATTGTTTTGAATTGATGTTGAAGGCAATTATTATAGTTTTGGCGGGGTAGAAGAATAGACCTAGGTCATTAGCTTTAGATGCTGTTGTGTTGAGGGCGGTTTGTAGGTTTTTGGTCGGCCTTGGGCCGTGCGAAATAATGGCTATGTCGTCGGCGTAAGCCAGGATGTCGACACATGGGGGTAATGATATGGAGATTAGGACTGTAACTAGGGCGCTAAATAGTGTAGGTGAGAGGGCGGAGCCCTGTGGGGAGCCTGTAGTAAGTGGGTGTGAGTCCGATTTTACCCCTTGAACTGTAACTTTAATTTCTCTATTGTTTAGGAAGTCTTCTACCCACGATATTATTCTTCCATTGATGCCCAGGGAGATTAAAGCGTCTAAGATGACGATGTGGTTAACCCTTAAAGGCCTTATCTAGATCCAGAAAGGCAGTGTAGATTGTACCGGATCGGGTTTTTCTTCTTCTGTTGGTGATTAAGTTTACTAAATGTAGAATTGGTTCGACAGTTGATCTGCCTTTTGTAAACACGAAAGATTTTTTGGTCTGGGGAGATTAAATATTAGTCTGGTGAGAATTAGTCTCTCCGTGATTTTTGGTATTGTAGGGAGGAGAGATATTGGTCTATGGCCTCTGCCACCAGGTTTAGGGATAGGGACGACTATTGAGGTTTTCCAGAGCCTGAGAATTCGTCCTTCTCTCCAGGATCGGTTAAAGAGGTTTAGAAGTCTAACTTTGAAAGAAGGGGAGATTTGGAGTAAAATATGTCTTCTCCAGGCACGGAGTTTTTTGGTGTTGGTTATGTTAATTTCCCGGTGGTAGATTATCCAAAGGGGAAAGGAAGTGTCACATATCTGTGCCAATGTTGTCATTATTTATCGTAATTTATCATGTTGATATGTGAACATGGAGAAAGTAAGAGTTGCCACCTAACCAGGATGATGAAATTTTACATGTTCACATTTGTGCATTGAACAATGATGAAGCGACACTGTGCGCTGAAACGTGTAACAACAACCTAGGAGTGCCATTTTCTGCAAACTGACCAATAAGAGGTAGTCATGTTTTAAATACGGAAAACTGTTACCTTTGGGAATGTTCAAACCAGTGAAATCGAGTGTAACCAGTATGGGGTAATTTTGTGTACATATCGGTATTCTAGTATTTATTTCTCAGGCAAACATAGCTGCCGTCTCCACTGAATTATTTAAAATAAAGGGGGACCTTAAAAACCCACTGAGGACGTAAAACATTCTGGCAGTGACCACCCTCAGGGTATTTGAGCTCCAGCTTTCCGTATGGCTCCCCAGTGAGTGGTGGGGGAGGAAGTTTCTCAACCACTGGAACATAGAGGTTGTGCCAAGTAAGCGACAGTCTGGGGATTCTCCCCGAACAACAAAACAAACAAACAACAGCTGTAGGATCAGTTTTAGTCAGTGCTCGTGGGTAACGACCATAACAGAGCTTATGGAATTGTTAGGCGTGTAGGACTTGCTGATCATTTGTGTGGGATTTATACTCCAATCTTTTAGGCGTTTTTCTTATTTGGAATATATATCGTGGAGTGTTAATATCGTTGCATGACGGTAGCCTGAGTACATTTCGTGAATGAGAGGGCAAATATAGTTGGTTTTGACCCTCTACCTAGATGTAACTCCTTCGACCTAGTTGTGACTGGGGTCTAGACAGCAAGGACTCGGGAATTATCGTTTGATACAACGAAACAATTGTGGATCTTCCTAAAGAGAAGTACATGATATTTACATGATATCAAAGAACCCGCATTTCCGAATTTAAATTAGTATATAGTATATCTAACACCGTGTAATGGAGAAAGTCTACCAACTGAAATGTAATAACCTGAGAAAATATATCGATACACCTGATGCCAATGTGAACACATGGAAGACAAAACGATGTAAATTAAGCTGTTTGAACAATTATGTCCATTCAAACTTTTGGAATCAGCAATAACTGGATATTTCTGACACAGTTATTGTAAAAATAACTTGAACGTTAATTGAACAAACAAACAAACACTGATCGACATCCACCGGCTGCTCATTTTCTTTTTTTTAAATATATTCTACGTGATCGTTGCTAATCGGTGTGTAGTAGGTAATATGTGTTAGTAACGTTATGGATTGTCACTCAATCGCAAACAAAAATCATTCGGCAAACTGTACTGCTATTTCATAATGGTCTCACCATTGAGTACAAACTGCGCCACCAGAGGGTTTGCTTGTAGTTCGAGGAGTATCCCCAGGCTGTCGCTTGTTTGGCACAGCCTCTGTGGTGGAGTCCTTCTCCGTAGAGTTTCTGTATCTGAAAATGGCTTTGCAAAGTTCCGGTCGTGGACGTACGGGTGCCGAACCTCTACAAAAGATTTAGGGTGTGTTGTTTGGCTTTAGCCAGATGTATGGGTCTTTTTTAAATAAGGGTATTATTATATGTTGCGTGGCTGTGACTTTGTGTATTATAATGACTGTTTTTTCTGTGTCGGTTAGGTTGTGTTGTGCCGGAGTTGTTTAAGAGGTTGTGTGTAGGCTGGGAAGGCAGGACAATTAATTAGATAGTGGACGGGGTCGAAGTTTTGGTTACAATGTAAGCAGAGTGCTTTATTATTTGGGCCGACAAAGCTTTTTGTGTGCACCCAGCAGCGGAGGCGGCGTATGTGTACGTTTGCTATTTTGTTGTTTATGATGTGAATGTCGGGAACAATGGTTTTATTGTACCAGGTACTTAATTTGGCTGTGTCTTGATTTGGTATTATTTGTTTGTGTAGGTATTCTGTTATCATGTGTTTGTAGGCACCTGGTGTCTGTTCTGTGTGTAGGATGGTGGTTAGGTTAGTGGCTTCGTTGGTCAGAGCGTCGGCTCGTTCATTACCCTCGATATTTGTGTGGCTGGGTTTGACTATTTCAATGTCTTGTTTGCCTATATGGGAGGTGTTGTGTTGTTTTGAATTGGTGTTGAAGGCCATTATTTTAGTTTTGGCGGGGGAGAAGAATAGACCTAGGTCATTAGCTTTAGATGCTGTTGTGTTGAGGGCGGTTTGTAGTTTTTTGGTCGGCCTTGGGCCGTGCGAAATAATGGCTATGTCGTCGGCGTAAGCCAGGATGTCGACACATGGGGGTAATGATATGGAGATTAGTACTGTAACTAGGGCGCTAAATAGTGTAGGTGAGAGGGCGGAGCCCTGTGGGGAGCCTGTAGTAAGTGGGTGTGAGTCCGATTTTACCCCTTGAACTGTAACTTGAATTTCTCTAAATTTTTTAGGAAGTCTTCTACCCACGATATTATTCTTCCCTTGATGCCCAGGGAGATTAAAGCGTCTAAGATGACGATGTGGTTAACCCTTAAAGGCCTTATCTAGATCCAGAAAGGCAGTGTAGATTGTACCGGATCGGGTTTTTCTTCTTCTGTTGGTGATTAAGTTTACTAAATGTAGAATTGGGTCGACAGTTGATCTGCCTTTTGTATACCCGAAAAGATGTTTTGGTCTGGGGAGTTTAAATATTAGTCTGGTGAGAATTAGTCTCTCCGTGATTTTTAGTATTGTAGGGAGGAGATATATTGGTCTATGGCCTCTGCCACCAGGTTTAGGGATAGGGACGACTATTGAGGTTTTCCAGAGCCTGGGAATTCGTCCTTCTCTCCAGGATCGGTTAAAGAAGTTTAGAAGTCTAACTTTGAAAGAAGGGGGAGATTTGGAGTAAAAGATGTCTTCTCCAGGCACGGAGTTTTTTGGTGTTGGTTATGTTAATTTCTCGGTGGTAGATTATCCAAAGGGGAAAGGAATTGTCACATATCTGTGCCAATGTTGTCATTATTTATCGTAATTTATCATGTTGATATGTGAACATGGAGAAAGTAAGAGTTGCCACCTAACCAGGATGATGAAATTTGACATGTTCACATTTGTGCATTGAACAATGATGAAGCGACACTGTGCGCTGAAACGTGTTAAAACAACCTAGGAGTGCCACTTTCTGCAAACTGACCAATAAGAGGTAGTCATGTTTTAAATACGGAAAACTGTTACCTTTGGGAATGTTCAAACCAGTGAAATCGAGTGTAACCAGTATGGGGTAATTTTGTGTACATATCGGTATTCTAGTATTTATTTCTCAGGCAAACATAGCTGCCGTCTCCACTGAATTATTTAAAATAAAGGAGGACCTTAAAAACCCACTGAGGACGTAAAACATTCTGGCAGTGACCACCCTCAGGGTATTTGAGCTCCATCTTTCCGTATTGCTCCCCAGTGAGTGGTGGGGGAGGAAGTTTCTCAACCACTGGAACATAGAGGTTGTGCCAAGTAAGCGACAGTCTGGGGATTCTCCCCGAACAACAAAACAAACAAACAACAGCTGTAGGATCAGTTTTAGTCAGTGCTCGTGGGTAACGACCATAACAGAGCTTATGGAATTGTTAGGCGTGTAGGACTTGCTGATCATTTGTGTGGGATTTATACTCCAATCTTTTAGGCGTTTTTAGAACATACAAGCTGAAAAGAGACACAGAAGGTATTGTGAGCGTCTGTGGATCAGTACCAAATTAGAGTTAAAAATACCAGTGTATCTGCTAAATCTGAATATTATAATAAAATATCAAAACATCCGAGGGAAATCAAAGGACTGTTTTCAGTGTTGTGAATAAAGTATTACATAAACGTCTAAATGTCCTTCCAAATGCTATCAACTCAGATAAAGATATAGCCCATTGTTTAATAACTTTTTCTGTCAATAAATATTAAATATACATAGTCGGTTACATTCCAGCACCTTATCACAGTGTAAGCCATTGGTAGAAGAATCCTGCATGTCCATAATGCTGAAAAGGTCATCTAATGCTTTCTCAGCAGTGACCCTATGCCTACATGGCTTGTAAAAGATTGCTTGGATGTTCTGATAAACCCATTACAAATATAGCTAATAATTCATTATCGCTGGGTGTTTTTCCAAGATTCATGCAAGCCGCCCTTGTAAAACCATTAATGAAAAACCACACTAACCTGAATGAATCACTGCAGTCTGCCTATAAAGTGATTACAGCACTGTAACTGCCTCGGTTTGGGTGAAAAATTATATTATGATGTCAATTGATCAGTGTAAGCCAGTAATACTTGTTCTTCTGGGCTGATCTGCTGCATTTGATACAGTCGACCATAATGTACTTTTCTCTAGGTTAAAAGACATGTTTGGTCTGTCAGGTAAAGTACTTGAATGGTTTAGATCCTATCTGGAACAACGCTCCGAGAGAGTGTCTGTACATGATATTTTATCTGACGTCCAGTTTTTGTTATCTGGTGTACTGCAAGGTTCAGTTCTTGGTCTTTTCACAATGTATACAAGTCCTCTTGGGATCATTGCGCAGCGATAAGGAGTTACATATCACGTGTATGCTGATGACACACAGCTATGTATATCACTGGATCCTGTCAATGAGTTAAATATCTCCTCTTCCTTAAATAAGCTAGAACATTGTATTGCTGATATTCGGCTATGGATGACTCAAAATTTCCTAAGACTAAATGATAATAAAACGAATATTATATATTTGGCATCACGACATTGTGTTAAATCCCTAAAGACACAAGCATACCGGTGTTACATATGGCATAGACTATTATAATTCTCTGTTATTTGGCATATCTGGTTATAACATCAATCGCCTTTTTTCAGATTTGCTAGGTAGCTCGCATTGTGATAAATATATAATTCTACAAACGAACTGACACATGAATACCTATGTTAACTAGTGTCCACTACACAGTCATACCAAAAACTCAGGTCATCCAGGTGCTAATGCTGGTTTTGGTTTAAGTCATATGGTGATTATGCATTTAGAGTTCCAGCCCACACTTTATGGAATATATTGCTGGCAGATATTAGAAATGCTTCCTATCCTGAAAATTATAAATCCGTTGTAAAACACATCTGTTCAATGTTGCTTTCATATATAAATAATGATTATCATTTAAATCTATTATTGGGTATTTACAAACATATTACTTGGGGTATGAGTGTATAGCGTCTTCTAATGGCTCGTGTTACTAAGGACGATTGTTAGCAAGAGACTGGATAGAATCTGGATATTCTCCGAAAATAAAGAAAATTCAGATAATTCATAGTTAATAGTAAAGCAAAGATAACATGTCCCTAAATTATTATGGAGCAAATACAATTGGGTGCCAAATTTCGATATACAAAATTAATAATTATGCAATATTCTATAAACGAATTTGACATTTAAAATGTTATTATGAAGGATTTTGCCATACATAATTGTATAAATAAGTACCTTCTTTCGCATTATTAACCAATTCTCGCCTGAAGGCCAATTAATGATAATAATAATAATAAAAATAATGACGATAATAATAACAATAGTAGTGTTGATGATGATCAAGATAATGATGATGATAATAATAATAATATTTATTTTTATTATTATGTGAGACGTTGATTTTATGATACTATGTTACTAAATATAACAAGATTGAAAATAAACCAGGATACTTTTAAAACTGAAACCGAATTTAATTAATATGGTAATAAACTAAGACATGGGTATTTTATTGAAAATTCTTTTTTGATCTATTATATTTACATCACTGCCAATATTTAAATTGTGAGCACATTAAATAAAGGATTCATTCTTAAAAGCAGCAACAATATTTCTTATTAACCTATCACAGTGTGTAATAAACACATACTGTATACTATATATATATATATATATATATATATATATATATATATATATATATATATATATATATATATATATATATAAAAGAAAGATCAGCTACAAAATATATCGTGGCATAAATGTTAGAGAATGTATTGAGGATCTACAGTCGTCTCAACACCTAAGGAATTGTTAGGGATCAGTTGACGAGCTGGGAGAAGCCTGTAACAAATGTGTCAAAAGTATCATAAGTCACCATGCTCCTTCGTGTTAAAAAATCATCACGTTCAGACCAGAAACTCCTTGATACTCCGATAAAGTCAGATCTGCTAAAAACATTCGGAAGAAAGTAGAGAGACCCTGGCGCCGAACATCCTTAATGCTGCACTTTGAAATATACAGGGATCTCTGTAGAAAAATTAATACACTACTCTTCGAGGAGAAGAAGTATTTCTATTCCACAAAGATAGAGGAATGTGGAAAAGATCAAAAGAAACTCTTCAAATTAACTAAGAACCTGATGGGAAGTAACTAGAATATAAATCTTCAACGAAGAATTATCGTCCTGTTTCTAACCTTCCTTTCATCTCTAAACCCATTGAAAAGTAGTATCAAGGCGCAAAGAAGAACACTTTGAGCACAATTATCTTAATGACATTTATCGGTCTGCTTATCGTAGAGGTCAGTCAACAGAAACTGCTCTCTTGAAAGTGCACAGTGACATTGCTGAGGCTCTTGATAAAGGATCCATGACTGCATTAATTATGCTTGATTTATCCGCAGCTTTCGACGTAATCGATCATCCAATTCTGCTGAAGCGTCAAGGAAAAAGCTTTAACTTTGGTAAAGTCGTACCACGCCGACAGAACTCGGTGTGTTTTAGTTGGCAATAAACATCGCCTGATGTAGGTCTTCTTTTTGGTGTACCACAGGGATCTGATTTAGGACCAAAGCATTATTTTATGTATACCAAACCAGGTAGTGAAATTATTAAACAGTATAATATTGTTATACTGATGATACACAAGTGTATATGAGTTTGAAGACGTATGATAAATGGGATGATATTTCATCTTCAATTGAAGCTTGTATTGGAGATATAAGTACTTGGATGAACAGTAACATGCTGAAATTGAATATGGAGAAGACAGAATTCATTGTTTTCTCATCCCAGCAATATGTGAAGAAAACTGAGTATCTTTGCATTAAGGTAGACTCCAGTTATATAATATCTTTCATAAGTGATGAGACATGCAAGATCTTAGTCCAAGCCCTTGTTATCTCTCGACTGGACTATGGCAATGCATTGTTATATAATATCCCCCCCCTCTCTGATAAACAGCCAACACCGAATGCACAACTGTGCTGCACGTCTGTTGACACGCACTCGCAAAAGGGAACATATAACGCCAGATTTGTTCCAGCTGTAGTGACTTCCTGTACGTTTCAGATCACAGTACAATATCCTGTTCCTTACATTCAAAGTACTGAATACAACAACACCAGTGTATCTAAACGATGTGATCGAAACATAAATACCAGTGAGAATGTTCCGACCCGAGTCCTATTCACTTTTGAGGGTACCAAGAAGACATACAGCAATGTACGGAGATAGATTCTTCGGAGCATCAGCTCCCAGGCTGTGGAACGAGTTGCCAAACCACATTAAACACACAGCACGTAAAGACATATTTTGTAAGGTTCACAAAACCCACTTATTTAAATTGGCGTATTTATAATATTAAACCAGTTTATTATAAATGAAATGTATTTGATCTAAATGAGCTCAGAATATGTTTTAATTGTGTTTTAAATGTTAAGCACGTTAGAGTAATTTCGGTTGAATAAGGCCCTATATAAAATATTATTATTATATTATATTATATATAAGTTAATCTGTATAATGAAGTAAAATTATATTACTTGAAATGTTCAGGTAATCTGTATTAACTTTCAGTTAGCAATAGACGTATTATAACTTTTTGTTGATATTTCGCTGTTTCGCATGCATGCACGCACGCACACACACACATGCATGAACGCACGCACGCACACACCCCCCACACACATTATATATATATATATATATATATATATATATATATATATATATATATATATGATGTCATTGGAAATAACAAATTACGACATCAATCTCCAAGGTTTCTATTTTTCGAGGATTTTGATTGTAAAAAGACAAATTACTTATTAAGACTTTTCCCACATAATAGTCGCCAGGGGTTATTTAAAAATTTGGGTTTACTCCTCGCTAAGAATAAAAAAATGTTACTTGGTGCTAAGCACTGTGGTAATTAGGAACTGATAAACAGTCATACTTCATTTATCACCTCAAGACGTCAGGTGTGGAAGAAGTGAAAAGAAAAGAACATTGGGAAACCTTTTTATCGTGACTGGATAAAGTAAAAGAATAACTGAATAGTCAGATGAAGAGGCGTTTTATAATGAGGAATATCACTAGTTTTTTTTTAATAGACTGTATGTTATTTGTGCTTACTTCAAAAATGACCTGTGATAAATACTGACGTAATTAATTAGAATGATGTTTAATTTGATATATAAACTTCTACCCTTATATTAACGAATATTTTCTTCCCCTGTTGAGAGCTTCCTTCTATATTGTTAAAGCTCACCAAACTGACTTTTATAGAATATAGATCATGGCACTTAATTATAAATGGGATATTATTTAGTAATTATATCGAAATATTACTTAGTAATATGTCTAGATAAGAAACAAAGAAAAATAAACAAAAATAAATAAATATATATATGCTCGGTGGAAGACGATATAATAGCAGAAAAAAGGGGTCATGAATAAATAAATTACTTAAATAGGATAATTTATATTGTTCTGTAGTAATAAATATACAAATGCATTTAATCAAACATTTATGACCTTACTGCAAGGATGGATTATAAAAACAAATCAATCCAGTATAAATGAAGTCTTCGCCATGTTATCACAGGACATACTGAAAATATTACATTGACAGATTATCTCTAGAAAAACATAGCTAAACATTGAATATTTGTAATATTTTTTACTTTATGCATCCTAGCATTCTTGTTTCACTCGTCAGGTATATTTTCTGAATCACATAATAAGGATTATGCTTTCCTCGTATTGAAATGTGATTTACACACACACACACACACACACAATATATATATATATATATATATATATATATATATATATATATATATACATAGTATGTGACTGGATCATCTCAGCTTTCATAATGCTTTTCTAATGGACACCAGTCCACAAAGGAGTACTTATAATGCTTTATGAGCGTACTGTACATGCTACAGTCATTTAAATGCTGGATAACCAGGCCAGACATCTAAACGGCGTGCCTCCAAAGACGCAAATAGTACATGGATTATTACAGCTCTAGATCAACTTTTCTTGAATACGGGGACCGGGAAATATAGTCTCCACGCATAGAAAACGGAACTTTCTCAACCGCAGCATAATATGCCTTGTGATATTTGCTGGAGGGTCAAATACCTCATAAACATACAAATCGAATAAATACTATGACCTACTCGTCACTATTATAACAATTTACATCGGCGTTTTAGCAGGCCGTTATGGCGGAATTGCCGTTCTATATATTAACATTTTCAAATCAGACCTAATATCTGCTATACAAACTATAATTATAATATAGGGTTTTGTTAATGACAAGGATACTACAGTTAGCCTTGAATATCATAGTAAAGACTGGACATAACTGGACCTAGTAAAGATAATTCTATTCCCACAAACAACTAAGGTGAATTATATATACAACTAAACTTGTTATATAAAACACAGCAACCACACGAGCTGTGTCCAATGCCACCGCTCGAGATGCGATGCAGTGTTTTTATTCTTGAATTATGCTTGAACTAGCCAAGTAAAAAAAAATACTACATGAAGATCATATTACCCTACTGTTTAATAACTCGCACAAGTATATGTCCCATTGTTTTATTAATTTATTTTATCAAAGGTTATTAGATATACATAATGGGTTTTCTTTCAGCACGTTATCAGAAAAGAGTCATGCATGAACATGGCGGATATGTTCGAGTTTCCTGTGCCTATGTGGCTCTTCAAATAGACTAATAATAATGATAATAAAATTAAATATAATGAAAGAAATTTAGGAAAACATCTTGCTGCAAAAGGTCTTTCTAAGGATTTGTGTCTTTCAAAATTCAGCCGTGGTTAATTCTGATCGACCTAAATTTGAAACTTGTATAAAACCAGGATTAAATTGATATGCTTGTGACCAGCTATTCTATTAATGATATGCCATGAACTAGTCACCAAAGATAGAACATCAAGATTAGTACAAGCAGCTGAAAGTAAAGATTAAATGGTAATAATGCAAAATAATTAATCAATTTCTGTTAGTTGCTAGTCAGAATAAAAAGTGTCTGGACAACGCTAAAAATGATTGACTGATTTGTAGCAACTTCTAAAATAACTATGGAATTTTAATGCACCCTACAACTGTAGTAATACGTAGATTGGAGAGTTATGAACTGCTGAAAATAATAACGTTATTGATGACATTTCAGCTGAAATGTTTTTTCATGTAAACAAAATGGGATTATTATATACATTTATCCTGAAAAACAAAGTGGATCTCGGGTGAAAGTGTTTTTAAGGCAAAAGGAAATATCTTGTTATCAAAGAAATTAGGTATAATTATATTACAGATAGATATAGGTTTTGATTGTCCGAGTCTTTTCAGACATGACAACGAGAAATAGATATTATTTGATAAAATGGTTTATTTGCATGCAAAATAATGTGATAACTAATGCAAAGTGGCGCATTCCATTTAACTAGCATTATTGTTTCAATGCCGTAATACAACTGGATTTTCAGATAAACCTCCAGTCATAATTCAACGTTAAGTATGGCACGAAACAGGGAAGTATACTTTCTCCAGGTGTTATGTAATGTATTCCTTTCCGATTTATTAGTCCAGTTGAATCGTTCCGTATCAATCTGGCTTCCGGATTGGAGACGATATGTTTAATTATTTTGTGTATCCTGACTACAATTCCATGTAGAACGCCAAATTACCTAGTGTTCATTCTCTATAAATATATATATATATATATATATATATATATATATATATATATATATATATATAAAGCTATGGCATGAAATGAATATTTATGAAAACGAAGTCAGTATATGAATTTTAGAAACGACCCACGTCGTTTTAGTACCAAACTCATCTGGTACATAAGTGCTTTATGTTTGAAAACTAGCTTCGACCTCCAAATCTTATGCGTCACCCGTGGCAATAATAACTAATTCGATAAGCATGTTAATCAAAGATGTCAAAAATCTTCTTTGTCATTATTTAATCGTATATGTTCACCTGTGTCGACCAGGTGGTCATCGTGTGTTTTCATGTTGAAGAAATAAATCAAATCCGGATCACTAATACCTGGATCTGAAGTTGGGACCTGCATTTGATAGAATTGTCAAAATGGATGATTCCCCATGTTTTATTATGATATGCGAACCTACATCTACTCGCGATAGAAATGATAGCGATGTTGTTGCTGACTCGCTGCTCAGTTTAATTTTAAATATAAATTATATAAAACCGTAGTTGTAGCGAATACGTTTTGTGAAACGTTTAAAACGTTCTTTTAAATCCTATTTTTATGCAACACTTATTATCTATAATATGCATTATGCGTCATAGCCTTCAATGTTTCATTACATATTTTATCCTTCTTCATTTATGGAAATTCACTAAATTTATTATTAAATTTGTTATGATTTTTTTTTTAAATCTCAGGCCAGATTTGTGTTGTCATTATTTCAGTCAGTTCGTTGCACCATAACTCCCATTGTTGTTACTTCAAGAAGAGTTGCCGGCTATTGTTGTAGTTTTTAGGTTTTTTTTATGTTGACAGAGTCGAGCTTTGTTCTCTTTTCTTTTCAGTTGGGTTGGCCTTGGTCTAACATCACCATACTGCTCAAGGTAAAAAATCACTGACATAGGCCTTTATATCTTTTAAGCAAGGAAACCTCTTTGGACTCATGAGTAGAGCGTGACACTATTTACCTATGGCTATGATCATTATTGTGCGGGATGTCGCAGGATCCCACCTCGGCTGTGGCACTATAGTAGAAAGAGTTTTTCATCCAGCCAGAAAACTGGGAAGGTTTTCTCCACCGAATATGCCATATATTCTAAATTCTAAATTTATTTTAAAACTATAAATTACAGAACATATTTGAGGTTGCCAGCAACATAAAACTGCCATTTCGGCCATATAATATAATATAATAAGTCGTGATATCTAATCGCTTTGATATAACAGTTAGGTAAATTTACGTAACAATTAAATGGAACTAACATAGTATTGATGTGTATAATTGTAAAGCTTAGCCTTTAAAATATGTTACGGCCGGCTGAAAGTATACTTCAGATGAATTAATCGCAGCTTATATTATAATAATACGTTCATAATTTAATCTTGTTTAGTTTTTAAAAAGTTATTCAAGTGTATTAAAATAACTACAAACTCAGAGAATGATGCCTTGGCATTTTCCCATACTATGAAGATATCATCCTAAAATCGTCCATCAAAATAAACTCTGATCCTCAAATTGTCATCGACGTAGTGTCCTGCCCAATTCCTACCCGTAGACATACTTACTTTATGGTCGTACCATTTACCTTTAAATACAAAGTCATTACTCTACACGAATCATTGAAATAATGTTATGACTGGATCATATATAGGATCATTTCCCAGTAGGTTATATGTAACCACCTTAGTATTATCTATACCAGTATATATACTTTCACCATCTAAAATTATAAGCAGATAATTACCAGGCAGAGTCGGTTTCTTTTCTACTAAGTATATTCCTTATATCAGAAAGATGATTAATAGCAAGAATATTTAGGTGAT
>JAODUP010001056.1:0-164689 GCA_025642065.1 Paralvinella palmiformis
ATCAACACAAAATGTATTATGTGTTATTTTTTATGCTTGCTTCTTGAAAGGGGAAATTTGATTATTCTAATCATTAAAATAAATATCGCCTTGGTGAAAAGTCATTTCTCATTAAATATGCATTCTGTATCTACCAATAAAGGTATAATGCTTGAAATCAACAAGCAGAGTAACTTTATATACCAGGAAAAGGCGAATAACATACATGGAATGCTACATTTATAATAATATGCTGTCTATAGTGTTTAATAAAGATATCAACAAACCCCTAGAAAATGTCAATAAGCTGTATTACGAAATAGATGTTCATTAAATACGCTGCTACACTTGCTAGAGGTTAAAGCACGAAAATAGGCTAAAACACGAAAATAAAATGTAATATTGTGTTATGTGCTATGTTTCCTTCTTCAAAGGGAGACATTTGATTATTCTAATCATTAAAATAAAACGTAAATATCGCCTTGGTAAAAGGTTACTTCTCATTAAATATGCTGCTACACTTGGTAAAGGCCAAAGTAAGAAAATAGCCTACAGCATCAACACAAAATGTATTATTGTGTTATTTGTTATGCTTGCTTCTTGAAAGGGGGAAATTTGATTATTCTAATCATTAAAATAAATATCGCCTTGGTGAAAAGTCATTTCTCATTAAATATGCATTCTGTATCTACCAACAAAGATATAATGCTTGAAATCAACAAACAGAGTAACTTTATATACCAGGAAAAGGCGTATAACATACATGGAATGCTACATATATAATAAGATGCTGCCTATAGCGTTTAACAAGGATATCAACAAACCCCTAGAAAAAAGTCAATAAGTTGTAACAATAGAGTGAATATTCATTTCAGACAATATATATATATATATATATATATATATATATATATATTATTTATCTAGTAATACCTTCAAATTCACATATTTTGATAATAATATATCAGAATCATTGCAAAATATGTAAATTTTCTTCAGGCAAAAAAATACAAGAATAAAAAACTGCGTCCATAATAATGTTTATAAGGGTGATTAAGTGCATTTTTCACATCTTATGTGCTATATTTGAAATCATTTTTATTTCAAAAGAAATTTTCACGAAAGAATATATTTTGTTCAATATAAAAGATGGAGTAGTACAGTAATGTCATCAAGAAAAGGCTAACACTCATTAAATATGCATTTTGATCTCAGCATACCTATATGGTGATGTGCACACATATATCCCATTGTAAACCCAAATATTGGTGTGAAAGGCAACCAATTCATGCTAAGATATGAATCAAATGAGATCTAGCGGTAGCGTGCTGGACCACAGATCACTACCACCTATGTTCGAATCCCGGCGTGGTCATATCATATCGTCTTTCACTTCGTCTCATTACCTTTGGAAGTCGCTCGGCCCATTTAGCCTACCTTGTGCACAAAAGTGGCCGTAAAACATCAATCATCATCATCATCATCACTAGATCAAACGGCTAGTTAGTTGTGACTAGAGAGTGAATACTGGTAGTTCATAAATATGCATGTTATTTATCTGTTTATACAGAGTCACTAGAACAAACGGTCAGATATATAATGTATGTGAGATAATCTATGTGATGTGATATGATTTAAATAAAATATATTCATTTAGTTATTGTTAAATACAGATTTTAACAAAGCCATGCAATACGTGTAGGGCTAGGCTGATAGTAATATTTAGCAGTTACTGATGCATGTGAGTTATTTAATCACTAACACTGTTAGTAACAGTCATATATCCTTCACCAAATGCTTACAAGTTATGAACAAAATCAACAAAAACGGATATAACATATGATTAAAAGAAGAAAATTAATTTGGATCCCATGTATTTGATGCCATTTGAAGACGATTTATTTTAAAAGCAACGACCATAAAATATTCACTATTTTTCTTTCAAGAAGTATGACATTAAAACAACTTCTTATAAAATTCCCAACAAGCGATTGAAGGGGGCATTGTCACAGGTCATTAAACACATGTAAATAATTTATAGACACTCTCTATTGTTTGGAATCGACACAATGCGGAGAATATAATAGAACCTGGTTATAATACCAAATTATATTATCACAACTACCCGGTACATATTTCTTTCAAAACCCAGTTTATTCTTTTTTATTTTCACTCAGCGAGGGCCCCGAAAAGACATAACTGAGATGACTTAGACATGGTTTTCTTTAAGCACTTGTAACTTCAGCATCCTATACGCGTTAAATTATAATGGTTTAGTGAAATGCATTATGTTCCTTAATTAATAAATTAAAATGAGTTTCAAAAATGAATATGATCCGTTAGATGCAGCTTTTCCTTCTTAAAGATTGCAGTGTTATCGCGTATGGGGTATAGAAAGAACACTGACATTGGCTATTATATTTTAATACTTCTCCGGTATTACGGGTTAGGAAATTAGCTCTTCAAGACGTTCAGCAATTATATTTAGTACATTCCCATAGCTAAGCTATCAGCAAAGATGTAACGAAATACAAGAGCAAGTAACAGGATAAAGCGATTAGTTGATCACTCATTACATATGCACCAAATTAGTATCTTGGTTCTATCTACCCCACTCTCTCTCTCTCTCTCTCTCTCTCTCTCTCTATATATATATATATATATATATATATATATATATATATATATATGCGCGTGTGTGCATGCGTGTGAGCGTGTTAGTTGTGTATAAAAAGGCACTTTTTAATTAATATTTAAGCAGACTGTAATAGCGTGTCGTAGCTTCGGTACTGTTAAAACTATGTTAACATTTTCAATTTGTGTGTGTGTGTGTGTGTGAGAGTAGAGAGAGAGAGAGAGTGAGTGTGTGTGTGTGTGTGTGTGTGTGTGTGTGTGTGTGCACCCTGGCTCCCAGCTCAAAGGCTTAACGAAAGAGGACTCAACTGTTCTCAGACGCCTGTAAACCGAAATGGTACCGTACAAACTCAGCATAAAAGTTGTAACATGTTAAACAAAGTGTATTTACAAATCTGCCAAAAATAAACGTGTTTGTGCAATGACATAATAATGATGATTGATGTTTTACGGCCACTTTTGTGCACAAGGTAGGCTAAATGGGCCGAGCGACCTCCAAAGGTAATGAGACGAAGTGAAAGACGAAACAACCTTCAGATATTACTTAAAATACTATATACTATAATTATATAGTGACCCTATTACAGGCATGCGTGCACGTACGCATGCACGCACACACATACACACGCACATATATCCAAATACGATTTTGTAATCACAAAACGAATTCACCATATGAAGCAAACACCCAAGACTCAAAGTACTGTGCCATTACATTTTATGAGTGTTTACATGATTATGCAGATAGCACATAAGCCCAGGCATGGAGTGGAGTAATACATATGTAAGCAACATTTTAAAAGTATCCATCATAAAGAAGAGCCAAAGAAAAGTATAATACTTTCCAGATAGAAGATTGGTGCGTTTAATTTAACATCGAGTACATTTTATGCTGTAATGATTAAAAACAGAATATGTTATACATTCCAGAATACTTATAAAATATCTGGTCATAATACTTTACAGAATTCCAAGGGTCAAATAAATTATGACATGACTGTATTATGGGAGAATTATCATGTATACTACTTATCAAGTGTATTTCCACACAAGCACATATTATAATATAAACAAAAGCCCCAAAAGCTAGAATAAATGAAAAATCTACTTATCTTTTGGTTTCTTTGTCATTCGATGGCGTTTGTAGACTGCAGGTCATGATTCTGTAAAATATAATTGGTGTAATTGTGGAGTAATAAAAACACTTTTCTGTTTTGTTATATTACATACTTGACTATCGTAAGAAATTAAGACAATTCAATTTTTAAAATAAATTCAAATCTGTTACTAGTTTTCGTAATCCATTAGGAACAGAAAGCTAGACAGAGTTAACGTAATATAGATTCAATGTGAAAATCAATACATCAACCCATCTGGGAAGTGCTGATACGGATTCAATGTGAAACTCTTCACGTATATTTATATTTCAAACAGAAGATAATTTCCACCTGGAAACTACCCCAAGGGCTCATGCAGTTTTAATGAAATTTTGCAAGCGGCGAATTATTAATCACTTAAACGTAATGCTCCTTACTGTATAACTGCTAAGCGTGCGCACCATATACGATTTTCACGTTGATCATAGGATTGTCATATTGTTCAACATCATTTCTATGTCTATTCCACATGTCATTTTTTTAAATCCCTTTTGGTTCCACGTGTGGGCGCCTACGTCGTCCAGCGGTAGCGTGTTGGACCACATATCACGTACCCATATACGAATCTCGGCGTGGGCATATCTGTGGATGTAAAACACCAATCATCAATTATCATCGTTCCACTTGTGAATTGCCATGTCATAACGGATTAAGTTAAATCAGAAATACACTCAATATTCTTGGTCCAACTAAAGAGAGCGTTATGATAACATCGCTTACTCCAACCTACAGTTTACAACTAATATCATTTAACAATTTATGGATTTCGTTTCTTGATCTATGATCATGAAACAGGGATAGCAACAATTGTAAAATCAATGATAAAGATGGTGTGAAGTACAGGCGAGGCAGCTTGAGTGATAATATAAATTGGAAGTGAATTCTAAATCAGTAAATATTATTATCTGATGGTCTGATTCGAATACTTGGCCTTATCAGAGATAAAAGTTTACTAAGTAAAATATATTTTATTTTCCCAAAAAAATCAATATTTAACTAATTTTCTTCCGTTTTGAAGAGCGATTAATCTGTCTCCCCTTATATGAGGAGAATGACAAGCCAACATCATCTGAGCATTCTGTTACTTTCTCTATAACCCCCCCCCCCCTTCAATCACACTACAAACTTTTAACTTTAAGTGGGTGTGCCCACAGCAAATAGATTACGTGTCATCAAGAGTAGCAGGATACGTGCTTGTTTATCACCCAACTAGCTATAATAAGTGTTAATTTATGCAACAGGTTCAAGCTTATGGTTAGATAATCAGATATAATAATGATAGACAAACATTGTACCAATAAATATAAATTGCCATCTGATCATTGTTGATGAACTTATATCATACCGGGACTATGGGTTTGCCCATCCCCTGCACTAGGTGCGCCACTGAGCTCGATTCTTTTCGAGGATATTGGTGCTAAAGAAGTTTTGTAATTATTATTATTATTATTATTAAATGACAGACGGTGAGTCACTGTATGTAGGACTAACTGTTAGACCTTGTGCTGGCATAAACAGATAAACAGTTTCATCGTAAATACCATACAACATTGTCTGAACAATACACCAGAACCATTGAACAGTGACCGGAACACGGTTTGCCGGCCATCTTGACTTAATTCCAATCGGTGAGTAAAGAGTGGCACGTGTTTAAATGGCAGATACACACAAAAAGGTTTTTTGGTATCAAAATCATGTGTATTTCCTTATTTCGAAGTAAATCATGATGTAGATAGGTGGATGGATTTATTCAGTTCACATAACAATTATAAAAGAAATAACAATACCAAAAGCATTTATGATAGACGATAAGATCTACAATGTGAACTGAGGGACCAGGATAGCTAAGCAGAAAAGAGTCCAGTGTTAAAACTCAGTTTTAATAAAATTGGTAAAGTTCATAATAAATACCAAGACAATATAAGAGGTTTTAATCAATTTTGCCAGTCTTTGCAGTGAGTGTTAACACACCTTACATTACTTGCATAGTGAGAGAACATTTCAGCTTTAAACCGCCTTTTCAGCTAAGACTGGGAAGTGAATGCATTATGATCCCACAACAACTCCACATGTTACGTGTTTTTTTTTAAAATTCAAATAAAGGTAATTTTCTAACAAAAGTGGAGTCACGCCTTTGACTATACGGTAACTGGTCGTTTCGTCGCCATTACCAGTAAGTCGCCAAAAGAAACGGTCGTTTGATCACATGTGAGAAGTTGTTTCGTCGCCAACAAGAATTCATTTCGAACAGGGCCGGAAAAATCGGCTGCCCGGACGCCCGGGGAAAGTATATTTTCATGCCGGGTTTTTTGTCGGATTCGCATATCGCGTATGGAATCTGGACTTAAAACTGAGATTCCATATACGCGGTATGCGACATTGCGATAGCGTATATGACATTGCGGTATCCATTTGTTTCGGACACCCCTCTCACCTTGTGACCTATTTTTCTTGGGAAAGCGTAGCTGGACAGTTGGATCCAGGATGTTACGACCGGGCTCGTAAAATATAGATTCAGACGTCCGATTCGCATTAGCATCAATCGCTACATGGAGTGGTCTATTTCAGTCGCACCTGGAAATCACATACGCAGTCGCGTATATGGAATCACGCTCGAACGTTTTCATATTTTCCATTTTTGTCGGATTCGCATAACGCATAGACTCTACCGCGTATATGGAATCTCGGCTTAAGACAACACACCAACTATTTAAATGGTGTCGCCGATTAAAAGCTGTACTATTCATTGCAGTTTACTGGCACCGCGTTCTTGGTAATTTGAAATGATATTTATATAGGCTAGTGAGAGTGAAAATGGTAACGGGTAATTCACCAAACAGCACCGGGCTTCAGTGAATAAGCATTTATTATCAAACAGTTCTCTATTTGATGATTTTTATTGCAAATACATGTTTATATGTAGGCAGGTGAAATATAGCAGATTAAAAATAAATGATAATTATGGATCAGGTGAAAATTTGTTGGGCAAGTGAAAACATTTGTTGGGCAAGTGCATTTCCAATCTACTTGCCCGGGGGCAACTGAATTAAAACAAATTCTGGCCCTGAAGTTTCGACGCCGACTGAAAGCTCTTGTAGTTGTTTTCGTCACCATCAGTAATTATTCTAGAACACATACACACCTATACAGTTTTTTATTCACTGTATATTATAATCTTAATACATATTATATGGTAATAAATATATAATAATATTCAAGCTAATTTTCACCAACAGTTTTGTGTGTCAATTACTTTTTCGTAATTTATCAAAACATAGAATTGATTTTCTTTCGTTTTATTATCTATCGCCATGAAACAGGGAGAACAAACCAAATTAACTGTTGATTTAAATAAAATGCAGCTATAAAATAATAACAATATAACAACATCTACTACAACATGACTGTAATAAATACAATATGTAATACAGCAGTTGAGTTAACAGGCTAATCCACATTATGATAACCCAATATTCAGTCTAGTTGACCCCCTTCACTAACTACTTAACTATATCTGGTATGTGGGTAATTACTACTTGTATATACAGTAGATAATCTACTAGTCTCAGAATAATCCTCTATCCAATCTTGACACATACACGTATGTTTTTAGGATGTGACTTCATTACCCAGGTGACATATCATAGTGTTAAAATGTGACTTCATTTTACTTCAGTACAGAAAGCCAGTCTGAATTTAATTTGAAGCAGTGTTACACTTTCTTATGATCATAGTGTTATATCACATTGATATATACCTGCAAGTTGGCTTAAATTATAGAAAAGATTAAACTAATACTGTGATTATTATTTTATATCCAGCCTTTAGTTATGTATAAAGGTGGAAGGCCACAGAATTCCATATAGGAACATTTTTCCAAGTTGCCGTTGGAAATAAGAAATAAGCAAATTGCAAAAAAGTGTAATCATCAGCAAGTTAATAATGCTGCCAGAATGCAAGTCCACATCGTAAAATATTCAATGGATTCAGTTTCATCAGCATCAATTGAGCGAATATTTTCCAACTTTGGAAATATTCACACTAAAGTGCGCAATCCCTTCTAGGCAACAGTAAAGCTTTTAGGCTGATACTCTGCTGTAGAATTATCATAGGAAGCGTTGAATTAGACTATTAACTATTCAGATAGACAATATCCACTTTGAAAATAAATGTCATTATTTTGCTATATTCCTAGTATTTATGTACAAACTCCTGTGTAAAATATTGAGTAGTGTGTTAATAATAATTCATGCATGTGAAAGACACTATCACATAAATGTGTTGAACGACACCCATTAAGACTAGTAGAATTGGCTTATAGTTATAATGAATTATGTTTTTTATAATGTAATATAAAAATAGTTTTTTTACAGTATAAAAAAACCAACCCTGCATAATGACATTGGGAATAGATGAAAAACCAAAACAAAAACACCAGAAGGCAAGCATCCTGATGCGCGTTATGGGAGAGGATGCACTCATACGTGTGTACAATCGTAACAATGGATTTTACTGGGCACAAACAAAATAATGGAGAACTCTAAGGAAATTCTACGTTCAAGCCATATTGTACACCTAGAGTAACAGTAACAGTAGTCAATGGTGTGGTCGTGAAGATATGTGTGTCCTGCTAGGAATGCTAACTGCAATCATTGCCACCCAAAGGGACATTTTCAGTCAGTTTGTAGGAAAACGTATGTACAGTGTGTGCACCAAGAACTTTGTAACACTTAACATGCTGAAGAAACATTCTTGGGTTCTGTTGCTATAGATGTGGCTAATATCCAACCAACCAATAACAGAGCTGATGATCAGCTATGTCTGGATGAAGTCAATGTTCATTCCGTGCAGACACAGGTGCGGATGCTACAGTTGTGTCCGCATAACATTGTCTGTACATCACCCACACTTCTGAGAGGTCCAGACATGAGGCCACTCAACAGTCTTGGATATTTTTCGTCAACAATTAAATAATATGGATCTTCAGTCATAGACGACATCTTTGTTCTCCCTCATAGTGCATCATAATTGTCTTGTGCTACAAACATCAATCTAGGAATCATGAAAAGTGTTGGTGACCTGAAGAAGGACATTCCCAAACAGTTTCCATGACTATTTCAAGGTCTTGACAAACTTGACACAGAGTATGATATTCAACTAGATCATGCAGTATCTTCATGTACTGTCAAGTGTGCCACGTCGTATTCCTCTACTACTCATGACCAAGGTCAGGGCTAAACTTGATCATTGAAACAACCTGATGTTATAGTATCTGTAGATGAACCAACTCTATGGCTGTAGTTCCTAAAAGTTCAGGTAAAGTTTGTATATGCGTGAACATAACCAAACTCACTAATGCAGTTCTCTGTGAGAGTCATCTTCCATCTGTGGATCATGTTCTCAGCAAATTCCACTTAGCACACGCTCACAATTGCTCACAACCTTCATCACTCCGTATAGTAGATTTGCCTGTGCAAACGCCTACCTTTTGGTATCAGTTCAGGACCTGAACTATATCAGAGAGTTATAAACTTATATTTAGAATTCGGGAAGGACTAGGAGTTGTCCGCTTAATGCCATAATGGATGATATTGTGGTATTTTCAGATAATCAACAGTTGCATGATGCACGACTCCATACTGTACTTGCACGTATACAGAAGCCTGGAATCACACCCAATCGTGATGAATGTGCTTTCTCATATGAAAAAATACATTTCTTGGCCAGACAGTTGGTGGTGCTGGTATGCAAGCTGAACCTGACAAAGTAACATCAAAATGCAGGCACCCAGGAATATATCCGAGTTGGGGCGTTTTCTGGGTGTGGTAAATCAGTTTATGAAATTTGTTCCGAACCGTACTGATACAACCCAGCGTCTACGTAAATTGCTGGAACAGGAAACTGAGCGGTTGTGGACTTCAGTTCAGAGCAAATCATTTTAAGAGATGAAGACACTCGCCTCAAGACCAGTAATGGCAGTGTATAACAGTGCATTAAATTTGATAGCGACAGCTGATGCCAGTTCCTACTGTCTAGGTGCAGCTTTGTGTCAAAATGAAGATAACCAATGAAGACCAATTGCTTATATGTATCGAGATCTATGACTCCCACTGAAACACACTATGCCCAAATCGAAAACGAGGCATTAGCTCTTACGTGGTCATGTGAAATATTTCAAGACTATCTGATTGGTAAACATTTCTACATTGAGACTGATCACAAACCACTTATTCCACTGCTAGGCCAGAAAGATATCGACGAGCTACCTGCGTATATTCAAAGGATGCGTCTTATACGTTACTCATATTCAATCACATATATACCAGAATAATTGTTGTTAAGGGCTGATACACCCTCACTTACTTCTTACGCTCAATCTACTCTTAGTGATCACATTTTTTAGAGTGATACTATATCAATATGTATCTATAAAATTGATTACTAGAAATCTCCCAGCTACAGATCAACTTCTAGAAGAAATTCGCATGCATCAAATTAAAGACGAAACGTGTAGTTTTCTCCAAATATGTCGAAGAACGATTGTCAGATAAATCACTTATTGGCCATATAAACATTTGATATCTATCCAAGAAAGACTTATCATGTATGAAACATGTATCTTAATCCCAGCTGCTCTACTTCTGGACATACTTGACAAAATTCACCAGGGTCACCAAGGAATCAGTAAGTGTAGGGAAAGGGCAATAGCGTGTGTGGTGGCCTGGACTTAGTAACCAACTTAGTGATGTGATAAATAACTGTAGTGTGTGTTGTCAAAATCATAAAAATCCCGGGGAACCTCTTGTGCAAAGTGTTCTACCAGAGCACCCATCGGAGAGAATTGTTGCTGATTTGTTTGAGTACAAGCAGAATAAATACCTTCTTGGCCTCGATCTGTCTATATCGAGATAGCATAGCTGGACAGTACCCATTCACCAGATAGTACACAATATATGAAGTTGATATTTGTCAGGCATGGAATTCCTGTATCCATATACTGAGATAATGGACCTCAATATTCAGCAATTGAGTTTGCTACATTTGCCGAATTTTGTTTTGTTTCAACCATATTACAAACAGTCCTAGGTAGTCACTGTTCTGGTGATGGTGCAACAGAACGTGCAGAAAGAACAATCAAAAATTTTCTAAAGGACTTTGTGATGATCCTTATCTACCATTGTTGAATTATCATGCTATATCATTAGCAAATGGCTTAGGACTCTGGTTCCAGCTGTTCCATGCAACCAGATCCATCATTATTAAGTCAACGTGAGCAATCAGCACATGCCGATCCAAAACTTAACTTTGATCGACATCATGCTGCTAGATTGCTACCATTGTTAAGTATAGCTAAGTATGGCTTCCAGATCTCCATGAAACAAGATATGTTTCTGATTCAGTTCACCATTGATCATATACTGTGAAAATCACCGATAGGGTATATTTCATTGAAATAGAAGTCCAGCCTTTTCAGTAGGGAATAGAGTAGATAACCCCTTACAAAAAGTAGGCAGCAGCTCACCTGTGGTGGCCTGTAAAAACACTGCAATCTCATTGCTGAAGCATTGCTGGAGGAAGGTATAGATGTTGGGAGGGGGGTAGTCAGGGCTCACAGTTGGGTAGTGGTAGTCACCCTATCACAGCAGTTAGGGGCTCTCCCATGAAGAAGTTGGGGAAATGGAGTATTTGATTCATTCTAGGCCACTTTTTCACCAAAATCAAAGTAGCCGCCCAATTTTCTGCTGATAATATAGATAGTGTCAGATGTCGGCTGCTATTGAAACGTTTGGAAGTGAAATGAAAATGTCAATCCAGAGGTAGAAATGCCTACTTGTACCATTGTGAAAGAAGCACCAAAATTAATATTACAACCACCAACCAAGATAGATTCACCAAGGAAAGTGGATGTGATCATACCTAGTCATTGTCCGTGTACTAGAAGTGGGTGGTCAGTGAACATTCCAAAGAGAATCACAAAATGTTTGTGGGTTATATAGCATGTGTCACCTGTGAACTCTTACATGATATTATGCAAATGATCCTGGTTTGATCTTATATCATGAACAGTAAATTTAGTTAGCTGGATCTGATTTAAATGAAAATAACTTTATTTACGTTATTGTCAAAAATTCAAATTAATGATCCTAGAGAGTTTGTCATCGCAAATATCTAGAAAAGTATGACATATTTGCCAGTGTACCATCAAACTATATCTTTTGATATAAAGTTTACCGTTTTTAAATTGATCATTAGAAGTAGCTAGTGTGTTCTTGTAAAATAGTTAAAAGGAGAGATGTAGAAGTAACATTCAGTATTGATATTAAGAGTTTCTATTTGGTATTTTAAATTTGTATAGTTATTAGTGATTGTGTTAGTTTCCAGAGTATTAAGCGTGCATGATTCTCAATTGGAAGTTATTTTTTATGTCTGTTATCAATAAACATCCTTTACACAGTGGAGATTATCAGATGTGAAAATGGAGAGATGGACATTGTGATGTGCACCAGACTATACATGAACATGCTTCATGCACTCCACCATTTGAGTAGGTTATGTTTAATAATAAGCATGTAGCAAAAATAAATGATGAAGCCATTTATTTTATTGTGGTCAGGGAAATATCATTAGTCATATACATGTATTACACGATATACTCTAGAACAAAATAATCAATTATATATATATATATATATATATATATATATATATATATATATATATATATATAAATAATACAGATATAGCCAAATTAATACATATCTAATACACAGAAATCAGGGTTGGGTTTCAAACTCATCATAAATACCTTTATTACGTCGTAAACTGTCATAAACCTATATTTTGTGATTTTAGCTTTCACTTTTGATATATTTTGCTTAGAACAAGTTGTAGATTATCATTATATCATAATTAGTATATTTATATTACAAACAAGAATGTAAAATATTTTATGTTGGTCTTTCTTACATTTTTTTCCAATTCAATAATGACAGAAATTATTTGGAGGTATCTTTTATTCAGTAAACATAACAGACTTTCACATATTTCAAGTTAATGAAGCGAAGTTGAAAATCAACTATGCCCACGCCGAAATTCGAACTCAGATTGTATTTATATGTGGTCCAACGCACAACAAATTAGACCACGAAGGTGATAAAGACAATAATTATGTGTTTGTAAATTTATATGTATAAATTAACAATATAGCTCTGTAGATGCATGGTGGTCATGGTGACTGGATTGGCTTTGGTAATTTTCTCATTGGTTATTGTTAGTGTTGCTTGTGGTCATAACTATAGTGATGATCTGATGAGTTTCAAGTGTCTGTTTTTGATTTATCCAAAATTGAATAAAATTAGCTAAATGATATATAATTTGTTTCAGAGCTTTTATTGCCTGGGAAAACCATATAACAGTAGATATAAACAAAGAACATAAGCTGTGAGCAAAAATTTAAAAGATTATAAAGATAAACTCTGTGTTGGAGACAACATTCTGCCCAACCCTTGACCCTTGGATGGCTGGTTTGGGGGAGCTAAACAACAGCAGTGGCCTAGCCTGTACATAAATTATATTGCAGACTGTTTAAAAGATAAATCCCCTAAGGAGTTATATCAATAAAATATGGTGGGTTCTAGAAAAGTGTGTAACTTATTGGGTTATGCTCTGTTTATTGCCTTTTCCATCTGTACTGGCCCTCATGCAGGATCCCTCATTGCACCCAGGAATGGGTAAAGCCTGTATTAATGTTGAAAATTAGCAGGATCAAATAACATTTCACACATTTTTATGTGGTAGTGCATTTACATTATTAAAGCAAACTTCTATCATTTTAATATATTGTAAATGAGTCAAAATCAATGTAAATTGTTACTATTGATACATTAATGCCTGAGGACAGTTGCATGGCAGATCTCATTGATAAACTAAATATATGGTGCACTTCACACTTTCCAGAATTTTATCCAATAGTCTCCATTACTGCAATGACCACATATAACATAAATGTATATTTTGTAAAATGGAATTTGAGATCAGGTTGGGGCCGAATAGATGGGAAAGTACTCGAGTACAAGTACATGTTTTTATGAGTACAAGTATGAGTACTTATTTTATCAATGTACTCAAGTATGAGTACATTTCAAAGTACTCGAGTATAAGTATGAGTACATTTTTAATCACATTTACTCAAACCTAACTACTATGTAATGTGAATGGGGGGACCACTAATTTATTTGAAGTTTGCTATTTCATAATGGTACATATTGACAATTCATGTTGACATCTAGGAGGTAGTGGATCTAGATCTACATAGACACATGCAATAGCTGGTTTAATACATGTAGACAAAGATATTAATAACGTTAGATCACTCCTAAAGTAAAATTATTCAATAATTAACAACAATGCAAACATATATTTCAATCTTTATTTTATTCTTTTATTTAACCATGTTTAATGTGTTATGCAGCCTGCATAACATATTGAACATGGTTAAATGAAAAGAAAATAGAAAGCTATTTAGAAATAATTAAATAAAATGTCATCCTTATGTCCAAGGCACCAAATATACATATAACTAATAATAATGTTCATAAAAAAACATTTAATGTAAAGAGTTAATTCAGGTACTATTGCATCTGATGAATATCAATCTTTCAAAAGGCAGTCACTAGCATTCAGGTAGATAGAAATTGTGTAATAATTATGTCACAAACGTGTGCATAATAGTGGTTTTAGTTAATTTCACATTAATGTTAATATATGGCATAACATTCATACTTTCTGGTTAAAATTAAAGTAACCTAATCCACAGGGATTCTGGTTTAAAATGATAACTGACCAATTTCTATGGACATAATTATAAATTCATTTTGGGAGGAAAATGACTATAAAGACAAATGGAAATAAATTGAAAACAATATTCTGTTTATGGTGAAAGTACGAGTACTTTATGAATGTACTTGAGTACAAGTACTGAATATTTCCTGTTATGAGTTCATCCGAGTACTTCAAATTGTGTACTTGAGTATGAGTACAGGAGTACATCGGCCCCAACTCTAGTTGAGATGTGTTCTATGTCATTCTTGCATGATTAGCAAACAATTTTGTTTATAATCATATTGATCAAAGATAGTAATGCATTAATAAATGTATTGAAGTTGAATAATATTTGTAAAATTAAATAGTATTTGTAAAATCTCAAAGTAAATATGTATTCCTGAGTCCTTTTTTAATATAATGGCTTTGTGCTGGGTGGCATTAAAAATCGTCAGTTATTCTAATTGCCTGTATGGATTTGTAAAATCTCACACAAATTATCACAGGCATATTTCCATTTGTCCACCATTCACGGATCTAACACCACCCCTTGTTCCAATGGGAGTGGCCCCCTTGCAAAATAGTTAGCCTAGTAATATAGTATATATGATGATCATGAAGGCAAACGGTTTGTAAATGGTAATCTGATGACGTAGATCTACTCACCTAGGGTGCTTGGCTTAGAACAATCCTAGTATAATTATACTGAATGGTCTTTATAGACGAAAGCATAATCCAATGATATAATGTGGTAAATAACCAGCATTAAACAGTGTCAGAAGGACCACGTGCGTTTATTTACCAGAAGTCTCGTTTTCGTACATCTGGGTCAATATGGCCAACTTCCTTATTAGGGATAACCGTATTTTGGTGTATGACTCAGCATGCGTGTCTACGCGTTGCTAGGTTAGGTACTATAATTGACGTGTAATGTTAGGGAGCGACCATTTGACTTCAAGGAAAGGGATGGATTTTTTTTAGATCAGAAAATAAAAATTCTGTGTTTAGTGAGATATAACTTATTTTCACATTAGATGACTAGTTTGTGTTTCATGATTATGGTTTGTTTTAATAACGTTCTCGCTAATTTCAGTCTCTGGGGTGAGGGGGGTTCATGAAAAAGGATCAAATCTGTAAAATGCTGAAAGGTTCAATACCACTGATTTGCACTCAGTTTCATTTCTCAGAAAAACTTTTGTCTGGGAGACAGTGGGGGAGTGTCTGTAAATATTAAAAAATGCTTATATCTCAGAAATGGTAAATATGAATATTATGACCCAAAACGTTATTACTTACTGTTGATGACTTATCAAAAGTTGGTTACAGGCTTTCATTTGGCACCACGACCTTTGACATTATCGAGGTATAATTAAGCTGCATGGTTAAAACCTATTATTTGGTTTCAAAATTAATAGCATGTCGCTGACTCGAAAACAGTCCCCTGATCCCTTCATTGCATATTTGCAGCCATTTATATTAGCGAGCCTTCCATGATGTCCAAGAATTTTTTTTACAACATTCTTGGTATTACAACGTTCTCGCTGTAATGTTGTCAATCCATAACAGTCCACAATTAATTATATCGAGGACTTAATGTCGGTATTTAGAATTGTAACGGACCGGAAACAGTTTAGAGAATAAACCAGATGGTCAAGATTGTATCTGTGATTTATTAATAATATACTTGATGACAATCTACAAACATCACATTGGTGACGAGGTTATTCGAACTCTATCTGTGTCAATCGTTATCTGTGTGTACACGATGGCAGGTGCATTGCCAATATTTCCAACGTTTGAGTGTCAGGACTTAAATAATGCTAGTCCACGTTGATATTTGCGGATGACACCATATTGTTAAGAGCTATCAGAACACCTGAGGACCGCGAGAAACTTCAAGATGACTTAAATCAACTAGTCAAATGGTCTGAGAAATGGCAGCATGGTTTCAATGAGAATAAATGCAAAGTATTTCACATAGGCAACTCAAATCAAAAGCTCATATATGAGATGAATGGCACAACCTTAGGCATAACCCATGCGGAGAAGGACATAGGTGTTATTGTGGACGAAGACCTAAAATTCCACAAGCACACAGCTAATGCTGTCAATAAAGCTTCTAGAATGTTAGGCTTGATCAGGAAGACCTTCACACTTCTCGACGAAACAACAGTGCCGAGACTATTCACGGCCATGGTTAGACCGCACCTTGAATACGGAAATGTGATCTGGCATCCGAGGTACAGAGGAGACAAACTAGAAGTGGAGAAAGTACAGAGAAGGGCAACCAAACTGATCCCAAGCATTAGTCATCTCCCATAAGAAGACCGGCTTAAATTCGTAAAGCTGCCATCTTTGGATTTTAGAAGGCGGCGTGGGGATATGATCCATGTATTCAAGATAATGAATGGTATGGACAGGCTAGATCCTAATAACTTCTTTGTCTTCCCACCTAACAACAACACCAGAGGCCACAGTCAAAAATTATTCAAGGGTCGATGCAGGCTAGAATTGAGGAGAAATGTCTTCAGCCAAAGAATAGTCCGTGACTGGAACTCCCTGCCTGAACATGTGATATCTTGTGCTAGTCTAAACAGCTTCAAATCAAATTTGGATATATTTTGGAAAGGGGAGCGCTATAGATTGCCATGATAAAAATGAGATATACATTCAAGAAATACAACACAGAAGGACCGGAATACCATAACAGGCATTGCCTTTAAATTCCGTATATATGGTATCAAGTGGTTAAGTCGTTTTGAAGTGTTGTTATCCGCCAAGGACGTTCGTGATACCGAACCAGAGAAGAAAAGAAAAAAAAGGTTTGCTATTACACTATATGGGTGCAGAGTGCTATGACATTTATGAAACTTTCAAGAACGAAGAAGACGATAACAGTGCTGTCAAAACGAAAATCAAAATGAATGACTATTTTGTGCCGAAATATAACAGTGAGTTTGAAAGATACATTTTCAGACAGACAAGTCAGAAAGAAAGTGATAATTTGGATCAGTTTTGCACAAGATTAAAGCAATACACCTTTTCCGCGGAGCATGCGCATTCAACATTAGTCGAGGAACGCGCGGGTTGTGGGTCAACCCCTGAAGCGAGTACAAAGTTTTGCATTGATCCAGACGAGTGACTGAAACGTAGCCGTGTTAGAATCTTTT
Organism: Paralvinella palmiformis; assembly: GCA_025642065.1. Classification (NCBI taxonomy): domain Eukaryota; kingdom Metazoa; phylum Annelida; class Polychaeta; order Terebellida; family Alvinellidae; genus Paralvinella; species Paralvinella palmiformis. The sequence goes on from JAODUP010001056.1 coordinate 17,762, forward strand.
TTGTACCAGGAAAACGGAATATTTCACAAATAGAAATGGATCAGGATGGAAATGAAGTGTCACAGATGGTAAATATATGTATTTTTTCTCCTCTACTCTAGTCACTAGTGGGAAGATAACTAGATTATTTCATAAATCAAAGACAGCCATAAAAATAGCCAAATGCACTTTCACCGGAGTCTCCCTCACCAGCCCGCTTCTTATCAATGGCCGGCCACATCAAAAACATGACAACTTTCGTGCTATCTTTTTATGTCGACATGATCATCGATTAGTTTCAACAGATTTTTTTTCTGAATAGTATAATAATTGATCTTCCTAAAAATTGCCATGATAATGTAAATAATCATATTTAAAAGTGCGTGAATTAATCTAGACTGTACAAGGGGTTCGGAACTTTCGACTCGGATCTATCCCGCCACGTGCTTTGAGGCGACATGACATATATAAACAAACGTTTGTAAATCATATTACGAAAATATAACATGCTTAAATACTTACTAATTCGTGAACTGCGACATGTTAGCTTTCCAATGCACCCAAACACATGACGATTATTCCATATGTAAACGGCATTCTGTTCATATTTCTGGACGACTCTCATGTAAAACAATATCGATTAAGGGTTTTGGGTCTCTGCTCAATTCGTTAGTTTCTGCCACTGCCGACAGGATGGTGGCGGAAAAGGTGTATTGTCTGTCAATTGTGACTTTACAGAAGGCACAGTGGAAAATGAAGTAAAAACGCAAATGATTCATGGCTGTACGTCCAAAAGCTTGAGAAAAAAGGGCTTGTCAAAACCTATGGACTTGGAAACACTGCTAGATCATGGTAAATCGATGGAGCTAGCGCTTTCTCAGTCTCATGCAATAGAGGGTGGTATGACAGCCGAAACGTCAAATCGTGTACATAAACAAATTGGTGTCAAGGGAGGTGCAAGACGCAAATAATTGCTGAAAAAACAGTGTGAAAAATCATTTGACAGATTTTCTAGTGGCTCGCGCACTTGTTTCAACTGTGGTGGTCAGTACCCACATGAAGATGAGTGTCCAGCAAAACATCATCGTTGTTACAAATGTGAATCGTATGGACACTACTCGAAATTTTTTAAGCGAAAATTTCCGAGAACAAAACAACATGATAAGTGGCACAAGAAGTCTCGAGAACAAACAAATAAAGTTTCTATCAGCAACGTCGCAGGTAATTGTGATAGTGGTTCTGATTATTCACTGGCAGTACGAAAAGGTGAGGAAAAAATTCCTGCAATTAACATTCAACTAGCTGGGGTAGATGTTATGATGTTCATAGACAGTGGAACTAGTGTAAACACTGTGGATGTGAAAACTCATAAAACACTGTGTGAACATTCTAAAGAATTTTCAAGTTATCAAAACCAGACACGAAATTATTCCCTTACGCATCCACAAAAGCATTATACTTCAAAGGAACATTCAGTGCAACAATTACATCGCCTAATACTGGAGTAAAATTTGATGATGAATTCTATGTTGGTGACGCCAAAAGCTGTTTACCGTCTTATGACACGGCAAAGCGGCTGAAATTAATCTCAATCATCAATGCTATAGAAGATTCAAGATCAAATGTGACAAAATTATACATGATTTTGATTCAATATTCCACGGGCTAGGAAAACTGAAGGATTTCCAGCTACAACTGAATATTGATGATACAGTGGAATATGTGCATCAAAAACACAGACGAGTTCCTTTTTCAACAAGACCGCAAGTTGAAGCGGCAATCAAGCAGCTATATGAGGATGACATATGTGAAGATCCTCAAAATAAGCCGACTCCTTGGGTGTCACCTATAGTGGTAGTACCTAAGCCACGTGATCCTGATAACATTAGTGTGTTGATATGAGGGCTGCTAACCAAGCCATAGGAAGAGTCAAACATCCAATCCCAACTGTTCATGAGTTGATACATGATCTGAATGGTTGTTGTGTATTACAAAATTGGACCTCAATCAGGGCTACCACCAGGTGGAGCTGCATCCTGACAGCCGATACATCACTACGTTTAGTTCCCCGGTTCCCCAAAGCGTTTAAATTTTGGTGTAAATGCCGCCAGTGAAAAATTTCAACAAATCATCGAGCAAGTGTTACATGGGCTTGGTGGAGTAAAGAACATTTCTGACGTCATCATCATTGCCAGTCGGAATGATGTAGAACATGAGAAACACGTCCGTGCATGTCGAAGGGCTTAACACTCAATCGAAATAAATGCAAATTCTTCCAATCCTCTGTGGAATTCTTCGGCAGCATTTTTTTTAGTGAACATGGTGTTTCGCCAGATCCGAAAAAAGTAGTCTGTTCGTGATGCGCCGAGACCGACAGACAAGCGACAAGTGAAATCTATTCTAGGCATGGCGAATTACGTACAAAGATACATACCTGGTCTAGCCTCTCTTGTGAAACCACTTAGAGAGCTCACTCGTAAGAATAGTCTGTTTGAGTGGACCAGTGAGTGTGAAGATGCCTGGTTAAAATTGAAGGACAGTTTGACAAGTGATACTGTCATGTCGTACTTCAATCACAAGTTAGAGACCGAGTTAGTGGTCGATGCATCACCACATGGTGTTGGTGCTATTTTAACCCAGATACAACCCACCCAAACTTTCCAAGATTTTGGGGGTTTCGCTAAAAGGCCCATTTCTTCCTCGCAATTTTGGGAAACCCGTTTGGTTTTTTGTTTTCCCCCCCGTTTTTTTCCCAAGCAATATACATTTAACACAGTGTACCGACCCGGCGCTGATAATCCAGCTGATTACATGTCGCGTCACCCAGTCGCATCTACAAGTGAGCGTGGCAGGAAGGTCACAGAAGAATATATCAACTACGTGTGTGAAACAGCGTGTCCCAAAGCATTGTCGCATATAGAAGTAATTCAAGCGACACAACAGGACCCCATGCTGCAAAATGTGATCAAATGTCAACAAACTAGGTTATGGCATAAATTTTAAAAAACTGTAAAAGAAATGTCAATATAGGGAAAATTTTTCCAGTGAACTTAGTGTTACAGAGAACGGAATTTGTTACGAGGACACCGGATTGTTATTCCTGTGACGATGAGGCGTAAAGTTTACAAATAGCTCATGAAGGTCATCAGGGATTGGTAAAAAAAAAGTCCCCCGTTGAGAGCTAAGGTGTGGTTTCCCTACATGGATAAGCTCACCGAAGACATAGTGAAAAACTGTGCTACATGTGCTGTCGTCACTAAAGATGAACGTCTACAACCGTTACAAATGTCACAGCTACCTGATAAAGCTTGGCAGTCTCTATGTGCTGATTTTTGTGGGCCATATCCTAGCGGAGATTATTGTCTAGCAGTTCTTGACGAATATTTACGACCCGGGTGGAGCTGGTGAGATCCACATCAGCCAGAAGTGTAATCCCAGTATTTGACAAAATATTTGCAACACACGGAATGCCAGAAACATTAAAAACTGACAACGGGCCGCCATTTCAAGGATTTGAATTCCGTAAATTCATGCAATATTGTGGTATACGTCATCATCGGATTACGCCACTGTGGCCAAGATCTAACGCGCAAGCAGAAAACCTTTATGAAACCTTTGAACAAGGCAATTAAAAGTGCTACTGTGGAAGGGAAGTCGTGGAGACAGGAAATGTACAAATTCCTACGAAATTACCGTGCAACGCCACATGTGACAACAGGTCGACCACCTGCAGAACTCTTGTTTGGTTCGAACATAAAAGTGCTATTACCCGAACTATTCATTCGAGTTGAAGATAAAGAACTGCGAACTCGAGATGCAGAACAGAAACAGCAACAAAAACAGTATGCAGATGCTAGAAATTGTGTACGACCGAACATTCCTCTCCATGTTGGGATACAGTGTTAATGAAACAAACGAAAACGTATATAATCCAGCACCAATGTCTGTGGTGCAAGTGAAAGGGAGCATGATAACAGCAAATAGTCCTATTCTTGGCAGCAAAACAAGAAATTCATCACATTTCAGGAAAGTGACTGACCATGATGTTACACCTGAAACCGAGTCAACAATCGAAAACAACGATTATTCGCAAGACGTGCCAGAAATAATAACAATGAACAATGATGAACTTAATCAAGACAGTAGTCATAATACAAATGTGACAGATGTTTCATCAGGTCGTCCAAAGCGATGCAACAGAATGCCCAAAAAGACTTTATTTCTAAGTGATATATATATATATATATATATATATATACTATAGTTTTATACAACTATATGTGTAAGAATGAAGCTGAATGGAGTGAATGTAATTATGATGTAAAATGAAGTACATTGTTCTGTAAGATTTTATAATTTGTTTTATCAGAGTTAGTTTCAAAAAAATTATTTTAATAAATATATATATATATAATGTAGCTTATCAATTGACTTGAGATAAATCATTATCTAGGTGTAAAATTCAGTGTTATCGTCGGATATTCAAAATTTGAATTTAAGATTGTTCGAAATTTACCTATTACAAATACTTGTTTAACTTGAGTGAAACATATATGAAATGATACATTTTCAATAAAGGTAGGGGGGGGGGTAATGTTGTCAATCCATAACAGTCCACAATTAATTATATCGAGGACTTAATGTTGGTATTTAGAATTGTAATGGACCGGAAACAGTTTAGAGAATAAACCAGATGGTCAAGATTGTATCTGTGATTTATTAATAATATACTTGATGACAATCTACAAACATCACACTCGCTATTTTCAACATAAACCAAATATTCGCTCCCATCAATTTTTGCTGTTGGTCGCCTATGTGAAAGTAGCAAAATGAAAGGCAGAAAATAGGTAATGCCTTTACAGTACACATGCCTCCCCACCCATTGATACGTATGCACAAAGTTATAGATGTTCATATTGGTACATGTATTCCTAGCTCCAAACAGAATATTACCGCATGGCCTACTTGAAAAGATGGAGAAAGCCTCAAGCTGAAGTACTGACTCTTGCTGAAGCTAATAGCAGTGATAAGGATGAAGCCAATGTACTAGTAGGTGCTAGTGTTGCTCCTAGTGTACATGAGAAAGGTGATACTGATTCATCTTGTCATGTGGATGGTAGAGATGACAGCAATATACAGGATTCTAATAACAGCAGTGGTGATACAAATGATCAGGAATCAGACAACTCTGACAACGTGAGAGTTATGGATCTGAGAATTTATCAGATGATGATGGTGAAGAGCTTGATATTGGAAAGGACTTTGCAGACTGGCAGTAAGAAATGCATGTACAAGAACTGCTTTTCAAGAAGTGATTGGCATGCTTAGACGACATTGGCACCATGTTCCAAAAGATGCTTGCACTCTTTTGCATACACCTAGACATGTACAGTTACCGGATAAGTGTGGTAGCTAATATATTTATTTTGGACTGGAGTCAGTTATTATAGATATTATTCATACGTTTGCAGCTATGGACATATAATATGCACGTTTGTTATTTTGAGGAATATGTCTTTTATAAATTTGGCTATGTTATTAATAATTTCACCAAAATAATGTAAAATGTACTGAACAGATTATTCGAATTTGATTGACCATCCATGAAACTATTCAAACTTTTGGCAGAGTGCATATAATTTGATTGTGAATTAGACTACTGTATGGTGTATTGTACAAAATAGAATTGGTATACTTGTATGTTGTCATGTTCTAGATGAATATTCAATTCATTTTGTATTTTGAACAAGTCTTATTGCAGCTGTTTTTAATTATCATGGGTGCGTCATATTGTGCAGCTGATTTAACCATAATGAAATTTCATCCAAAATACTTTGTGGCGGATATAGATATACATATATATATATATATATATATATATATATATAGGTGTGTGTTTATATATATATATATATATATATATATATATGTAATGAAACCTTACTGCACCAGTCCCTGATATTCCAATCAACCATGATGCTGGTATAGTAACAATATCAATCCTATTTGTTGTATATATATTATTGTGTTTCTTGTGTGAATGTGTGTATAAATGAGAAAGATATTGTAGAAGCATTTTGCTTATTGTCAATTGAATAAATATGTTTACATCAACCATAATGAAAACTACTGTTATCCAATGTTGCAAATATTAAGTTGATCCAATTTTCAAATACAAACAATTTCATAACATTGATCCTGCTGGGATTAGTCTTGGCTCTGGTATAATTTATTTGATATAATAATTGGGAAATTAATTGATTCCATGTTCTAAATTTCAACATTTGTTCTACGCATCCATTCCTGTCTAGTAATTATCTGTAAATTCTATAATATATCCCTAACTTATAAGTAATCAACACAATGTTTTTCTGTATAATAATGACTAGAAAGTAGAAGTATTTAAGCATGCTAGTATTTCGCTACGTTTAATCGTTTTGACACATGTCAAAAACCAAAAGTTGACTAACCGTATATATTTGCTGAATGTTGACTTTCCTTCTAAAGTGATTGTCTGAACCCGATGACGGCTGCTGTGAAGACGATGACATTTACCAAACAATCAGTCAAACAACCACAATTTACTGATTAATTAACAGGGTTGCTATATTCGCCACCGCGGTCTCCGTTTCACGGCGTTTGTAGCCGCGCTGAGCATGCAACGGTCCGTGACGCGTTATTTTATAGATCTACCGTGCTGACTGTATCCGTAGACTGTATCACATGTATGTGATTAGAAAATCGTATCGATCTAATTCAGTAATTGTATTTAATATATCTTGAGTACTAATTTATTCAACATTTCAGTAGGAAGTGATTTCGTATGACAAAACCAGACTGGGGCGAATTGTCCCCGATAACATAATTATATCAATACACTTGGTCTTGGGAAATCCCAGATTATGCTATTTTTTTTATCTGAACGCAAGGTGTGGTTATACTCACCCGCTTCTGATTTTGGTTAGGCTACATAGCCTGTATCAGGTGGGGGCCTTTCTAAATTAGACTTGTTTACATTATATGCATCATGACATGTACTGATGTAGATCTACCGAGTGTTGGCTATAATATATCTATACTGTCGCCAGTGACTATCCAGTCTGTTTTTAAAGGCATTTCCATGAGTTTAGTACCCTGTTGCTGTAGTATTGTTGCCTGATATTTTTCATTGACCTTTCTTTCTTTAATTTGAAACTCTGACCCCTAGTGAGTGATTTATCTGGTTTGATGTACTCAGCATCTACGGTAGAATCTACTTTAACCACCACAGACGATTCAGCTCCGCCCACTAAAATAGGGCGGGGCTTGGGGTGTGATTGACAAGAGAATATCGATCTTTATATACACAAGTGAGGGACTCCTAAAATCGCCATATATAGTAGACCCTCTAGACCACAGCTAAAAATTAGTTGTGTAATTTGATATAACTTATTTCTACTCATCGAACTGAATGTATGTTATAATATTATTTTTTCGCGTTGTCCCACAGCATTTATTAAGGGAATTAGATAGCTCACATTACTCTTTGACGTTATTACATCTAGATCTATCTTTTTGTGTGATTTCGCAGTTATTCCTTGACCTTGGTGACTGCGAAATTGGTGTTAGTTCTATGAAATACACCTCAGGTATTTAGTTTTAAAAACATGGTATTACAATGTTACATGAACATGTCAACTTAAAGGTAGAATTTAAATGAGGGATAGAGTCTAGTCTAGATCTATTATTCTATAAGTATAATAATTTTATATGTCGGAAGTTTCCCGCCCTTCTCAATCTGAATCTTTAAGTTAAGATTAGCTTAGCCTTAGGTAGATCTAGATCTGTCTGCCATTTCTGGATTGTAGAATAGTTATTCACATGTAATTAATACTTTACTATTTCCAACTTAATTTCATTTAATAATTATTATTATACTTAACTTATCTTTTACTTTGGCTAGGCATAACACCCTGTTTGTATTTTCAATAATTTTGCGCTGTTCAAATAATCATTAACAGTAACTATAATGTCTATTCCCAAGCCAAGGGAAAAAAGATTAGACATAACCTAAGCTGCCCTCTTCTTGAACTCCTGACCCCCTGTTACCTGTCTTCCAGCTTGATGTAAGGGGTATCAACTGAGTATGTACCTTTAACATGTTTATATGCATTAATCATATCACCACAAGCTCTTCTGTAATATAGGCTTGACAGGCAAATTTAGTTTGGCTAGTTGGTCCTCATAGCTCAGTTCCTTTAAGCTAAGCACCATACAGTTTACTCTTCTCTGCATATTTCAAGCAAGACAGGGTTTTTACTAAACTGGGTCTGATACACTGAACATTGACCTACTCTAGGTGTGGACTTACCAGTGACGTATAGAGCTTTGCCAATGATGTTTCATTTAGGTATCTGTAAGATCTTCTAATCAAGTTAATGACTTTGTTTCCCTTTGTGACCTATTTTTCACAGTGAGCACTGAAATGCCCTGAGGGATGCCACTGAGAACCTCTTCAGAACTGGGAGAGTGCTCCACTTACTAATACACACTGCTTTCTACCAGTCAGGAAATCTGTAATCTATGCACAAAGTGTCCCACTTATTTTGTATGCCTCCAGCTTGGCTAACAACCTTCTGTGGGATACTGAATCAAAGGCCCTCAAGAAATCAAGATATATATTTATATATATACTGAGGATGGTTTTTAGGCCTAAAATATGATGATTTATGATAGTACCGTCCAATAAACCAACCTAAAAATCTGAATTTTCCCTGCAGTATTTCCAGGTGACATTTTGAACACAGAAAATAATTTTGTTTTCATAATTCGTTATTCATACCAATATGTGTTTTGTATACTGTCAATAGATCAAGGCAAATTATAACCATCGTTTACACAAACTGTTAGTGTATACCTAGGACCTCAAACTTAAATTAACGGCGTTAGTAAACATTCAATGAGCCGTATATGAGGTCAATGACTTAGAAGTAATTAAACATATTGTCAGTTACTACTGAGCCTTTGATGGACTATTTAATATTTTATAACTGCACAATACAAACATATATAAGCATTTTGAATGATTTTATGGATTGTGAAAAAAATTGATTTAACTGCAATTGTTTTGATTTTTTTATCAGGATTTTTATCTACCCTACCATTACAACTCTGGACAGGAGACCCATGAATTTCCTGGGGGTGGTGCCCGGGCTCCCAGAAAAGAGATAACCGATTACAGGGGTATCACTAGAAGTAGTCACTACACTTTATTGGGCTCCATGAAATAGTAAAAGCGGAGAGAGTCATCAAAGGAAACACACCAATCATGTGTATGGTCCTGACCTCAACATACCCCGGACAAGATAAGAATAGGCTTCACAAGTTGATGATCTGGTATCTGACCACATTGCTTCCCATATTCTAATTCAAAATTCTTTCATTCCAGCACCGCAGGCCTCCATCCTGAAATGGAGGGGCTGACAGTATTGACATCTCCTCCAACCCACATATAGACATCCACCTTGACAACATTCTAGAAGCACAGTTGGCAGCTGAGCCTTCAGTATCAAGATGCACTGACAACCAACCACTACAACAGATGAACAATCTTCTTACCACAAGAAGGTAAGTTTTATACCTGACCACTAAATATGCCAATCAAAGCCTTTAAGTTTAAGTGGCTCAAAACTGACAACTCAAAACAAGAACTTCGGGCCATCCAGAAGATTAATTACTATGTATGTATGTGATGATGATCGATGATGATTGATGTTTTATGGCCACTTTTGTGCACAAGGTAGGCTAAATGGGCCGAGTGACTTCCAAAGGTAATGACACAAAGTGAAAGACGAAACAACCTTCAGATATGCCCATGCCAGGATTCAAACACGGGTGGTAGTGATCTGTGGTTCAGCACGCTACTGCTAGACCATGGAGGCGCCCACTATGTATGTATGTGCAAGTTTGGTTGAATGTCTGTTATGTATAAACTATTATATACTATTATTTAAATGTGCTTGATTATTTTACAGTTAATAATCACCATCACACTGTGAAGACTTCTGCTGACATCAAGGCCTCTAGATTAAATCACCTGGCTCTTCTAGAACTGCTATTCAGCCTGGTAGAACACCCACGTTGGAAGGATGTCATCGGGGCTTTGAGGCATTGATACTACTGTCTAATCTATCAGGCACTGTTTGGTCCACTACTAGACATGGTATATGAAGAAGCACTTAGATGAGGAAAAATATGCTCTGGTCACTGATGGCTGATCCAACCAACAAAATGAACTTGTTAGTGGCATATCCTTTCTTGGTTTTGTGAGGGAAAATGCTGACAACTACAAGATTATGACTCAGTAGAGCATCATGACTTCCAGAGATAAATGTAACTGTATGGATACTTCTAGTATCACAGACAATGCATAGAACATAGCAAAAATTAGAGATGATCCGAAGGAAGATGCACCAGATCAGGGAGAAATATTTTCTGCATAAACCTGGAAGGCTACAATTTAAGCCTGTTAAAAAGCTGTTCCATTGTATTGAGTTTCTATACAGATGTCTATTTTGGTAAATTCGAACTGCATTATTTTGATGTTAGTAATATTTTAGTTGTATATATGACAGCTACAAGTGTCCTGAAAATATTTTTTTAGTGATTTCTTATATGTATTATATTTTGATTTGTTAGCTAATTTATTTAATTAACATCTGTGGGTTACACTTATCATATGTGAAGAATCCTGTTACTCGCTGATCATTTGATGTAGAATCATGATAGTGTTTTGTTTCTGTGTCTTGTTATCAAATGGTAGCACCAGCAATGATGCAAGACTGCGTAGCAATTAAGTGCCATTATCAGCACAAACAATTTTTAGAAATACTACTTAACAAACAACTATTAATTAGAAACTTCACATGGATGCAGTTAAAATAGAGTACTTTAAATTATCCATGAATTTATATAATATATATATATATATATATATGTTACAGTTAATCTTTATAATCCAGTAATATGTAATTTTCAGATTGTCTGTATTAAATCTCAGTTGGCAATAGACATATTACCTGAAACTTTCAGGTAACATACATTTTAACTAATTATACAAATTAACTGTAACATATATAACACAACCAAACTAGTGTCGGTGACATTTTACTTCATGTCTTATTACAGTAAGTGTTGTCATAATGTATCATTTAAAAATAATCATAATGTATAATTTCCTCGTGTGTAAAAATAATTCTTCAAAACTTGCATTAGTTTCTTTCATTTCTGATGTTTCTTATCTTTTCAGGTATTCAGAGATGTCATTCTCACATAACGATTGTTAGAATGTTTTATTGCAGTCTGAGAAAGGTATAAATTATTCAATTTATAAAAGTATTAATAACTCATTTATTACTATTACAGTTATTCTTTAGTGGTCAATACTTTCTTTGGATGATTTTAATAACACTGACTTTTATTGGCATTATTAGTCAAGCTATCAGTTATATCTTGTAAGGCCATTGTTTTTTGAATACTTGTTTTACAAACTCACTGGCCACAGCTGAAACTTGCTGCCAGGAAATAAAATTACTTTTTATTATTATTAACCAGCCTGCAGCTAACCTTGTTTTGTTTCTTCAAATTGTTTAATGTTCCTAATAAGGCACTGATCACATGATTTGTGACCCAATTCAATATTGTAAAGATTATTTATATAAGCAAAGTGTCAGCAATGGAAGTTTGACCACAGTGCGGGCTTGTCTTGTTGCAATTTGTGGTATAAACCCCTGGCTGTCACCTATTGGGCACAGCCAAACACACGCAGTGCGAGGCTGATTGAACACACGTATATATACATAGTGTAGACTTTTGAAATGACACCTATCAACAAAAGTTTGAATTTTTATATGACCACTTTCAGTCGCTAATTATTTTTGATGGTGTATTGTTGCGAATTGCTTCAAAATAAACACAAAACAATTATTCAGTAATATATTATGTTCCAGCTTAAAGGGATAGTCCACCCTCAGAAAATATTTTTAAAATATGTTATGCTTAGAATGCTTATGATATTATAGATATAGGGAAATAATCCAAATTACTAGAGGGCCACCATTATGGCTGCACTAGAAGCCTTCATAGAACTTCAAGGACTGAAACAGAACAACAATATCTTGTAAAATAATTACTTGAACCAAGTGCATACACAATGTGTAAACACATGTTTTCCTTTTTTTAAAGTTGGTTAAAGAATTTGATTTGATATGCATTTAAGTTATGAAGAGAAGTATACCAATTAAAGCACATGAGCTGAACATTCAAGTACTAATTCAGGTGCTGGTAATCCTTTTTTTTTGTATAAAGATATGAAATGGGCTGACAAAATTTCATGCCTTGTTTCTTATTTAATTAATTTTATAATACCAATTTTCACCATTAATATTTATAAATATTAATAACATCACAGCTGGCCCTGTCTCCAGTATAGCATTCTAGATAAGTTGTCTGGTTCATGAATTCCGTTTCAGTGAAATGCATATCATATAAATTCTACAATTAGTATTCAAGTAATTTAAATCTTTCCTCATCATATATCTGAACGACAACAATTAATAACCCATCTTTTACTTCTGTCAATAGAAAAAATAACAAAATGAATGTTTCTACCACTAGTTGAGGTATTTAATAATTAATTTAATAACATTTAAATTATAAATAGAAGTCCATATATATATATATATATATATATATATCAATAAGTACCAATTGCTTACGTTTAAAAATAAATATGGATGCAGGTGATCATGTAAATACTCACCTACTTATAATTATTGTAATTAGGGAATTTTTTTCTGATTATAGTAATGTAATTTTAGAAGTCCAATTATATTATTAACAATAATAAAGTAAAATATACCTCCCGCCCATAACATCTTCAGTGGCTCCAGTACATGTAACTGTAAGCTTATGGTTATGCTTGGGCCTACTGCTTGTGTCATGTCAAATAGGGGTGTGTCTACTTCAAATTGTTATATGCTTATTTTTTAAATATTCTTTATTAAGTTTATTTTTTTAAAGCCAGATCATATCCAATTTTTACACTAGCCTCCGGAGATGTCTTTATTTGTGCATACTTTTTCTGTCACTGCAACCGAAAGCGGCGCAGAATGAACCAGTGTCATTAGGCGCCATGTTAACGAAGGGAGCTGTTCGTGACAATCTACCTCCGGTCGCTAGGGCCCTGGCGCTCCATGAATTTAAAATGGCGTACCATGTTAAAACGCGAAGTAACACGTCTTATTATAAATAGTCTTTGGTAATGCCTCTCTATTAGTCTATATTTAAGCTCTCTGATTCAACATTGGTAACAAGACAACCCATACCCAAGACAACCCGTACCCAGACAAGACAATTAATTCGTACCTCCATTCCGAGACAATTCGTATCCCAAAACATGTACCCCCATTCTGACCCTAAATTATATTAGTGTTGCATCTATCAGTCTACATGTCTGTAAAATAAGATATTTATTCAGGATCTACATTCACTAGGAACTGTTTTGGATGTAAAATAATAATATTAAACAGCATGTAGTAAAACATAAATCATAAATGTATACATGACCTAGCTTGAGAAACGTAAAAAAATAACAAATACCAAATATTGATGACAGAGGCATGGGAGAAACTCTCAGGTGGGAGCGTTTTGCGATGGTAATTAAATACCTGCCGAGTGCCGATGCCACGCCCCTAAAATTTGATTAATACCAGTATGATGGTTGAGTAAAGGAATATGACTATGTACATAAGAAATTTTACATTATTTTTAATTTAATTGAATATTTCATTTACTTAGGTTATATATAGAGAACACAAAGAATTTTGAAGTTAGCTACTGTTTTTTTTTAATTTTTTACTTGAGATGGCAAATTATTCCACAATGATGTTCCTGTGAACTGAAGAGATTTATTGTGACAATCAGTTTGGAAGATGTTTTTACACTTCTTTGATCTCGTGTCATATACATGTGATATACCAGGAGAGTTACACTTTTAAGATATAGTATGCTGTTTTGTCATTTGCAACGTTATACATCAAAGCACATTTAGGAAATATAAATCTTTGGCGAACATTAAGCCATTTGAGAGTTGATAGCATATCTAAAACATGGGTTCTGTGATGACATCCCGTACAATTATCATTCCACGATTTTGTAATCTTGTGATTTGTGTCTCGGAGCATGCATCCCAGAGTGTGCAACAATAATCAAAACGAGGCAAGACAAAACTATTATATAAAGTTATGGGATTTGAAGGTGGCACAAATGGACTAGTACGCTTTAAGACCCCAAGCGATCTATTGATTTTGTTGATAACATTATCTACATGAATATTAAAAGTACGATATCTTCATCAATAGTGACACCGAGATACGTGTAATGGTTTTAACTTGTTCAACTCCTTGCCCATGAAGAGATAAATCAAGATTTGTTTCCATAAGATGTCTACGTTTTTGCTTGGAACAGAATAACGTACAAGCTGTTTTACCAATATGCAAACTCAGTTTGTTTGCATCCAACCATTCACTATAACATCATATTTCGTGTGAACGAGGGTATCTAATACATAACTATGACATTTTTGAAACCCAACATAACAAAATGATCAGCTGATGCTTGTTGGCTGGCTTTGGGGTGAATAGCACTTCTAACAATAAAAAAACACTTAATTATATGGATGATAGTGTATTGATAGGACAATTTGATTAATGAGCAATGATATGAATAAACACGTGTTATTTAAGCAACTTGCAAACAATACAAATTGGCTAATGATTGCAATTCAACAAATCTATTAATTGATCATATGATCCCTTTATCTGTCATATAGGTGCCTCTGTGGTCTAATTGGTGGCGTGTTGGACCACAGATCACTATACCACGAGTTCAAATCTCGGTGTGGGCATACCTGAAGGGTGTTTCATCTTCGATTTCACTTCATTACCTATGGAGGTCGCTTGGCCCATTTAGCCTACCATGTGCACAAAAGTGGCTGTAAAACATCAATCATCATTATCCACTATATGGCTTCAGCAATTCAACAAATCTATTCATTGGTGAAATCCTTTAGTCATCACGTGGCTTCAGTCGAGCCTTGATTTGCTTTGGGGGATTAATTGGAAGACACTGAGTGACACCTGTAATTGTATGTGACAACAAAACATCTTGAAAAATTTCGTCGATATTTTAAATTTTGTGTGGTATGTGTGGAAATGGCTTTGTGTATTCAGTTTAGTAATTACTTTTAAGGAATACTTTTATCCAACGCATGATTGGTGAAATAATCCAAGAAGCAAATTGCAGATTGGGTGTACACATTCAATGGTAGCCTATTGAAAGATGTAGTTGTTGAATGGCATTTTTGAATGTGGACCCATAAATCATCTTATCAAGAGCATACAAATGAACAATAACAAAGAAGTTTTAATTATGAAACTGAATATATTACAGAATATTTGGTCTTTAATTTATATCCTATTCGGGTAGAGAGCATCCCGGTTATGAAAGACAATAGTATACTGCTCCCCTCAGGGGAAAGTTTATCTGATATTTAAATGGTAAGAAAAGAACTGCCTCCAAATGTATTAATTAAAATCACGTGGAAAAATACATGCACCGATTCTTTCCGAAATCCAGTCAGTAATATAGTTATTTAATGATACGTATATTATGCCTTTTAAAATGCATGCTTCGTTACACAAGTTTATTATAGAAACTATTTATATGACCTCCCATGGCTAACAGTTAAGTACGATGGTCTTGATTACTGTTATGGGATAGATTTACCCTAACCGCCAAGGATCACACATTTGATGCCATCAAAATGTTGAAACTTTTCTAAATAATAGTTATATATTTTGAACCCTCCATGTTGAAGCATAGGAAAGTGGTCTGTGATTTAGCCAATTAGTGATTTCTCAGCTCATAACATTGTGGGTGTCTGACCATATGCAGTATATGCAAATACCACTATAATTTACCATTGGGCTTACTTAATTGTCTTTCTCTATACTGAGTTTTCTTTATTACAAGTGTCTGGATTCTACCATCATATTTACTATCATTTATGATTTGGTCGACCTATCTCTAATTACAGATAATTAAGAGTGAAATCGCCCAATATAAATTTATTTTAGTGTGTAAGGAAAAATGGCTAGAAGTCAAGTCTGGTATAACTTTTTAGAGAAAACTGAGCTCTTCCACATGCCACAATTCACCTACGACCCATAACACATGCTGATATGAACACCACAAACAAAAGTCAAAACATAATTTTTAAAGATTTCTGTGTTTAAATTCTGAGAACAGGTCATATGTGTATGTTTGCCATTCATTTTATTATTATTCTGGAGTAATGAAATTGTACAGTATCAATATAGCTATCATGGTTCTGATGATATTGACTTGCAAAGTTGGTAAAAAAAAACTGAGCTTGACCTGGCAACCACAGGTTTATACCATAGCGTAATTTTATTGAGGCTTTAGCTAGTTCTATGACACAGCTTTCAGCCCTGAAAGTTTCATGTCTCTGTGCCAATTAATAAAAATGTTACCAGGGTTCAAACAGGGTTACAAATTAAGCACAATTTTGAAAGCGTCATGATTAGAGGTGCCTATCAGCACTTCAAAGTTCTGTATCTCTGAAAATATTTTTAATGAAACCTAACAATTTTGCTTGGCTTCATCATATACATCGTAGTTGATATATTAAAGCAATTAATACAATCTGAAGTGGTCAGGTGGGAACATTTTAAGAATTTGGCTAATTTTATATGGAATGACCCATATATATTGAACAACCTAGTGACAACCTTTATTGGTTGTTGAATATGAATTCATCACTCTACCAATACCATAGAGATTTTTAATACCTAAAACATCACCATTATTTAAATTGATCGTGGAAAGGTACCCAATCTGTCGTGATCTTTTTTAAATTCAGGAAAGCTGTGTGTTTGTTTGGTGATGTTTATATGTTAATATTTACAAGGTTTTCGCATGATGCCTAATATCCATTTCCTGTTTCTTCTCCCGCTCTCTCCACATACCATGTTCCCTGTTTCCGTCTGAACCACAAGCATATCTCATTTCCAGAACCATATATCGTCCACACAAGACACGACAAGCTTACCTTTTTCACAACATGAGCAACTTTACCATCACTATTTGAATTCTACAAGTTGTGTACACAATCTGTCCTCGACTAGTGCAGACAGTGATTTCTGTTGTTGTTGAGCCAGGCATTATTTATGTATTAATCACTCATAATCAAACAGGATCCTAATGACATATGTGTTGGATGTGAAATATACAAATAACAAACGTCCTGACTGCAGTCGATAACACTAAACCTTTCTTCCTCTCTACGTGCTCTATAGAGTATAGTATAGACAGTATGTTCCTGTTTTAATTTATGGTCTGAGATCTGGTTAGACACTACATATTATTAGATGCCTGTTTCGTGTGCCCATTTCCCTTGTCTCCTGGTCCTCTTTCACGAAGTCCTTTGATTAACTTCTTTATAATTTTAGATTTTTTTCTTAAGGTTGCCACAGGAAGACAGCCTTATTGGTTATGTGACAGACTTAGACAGTGTATTGTACAAATTTAATAATGTATCAATCCATCTGTGACTATTTCGACAATGTATACTGTTTAAAAATAAAACATAAATCATATCACAATAAAATTAAATTCGTGGAAACTCTGATTGGATTATTTAGTTTAATCATATTGTCAATTTCAGGCTACAGCAGCTTGAAAAATTGAAGGAAACCCTTTTCTTGGTATGACAAGTTACTGTAAAGAGATAATGTTGAGTTACTCGCTCATAAAAAAGAAATTAAACTGAACATATTGACGGTTCAGTTCATTGGATTTACATAAATAGGCCTGCTAATAAATATAGAATTATATCAGTTTGAATCATCTAGCAATGAGTGACATATTTTGAACCATCCATGTTGAAGCATAGGAAAGTGGTCTGTGATTTAGCCAATTAGTAATTCGGAGACTCGACAGAGTTAATACATTTGCAGAAGATTTAAACTAAAATGCTGTGTTTAGAATGACAGACACACAAATTCACGATTTGATGTTAATTGTTATAAATGATTCCACAATTTTAATTTCTTTTCAGGAAAACGAACCAGGTCATGATTTGACATAGAGTGATATTTCTGAAGAAAAATGCTGCATTGGTGTACTTGTATAATGATGTTTAAGAACGTACAGGAATTCACATTACTGTGAACTATAACAATGATGGTAACAACTATTGCATACTGGATTATGTTTTGTTTTGCACGTTAAACAAAATGTACATAATCAACAACCACAAGTAGTACATTGTATATACGATATATTTATAAATTTTCAATTCAAATTTCATTATTATTGTCATGGTTCGAAATTGTGAATAAAATTACTTACTTACTCACAGAGAAGTGTATTGTATATTTCAGCAGCATACTGAATTTCACAAACTAGATCAACAAAATTAATAATACTAATTCTCCAATCAGATGACATCAGAGATGTATTTCATGCTGTGTTTGTGGATGTGGCAGAATCATTGCTTAAGTGGAAAAATCTGGCTCAACCATTTATAAAAAAAACAAAAACATTTAAAACAACTTCTGATTCTAATAAGAAAAGCTGGAAATTTCTTTTAGAAAATAGTAGTTGCAGTGTAGTACTTGTTATGAGTGTACCTCTGCATTCCAAATTAAGCCCCTATTTTCAGAAATAGTGAACACACACACACTATGCATTTCTAACAAAATCCATATATAAAGATTGCTTAAATGAACTGACCAATAAAATAATAAATTTGTATAATTTATTTAAGAATAAAACACACTGCTCATTACACCCGCTCATTACAATAGTGTTTCATTTCTTGTAGGTATATGAACCTTGTTATTTACCCAACCTTGCCCCTGAAACAGATTATTAAAATATTTCTACTTTGAAAAGAACCAATTCTGAATTTCTTGCAAGAAAGGAGCTCAAACAAAATGAACATTCTCAATAAATAAATGCTACATTAGGAAATTACATCTGGCATCTATACAAATGTAATACAAGCATCCCCTCATTATATACAAAATATGCATATACACATATCACTCTGTCATAAATTACAAATAAATATTCTATGTCAATGAAACCCACAAATCAGTAACTCTTTATCTGAGTCGTCATATATATATATATATATATATATATATATATATACTGTGATGAGATTATCACATATCAAGTAAGTACATGACACACAATTTTGGAATGAAAAACTGGACATATTTGGTCTAACCTAGATTGCCTTAAACAGACTGCATTCTGCGGATGATGATGAAATTTGAGTCAAACATCACTTCCCCAATCAACATCTTCATCGGCCCATGCCTCTCCAACCTGTGGGTTAAGGAAAAGAAGCGTACACATAGATGAGAGTGATATGTAATACATGTATTATATCCATAGCGTTATCTTCGTGTCCCTGCAGTAGGGTCTATCAAGTAATTATATAGTCAAAGCCTTTCATCATAGAAGAAAGAACTATACGCTAAAGAACATATTACGTGTTTTATTTCTCCTCATGGAAATCTTATATCCAAAGACAAGTGACTAGTTTCTTTATACTCCATCCTGGTCACTCACACCCAGGACAAATAACCGAGGGATGAATCCCAAGGGAAACGTTTACCCCACACAAACAGGTATCACTGGGATTCAAACTAATCACTAACTGGTTTCTAGCACCATGTTCTATGTGCTGTGCTACAAGAAAGCACCCCTCTGCATATCAAGCATGGATTTACTATTTTGAAAAGATGTAGCAAAATAGCACAATCAAAATGTAGTAAATCACATTTCTGGATGACCAGTGCTAATGATAAACAGTATTATTATAATAACTAATAATAATTGCAAAACTTCTATTGCGCCAATATCCTCAAAATATAATCAAGCTCAGTGATGCACCTAGTACAGGGGTTGGGCAAACTTATAGTCCAGGTACTATGCAAAGTTCATCAACAAATGATCAGATGGAGTGGAAACTTAGGAAGGATAAACGGGTCTGAAAAGGTGAGTTTCAAACTACTATATATACTCGTGTATAGGCTGCACTTTTGATACCACAAAATAGCCATCAAAAGTGAGTCTGTATTATACACGGGTCAGACTAAAAGGGAAGCTAATATTTGGCATAATTTAGGGTGAAATACAATAATATTATTTTTCAACATTAGTAATAAATATATATGAACAATAAACAAATTAATTAGGCGTGTTTTCGCTGTTGTCTTTCGAAGCCAACTTAATCGTGATAACAGCCATGATTATAGAATCCGATGCTCTAATTAGTGAGGTGACCATAAATGTGTAGGTCCAAACTGGCTGCAATACGAAAAAGGCCACACTATGACCAGTATGGCCGCCTCCATAAACTATTAGAGGCTGATGTTATTTTTGGAATGTATATAATTGGTCTATCTAAGACCTGTCATTACTATTGAAATGTGTGAGCGTGTGTAATTGGACAGAATGGTAAATGAGGCCATGCAAAAAATGACCATAGAAGTCACATCAAAGGAAAACGATTACAGCAAACAATGTGTTAATTACTTCCAAAGCTGGCACATGGGAACTACTAATAAACTACTTCAAACAGCATTATAGAAATGAATGCACAGCAGCAGGTAACTTGAAGCTGCTGTTGTTACCTCAGTGTTGCTTCTAGGATCTAGCCAATGTGGGGGAGCTCCCCCATAGGTTTTAAAAATGTGGGGGATTTTAATGTAACATGGACACTTGGCATGAAAACCATTTAGGTGTACAAATGCATATCACCAGGAATATTTCAACTGAAAATGATGGCATTTGCATCCTAGTTGAAGTATTTATACACATAGTTTTATGTGTAAGCATAATTAAATGTATGCATAACAATTATCTCTGTAACATGAAAAAACAAGACTACAGAAATCCTTCAAAATGTTATTGAAGAGATGCGTTTTTATATATTCTACAGGCTTTCTTCTTCTTCCACATATTTATATCTAACTCATAGTCAAAGTGAGCCACAGAACGTTTTGATGTTTTAGTTGTCATCAACATATTGAAG
Organism: Paralvinella palmiformis; assembly: GCA_025642065.1. Taxonomy (NCBI): domain Eukaryota; kingdom Metazoa; phylum Annelida; class Polychaeta; order Terebellida; family Alvinellidae; genus Paralvinella; species Paralvinella palmiformis. Next base: position 38,916 of record JAODUP010001056.1, read on the forward strand.
TGTTTTTCTTTTAATTTATTATGGTGACTAGTCTTGATGGAGTTTTTTGGAACTAAACCCATGCTCGCATTCAGCAGTCTGGTGGGCAGGGCCGGAACAATATTTCTACATCTCACTAGCCCCTGGGCTAGTGAAATTGAAATCCACTAGCCCAACCAAATTTCTTAACTAATTAAAGCTATAATTGTTTTACTAGTCAGAACAAAACTGTGCTGGAATCGATGGAGAACACCAGATTGTAAATTTGTGTAATAAATACAATAATTGTGTTTGTGGTTTTATTGATTCACACTCTAACACAATACAAGTATACAATAATCAACAGTTCATAGTTCTTCCAGTAATAAATTATCGGTGATGTACACAATCTGGCCAGGAATTTTCTTCTTGTGCCGTTCAGGTGACAATCACCATTACCAGCCACTTATCAACAATAGGCCTGGAAGAAATACTTTTGGTTATGGGTTATCACATGCAATAAGCATCAAATCACGTATTTATTTTCCTGGGCAAGGGATCAAGTTCCTCAATAAATATTTAATGCTGTGCATAGTGGAGAACTGCCTCTCACAATCAGCAGAGGATCAAGCAAGAAACAAAATTATTAAGTTACCAAAAACTGCATATAATTCCTTCAGCAAAGTATGAATACAGTTAATTATATATGAAATCCATATTTATATCATAATATTAACATAAAATGCATGCTTCGTTACACAAGTTTATTATAGAAACTATTTATATGACCTCCCATGGCTAACAGTTAAGTACGATGGTCTTGATTACTGTTATGGGATAGATTTACCCTAACCGCCAAGGATCACACATTTGATGCCATCAAAATGTTGAAACTTTTCTAAATAATAGTTATATATTTTGAACCCTCCATGTTGAAGCATAGGAAAGTGGTCTGTGTTTTAGCCAATTAGTAATTTCTCAGCTCATAACATTGTGGGTGTCTGACCATATGCAGTATATGCAAATACCATTATAATTTACCATTGGGCTTACTTAATTGTCTTTCTCTATACTTTGAGTTTTCTTTATTACAAGTGTCTGGATTCTAACAACCTTATTTACTATCATTTAGTATCATTTATGATTTGGTCGACCTATCTCTAATTACAGATAATTAAGAGTCAAATCGCCCAATATAAATTTATTTTAGTGTGTAAGGAAAAATGGCTAGAAGTCAAGTCTGGTATAACTTTTTAGAGAAAACTGAGCTCTTCCACATGCCACAATTCACCTACGACCCATAACACATGCTGATATGAACACCACAAACAAAAGTCAAAACATAATTTTTAAAGATTTCTGTGTTTAAATTCTGAGAACAGGTCATATGTGTATGTTTGCCATTCATTTTATTATTATTCTGAAGTAATGAAATTGTACAGTATCAATATAGCTAACTATCATGGTTCTGATGATATTGACTTGCAAAGTTGGTAAAAAAAAAACTGAGCTTGACCTGGCAACCACAGGTTTACACCATAGCGTAATTTTATTGAGGCTTTAGCTAGTTCTATGACACAGCTTTCAGCCCTGAAAGTTTCATGTCTCTGTGCCAATTAATAAAAATGTTACCAGGGTTCAAACAGGGTTACAAATTAAGCACAATTTTGAAAGCGTCATGATTAGAGGTGCCTATCAGCACTTCAAAGTTCTGTATCTCTGAAAATATTTTTAATGAAACCTAACAATTTTGCTTGGCTTCATCATATACATCGTAGTTGATATATTAAAGCAATTAATACAATCTGAAGTGGTCAGGTGGGAACATTTTAAGAATTTGGCTAATTTTATATGGAATGACCCATATATATTGAACAACCTAGTGACAACCTTTATTGGTTGTTGAATATGAATTCATCACTCTACCAATACCATAGAGATTTTTAATACCTAAAACATCACCATTATTTAAATTGATCGTGGAAAGGTACCCAATCTGTCGTGATCTTTTTTAAATTCAGGAAAGCTGTGTGTTTGTTTGGTGATGTTTATATGTTAATATTTACAAGGTTTTCGCATGATGCCTAATATCCATTTCCTGTTTCTTCTCCCGCTCTCTCCACATACCATGTTCCCTGTTTCCGTCTGAACCACAAGCATATCTCATTTCCAGAACCATATATCGTCCACACAAGACACGACAAGCTTACCTTTTTCACAACATGAGCAACTTTACCATCACTATTTGAATTCTACAAGTTGTGTACACAATCTGTCCTCGACTAGTGCAGACAGTGATTTCTGTTGTTGTTGAGCCAGGCATTATTTATGTATTAATCACTCATAATCAAACAGGATCCTAATGACATATGTGTTGGATGTGAAATATACAAATAACAAACGTCCTGACTGCAGTCGAAAACCCCTTTCCCCTTTCTTCCTTCACCCCATAGAATGTTAGACAGTATTTTCCCTGTTTTAATTTATGGTCTGAGATCTGGTTAGACACTACATATTATTAGATGCCTGTTTCGTGTGCCCATTTCCCTTGTCTCCTGGTCCTCTTTCACGAAGTCCTTTGATTAACTTCTTTATAATTTTAGATTTTTTTCTTAAGGTTGCCACAGGAAGACAGCCTTATTGGTTATGTGACAGACTTAGACAGTGTATTGTACAAATTTAATAATGTATCAATCCATCTGTGACTATTTCGACAATGTATACTGTTTAAAAATAAAACATAAATCATATCACAATAAAATTAAATTCGTGGAAACTCTGATTGGATTATTTAGTTTAATCATATTGTCAATTTCAGGCTACAGCAGCTTGAAAAATTGAAGGAAACCCTTTTCTTGGTATGACAAGTTACTGTAAAGAGATAATGTTGAGTTACTCGCTCATAAAAAAGAAATTAAACTGAACATATTGACGGTTCAGTTCATTGGATTTACATAAATAGGCCTGCTAATAAATATAGAATTATATCAGTTTGAATCATCTAGCAATGAGTGACATATTTTGAACCATCCATGTTGAAGCATAGGAAAGTGGTCTGTGATTTAGCCAATTAGTAATTCGGAGACTCGACGGAGTTAATACATTTGCAGAAGATTTAAACTAAAATGTTGTGTTTAGAATGACAGACACACAAATTCACGATTTGATGTTAATTGTTATAAATGATTCCACAATTTTAATTTCTTTTCAGGAAAACGAACCAGGTCATGATTTGACATAGAGTGATATTTCTGAAGAAAAATGCTGCATTGGTGTACTTGTATAATGATGTTTAAGAACGTACAGGAATTCACATTACTGTGAACTATAACAATGATGGTAACAACCATTGCATACTGGATTATGTTTTGTTTTGCATGTTAAACAAAATGTAAATAATCAACAACCACAAGTAGTACATTGTATATACGATATATTTATAAATTTTCAATTCAAATTTCATTATTATTGTCATGGTTGGACATTGTGAATAAAATTACTTACTTACTCACAGAGAAGTGTATTGTATATTTCAGCAGCATACTGAATTTCACAAACTAGATCAACAAAATTAATAATACTAATTCTCCAATCAGATGACATCAGAGATGTATTTCATGCTGTGTTTGTGGATGTGGCAGAATCATTGCTTAAGTGGAAAAATCTGGCTCAACCATTTATAAAAAAAACAAAAACATTTAAAACAACTTCTGATTCTAATAAGAAAAGCTGGAAATTTCTTTTAGAAAATAGTAGTTGCAGTGTAGTACTTGTTATGAGTGTACCTCTGCATTCCAAATTAAGCCCCTATTTTCAGAAATAGTGAACACACACACACTATGCATTTCTAACAAAATCCATATATAAAGATTGCTTAAATGAACTGACCAATAAAATAATAAATTTGTATAATTTATTTAAGAATAAAACACACTGCTCATTACACCCGCTCATTACAATAGTGTTTCATTTCTTGTAGGTATATGAACCTTGTTATTTACCCAACCTTGCCCCTGAAACAGATTATTAAAATATTTCTACTTTGAAAAGAACCAATTCTGAATTTCTTGCAAGAAAGGAGCTCAAACAAAATGAACATTCTCAATAAATAAATGCTACATTAGGAAATTACATCTGGCATCTATACAAATGTAATACAAGCATCCCCTCATTATATACAAAATATGCATATACACATATCACTCTGTCATAAATTACAAATAAATATTCTATGTCAATGAAACCCACAAATCAGTAACTCTTTATGAGTCCTTAAAATATATATATATATATATATATATATATATATACTGTGATGAGATTATCACATATCAAGTAAGTACATGACACACAATTTTGGAATGAAAAACTGGACATATTTGGTCTAACCTAGATTGCCTTAAACAGACTGCATTCTGCGGATGATGATGAAATTTGAGTCAAACATCACTTCCCCAATCAACATCTTCATCGGCCCATGCCTCTCCAACCTGTGGGTTAAGGAAAAGAAGCGTACACATAGATGAGAGTGATATGTAATACATGTATTATATCCATAGCGTTATCTTCGTGTCCCTGCAGTAGGGTCTATCAAGTAATTATATAGTCAAAGCCTTTCATCATAGAAGAAAGAACTATACGCTAAAGAACATATTACGTGTTTTATTTCTCCTCATGGAAATCTTATATCCAAAGACAAGTGACTAGTTTCTTTATACTCCATCCTGGTCACTCACACCCAGGACAAATAACCGAGGGATGAATCCCAAGGGAAACGTTTACCCCACACAAACAGGTATCACTGGGATTCAAACTAATCACTAACTGGTTTCTAGCACCATGTTCTATGTGCTGTGCTACAAGAAAGCACCCCTCTGCATATCAAGCATGGATTTACTATTTTGAAAAGATGTAGCAAATTAGCACAATCAAAATGTAGTAAATCACATTTCTGGATGACCAGTGCTAATGATAAACAGTATTATTATAATAACTAATAATAATTGCAAAACTTCTATTGCGCCAATATCCTCAAAATATAATCAAGCTCAGTGATGCACCTAGTACAGGGGTTGGGCAAACTTATAGTCCAGGTACTATGCAAAGTTCATCAACAAATGATCAGATGGAGTGGAAACTTAGGAAGGATAAACGGGTCTGAAAAGGTGAGTTTCAAACTACTATATATACTCGTGTATAGGCTGCACTTTTGATACCACAAAATAGCCATCAAAAGTGAGTCTGTATTATACACGGGTCAGACTAAAAGGGAAGCTAATATTTGGCATAATTTAGGGTGAAATACAATAATATTATTTTTCAACATTAGTAATAAATATATATGAACAATAAACAAATTAATTAGGCGTGTTTTCGCTGTTGTCTTTCGAAGCCAACTTAATCGTGATAACCGCCATGATTATAGAATCCGATGCTCTAATTAGTGAGGTGACCACAAAGGTGTAGGTCCAAACTGGCTGCAATACGAAAAAGGCCACACTATGACCAGTATGGCCGCCTCCATAAACTATTAGAGGCTGATGTTATTTTTGGAATGTATATAATTGGTCTATCTAAGACCTGTCATTACTATTGAAATGTGTGAGCGTGTGTAATTGGACAGAATGGTAAATGGGATGCAAAAAATGACCATAGAAGTCACATCAAAGGAAAAAGATTACAACAAACAATGTGTTAATTATTTTCCCAAAACTTGGACATGGGAACTACTAATAAACTACTTCAAACAGCATTACGGAAACGAACGCACAGCAGCAGGTAACTTGAAGCTGCTGTTGTTACCTCAGTGTTGCTTCTAGGATCTAGCCAATGTGGGGGAGCTCCCCCATAGGTTTTAAAAATGTGGGGGATTTTAATGTAACATGGACACTTGGCATGAAAACCATTTGGTGTACAAATGCATATCACCAGGAATATTTCAACTGAAAATGATGGCATTTGCATCCTAGTTGAAGTATTTATACACATAGTTTTACGTGTAAGCATAATTAAATGTATGCATAACAATTATCTCTGTAACATGAAAAAACAAGACTACAGAAATCCTTCAAAATGTTATTGAAGAGATGCATTTTTATATATTCTACAGGCTTTCTTCTTCTTCCACATATTTATATCTAACTCATAGTCAAAGTGAGCCACAGAACGTTTTGATGTTTTAGTTGTCATCAACATATTGAAGTGTTTTTCTTTTAATTTATTATGGTGACTAGTCTTGATGGAGTTTTTTGGAACTAAACCCATGCTCGCATTCAGCAGTCTGGTGGGCAGGGCCGGAACAATATTTATACATCTCACTAGCCCCTAACTAATTAAAGCTATAATTGTTTTACTAGTCAGAACAAAACTGTGCTGGAATCGATGGAGAACACCAGAGTGTAAATTTGTGTAATAAATACAATAATTGTGTTTGTGGTTTTATTGATCCACACTCTAACACAATACAAGTATACAATAATTAACAGTTCATAGTTCTTCCAGTAATAAATTATCGGTGATGTACACAATCTGGCCAGGAATTTTCTTCTTGTGCCTGTTCAGGTGACAATCACCATTACCAGCCACTTATCAACAATAGGCCTGGAAGAAATACTTTTGGTTATGGGTTATCACATGCAATAAGCATCAAATCACGTAGATTTTCCTGGGCAAGGGATCAAGTTCCTCAATGAATATTTAATGCTGTGCATAGTGGAGAACTGCCTCTCACAATCAGCAGAGTATCAAGCAAGAAACAAAATTAGTAAGTTACCAAAAACTGCATATAATTCCTTCAGCAAGGAATACAGTTAATTATATATGAAATCCATATTTATATAATAATATTAACATAAAATGCAAAAAGCACAGTGATCAAAGAAATAAACAGGAAAGGGACAGAGAAATCCACCATATAAACAAGACCATGTGCTTTTATTTACTGTAAACAAAGACAACTGGCCAATCAGAGAGAGTATTTGAGTCACGTGACCATCATAATGCAAAATGGACGTTTACCAGCCAAGATCACCAAGCCACTACTTCAAGTATGGTTCTTATATTCAGTAAATATTTATAACTATGACATTTGAAATGGCTACAGCAGTAGATTTTGGCATTATTTCATATCAGGAAACTATCGGATGATAAATATTTGGTGTTTATCATAACCCATTTTCTGCTGATAATGCCATAAAGTGGTATGGCATTATTAAAGCTAATGTGATGTTAACACAACGTTTACAACATTGCGTCATGATATTAGCTTATCTTCCAAAAATGAACAAAAACTCAGACATTATAAAGAAGGGCCTCTATAGAACCCATTATAAGTAAATGGTCCAAGACCACAAAGGTTAAAAGTGATCCAATGTGAAATTGAAGTATATATGACATTTTCCAAGGTAAGCATCACCAGAAGTCTTGTTCTTATTCTTCATGTAAACTATATGTAAATACTAGAACAATGCTTCTACCAAAACTCTGGGTTATCCCTCTACGCCAGACTTAGCACTGCCCTAGGAACCATTCACACAAAATATAATAGTGATGGGGAGACCGTAATTGCGCACAAAACGTACAATATTTCGCCATGGCGTGTTATTGAGCGCCATGTGGGGGGTGGAGTTATTTTTATTTTGCGCCATACGTTAAAATACTGATTTTAGTGCGTCTTATATGCGCGTTCGACTCTTGGGTGTTTTATTGGTCCTAAAACCTGGTGCATCTTATACACCAGTGTGGCCTATGAGTATGCTATTTGATGACTTGTGAATTCCAAAGAGTAGGGACAGCAACTGAAAAAGCATGAGTCCCAGCATGAGCTTTAACCCTGGGAACAGACAACAAGTGAAAACCAGATATGGCGAGTTCTCTGGGCTTGGGTGCTAAAAAAACACGGAAAATAGATATGAAGGTTCTCTAGAAGAAAGAGTTTGATAGGCAATAGTGCAGTGAAGAGATTTCAGAAGTGGGATAGAATGGGAAAACTGAGGAGACCATGTGAGAACCCTAGCTAAGCAGTTCTGAATACACTGAAGTTTTAGAATATCCTTAGAATTAGATTCGATGTTATAAAGAAAAGTGTTGCAGTAATCAAGTAATGAGTGGAGTAGCAATGGTTTTGGGGACTGAAAGAGAAATATAGCGACGAATATGGCAGTCACGAATATGATAGAATCAGCAGCGACATGTCAAAGAAATATGTTTTCTGGAGTTAAAATCGCAAATTATTATTATAAGCAAAAACTATTATCACGTTATTACTATTTATAGAGACAGAAGAATTTAGGTCTAGTTTTATTTCAGCTATGATTATGTAGTTCTCACTTGGAATACAACGTCATGTTTTAGCACAAAATTACTCAATAGTCTCACAAGGGATTTAGTTTTTCAGATAGTTTCTAATACTCGAACTGATGTATTATCATGGTACACAAACAAATAAATGTGTAACAGAACATATGACTGCAAGTTTTAGAAAAATACCGCAGACATGTTTCGAACATCATACAGTATCGAGGGCGACTCAGTGATCTAGTGGTAGTGTGTTGGACCACAGATCACTACCACCGTGTTTGAATCCTGGCATGGGCATATCTGATGATTGTTTAATCTTTGACTTCGCTTCATTACCTTTGGAGGATGGCACATAAGTGGCCGTAAAACATCAATCATCATACAGTATCGAATTATAATAGTTTTAAACTGTGCAGATTTATGAACTATTCATGTCCCATTTACCTCATTTTCAGTAACTTCAGCTGCAGCAAATGACATGGTCTTATGGTTGGTTGCCTCGACGCCATCATGGACAGCATCCCGATGCTGGATGCCTTCCGTTTTGTTGTCTTTAAGCACACCCCATAAATTGTTTCCTTCCACTTTTATGTTTGGCTGCATGTCTGCAAAGAAGTCGATCTCGGGTTCCTTTGAAGCCTTCACCGGCAACGTCTTTATGTCGAGGGATGTTATATCTGTATCGGCTGTCTTGGGCAGTGTTCTGCTGGAAGTAAGAGTGGTCGAGTTCTCCACAGCCGGTAATTTCCTAGATGATCGTGTATCTGTTCTATCAGACTGTTCTGTCCGTAATTCTTGAATGGAATGTTCCTCGGTGTCTTCGACGAATGCATCACTAGTCACAGTTTCTATATCCTGCCAATCATTGCTGTTCCACTGATTATCTTCTCCTCCACCCTCAGGCCAGACTTTTACATCCTCATTAGCCGTTTTCTTGCGATGATGATAATCTTCATAAAATACCTCCGGATTAGGATGGGATGGCTGTTCTTTCTTAATCACAGCAGGACTAGAATTTATTTTAGGATGCGCTGGTGGCGAAGTTGGTCGTTTTGGCGAATTCAGCCTCAACACACCTCTTGAGTTTTTATCACATCTAGCAGATTTATCACCATGGTTCTTTGTTACTGGTTCGGCAAGTGCCTCACCAGAATCCATACTGGCTTTATCCAATGATATTTTAACATCAGATTCTTCATTTACTTCACTATTATCATCCCAACCACCTTCTACAATATCCTTGGGCTCATCTTGACTGTGATTGGCTGTTGTCTCATCCCACTCTGACCAATCAGATGGTGGCCTAGCAGTGACATTATTAGCACCATGAAGACCATTCTGTCCAGTATCTAACTCCACCTCAATAGATGACTCATCTGAAAATGAAAAATTAAACAATATCACATTGACAGATATTCAAGTACAATTTTTCACAAATGTTATACTTAGAATTAAATATTACACCTTATATAAAATTAGTATTAAACTTTACATAAATTGATCATGCCTAAACTGGTTTTCTAGTGGAATTTCGTGGCTTTGTTCTTACCACAAACTAACAGTGTTAGTGTATTCAGGATTCGTCAAAATTAAATACATTCCTTGCAAACAGTTTTGACGAAGCTAAGAGATTTACTTTAGAAAATGTGGATGTTTATGATACAGCTACCTCACAGCTTATAGAAAATACTCAGTAACTGACGTCAGTGCTGAGAGGAACATAAACACTTCATCTGATTTATATCCACTGTCTACTTGTTTTCTTAAAAACCGTGTGCATCTACCATACTCAACAACATCAACATCATTTAATATACTGATGGCTGAATCAGTCATGTAGTTTTGCTTGAATGGGACAATGAAAACCTATTCTTTCTGTTAAAAACTTTGAGATTATACAGTAGATATTCGTATGGAATAACATGGTCTACTTTATCAATGCAGACTGCTAACAACAGATGTTGTTCAATAGAAAGCACCCAGTTCAAAATTTGTGTTATAATGATGAAACTCTTAATGAAATATTTATAATAGTATGCATGGCTACACTTCTAACTTTTGAATATATGTATGACTTTACCCCAACAATTGAATCAACTGTGTAGCAATCACCCAACTGAGCATGAACTGTGATGTACCCTACAGGTATGTTTTGGACTCAAAATAAAACTGAGTAAACACACACGCACACACAGAGAGAGAGAGAGAGAGAGAGAAAGAGAGACACACACATATACATAAATAGGGCTGCTTAGATAATTAAGATAAACTTTCTCACAACTGTCATGATCTGACTTGGGTGCTCTACTCCCAAACTCCACGGCTGTAGGTGATTCGCTTTTTGTTTTTGCTTGGTGGCTTAGGGACTGGTGAAACATTACATATGTCTCAGCAAGAAAAGTCGCCAATCTGGATTCAGTCTCGTGAAGAAATGCCCAGAGTTTGAATTCACGGTTCGAGATTTTCTGTGGCTTATTATACACAGCTATAAAACACACACACACACACATTTAGGCAGTCCAGCAACTAGACCAATGAAGTCATCGGGTCTGATGCAGATGAGAGGCTAGTTATCCTATCTCTTTATACCTAAGAGATGGTCCTGATGATAGTGATTCATATCTATATGATTTTAAACTTTACCGACAAATATATTATCCACACATTTCACTCACCTAGACCCCTACACTATTAATCAAATTATTGAAGGAAATGCTAGTACTGTACCTTCATGTGAGCTACACATTAATATATTTTCAGTTCAGTTCCTTGAATTCATACCACCCTATTGTATATGATAAGAAATTTTTTTAGTTGTTTAAAATTCCAATATGTCATCAATCTTTTGTAACATTCTAAACAACCCACAGGTTCACTTGAACACCTAGCTATCAGGTATTCATCACTCAACGTGACCAAAGTTTATTAGTAATTTTATAAATTAATCTAATCACATTAAGCTTAAATTATATGGCCACATACACTCACCTCTGTATGCTTTAGCATTCCTCTGATGCCATCTGTGATTCTGTCCATTCTGTTTCTTTTCATACAAAGCCTTGTTCACCAGATCGCTGGCTGAGTTCAATATATGCGTGGGACAGCTGAATTAAATTAAAATGCTTTGAAATATTGAAGATAGTGTGCATCATTTTAAAGCAAGTAAATTTTGCAACAAAGATAACAAATTGTGAAGAAGCTAATGTATTATTCAATGTAAGCTGATTTACAAAACCTGATTGTCTTACCTTTTATCACTGTGAAGAACACCATTTGGTTCGACTAGCACACCATTGTTAATGTGATTCATAAACATGTGCTGCTTGTCACCAAACTTAATCAGAAATGATCAAACAAGATAGTAAGTAAATAAACGTGTATCCCACATAGGGTGCATTTTAGCTTTGATCGTGCAACTAGTACAAGTTCAATTTCAGCTAAAGACGTGACAATGGTTATAATTCACCTTTGGAGTAGCTTCCACAAACAACTTCAGACGATGAGGTCCAACAACGGTATCGCCCCCAAGGACGGGAACTAGCCGAGCAACAGCAAGCAGTGACAAATGAACCAGCTCATCATTTACATCTCTAATTCCTAACAAAATCTGAAAACAGTAAACATGATGTATATAAGAGTCATGCTGGCAGAACTATTGTCAAATATACTTTTCCATCACATGATAGTATCATGAATGATGATTGATGTTTTATGGCCACTTTTGTGCACAAGGGAGGCTAAATGGGCCGAGCGACCTCCAATGGTAATGAGACGAAGTGAAAGACGAAACAACTTTCAGATATGCCCACGCCGGCATTTGAACACGGGTGGTAGTGATCTGTGGTCCAGCAGGCTATCGCTAGACCAAGGAGGCGCCCTGATAGTATCATGAAAAAAGATATGTCCACTTTTTACACAAGCACTAAATAATACTTAAAAGTAACAATTTGAAAAATCCATAAAATCTATTAATTTTCTAAACAAATGAAGCAGATGCTTCCAGTTAAGTATTATGGCCACTACTGCTAATTACAAATATCACCACAAATAAAAACCCAGAAGGCATTTGAACAATTTTAAACTTTTATTACAGATATGAATATTATATAACAGACATGGTGAGGTCAATTCAATTCAATTGATGGGCAATTCCAATTCCGGAATTGCTTAGAAACAGAATTGATAAATTTGGAATTGAAGTTTGCTACAAAAAAATTAAATCCACAAATTAATTTACCATTTACCATGACAATCCTATTTCGAATATAAAGTACTTGGAGTGGGCATTCCTAGTAGTTACTCATAGTAAAATATAGAATTGATAAATTTGATGTGGAATTGACCAAATGGAATTGAGTGGAATTGGAATTGACAAAATGGAATTGATCCCATGTCCGTTATATGGTGATAATGAAAAATATTCATAAGGTATTAGTTCTGATTTAACATCATATGAGTATATTTTTTTAATATTTGTTTCCAGCTAAAATATCTGGAAAAATAGTGAATGATGAAGATAATGATTCATGAATCTATTTACATGAAACCTTACAGATGAATAAAATTTACTCAAATTACATGTCTCATTTCACACACAAACACACACCTGTGGAAGTATATTCCGGCTTAGAACATCTTTGTCAAAGTAATGAACATATCTGGAGAAGTGGCACAGTAGAACGGAGCGTATGTGAATATCACGAACATGAAAGATTTTGAACAGCTCTGGTATGACATGTTTACGGAACAGCTTCTCAGACAGCAGTGGATTAATGGAACCTTCAGTGTACACTGGTCGGTGATCTCCTAATGAATAAACGTCAAAAACATTAGCAATTAAATCGAATTTCAAAAATTAATAATACTGTTGAAACAAATATTGATGTATCTGAACTTGGATAAAATCAGTCTGCAATCATGGAAAATCCCTGAACAGATTCCCATGGCCTTATGCTGATTTTGTAAATTATTAATAAATATATTCAAATTAAAAACAATTTGTCAATGTTCACTGGAGCTATGGTCATTGAATAAGTAATAGAATAACCATTATTCTATTACTTTTAAAACACAAAGTAAACAAATTTGGAAGGAAACAAGAGGCACCTTTATATGGAGTTAGCAGGTGTGGTAGTAGTTGACTACACGCAGTATCATCTAGTAATACAAATCGGCTCAGTAAAGGATGAACTAGTCTTGTTGCTAATACATCTTGTGGTATGGCATACAACTTCTTCACAATGTCCCTAGAGCAAAATGAATCAACAATGAATGAACAATCTCCATTAAAAGGTAACATCAGAACATACACATACAAACTACAAACACTGTATTTTCATTACTTGTAATTGTATATAAATAATGTATACATACCAAAAAAAGTCCCTCTTTTCAGCTTCTGATTTCAGAGTAATGTTCTTAAGGAAATTGACAATCTGGAGGAAATCATTTCTACAAGACAAGAAATACATGCAGTTTAAACAACTGAAACATTTTAAATACTCTGATTTTAGCTTAATTATGCTCAGTTGGACCGAGTTAGAACTGAGTCAGTTCTAACCATTTGTTCACAATGTATAATTCATATAAAAGTACTTGTGCCAAAAGTAATGCTGATGTCATGGTATTACTCAGTATAGAAAGTTCTTTATATGATATATCTGTGTGTATGTGTGTGTTCACATGCATGGTTGTCTAACTGAACAAAGTTTGTCTGAATTGTTAACATGAAAAGTACTGATTTATTTAAATCAGTTAATTATGAAATTTTGGGTGATATGGTGTTAAAGCTTTAAAATAATCTAGAATGTGACTTAAACTTATTGTTTTTAGATTAGATTGGTTTTTTTTAACAGTGACCAGTATTATAAATAAGGCTTCAATAAAGAAATTTAAAGCTACTCTTGAGTTATAAACATGTGAATCTTTCCCCCTCATAATAGCTTGCTTACTTAAACAATTGATCCTGAAGCAATGTATTCAGCCTTGGCCGCCGATTGGGATCAGCATCAAGACACTCTTCCTGTATCCGGATTTCAAATGATTTTGTTAGGTCACCTATATCCGTAACATATTCCAACAACATCTGGACAAGAATGCCAAAAGCATATGCATCTCTTGCCCAGCCAGGATGTCCAGAATCTACCTTGCCTGACTAAAAGGATAAGAATTGACACTATATTAAGTAATAATTTAATAAAGCGCCCTTACTAGCAGGAGCCATTCAAAGGTGCTGTACAAATAATATGTAATATAATAATACCCCAAATAATATGTCTGTAAAAACCCTGTAATGATTTAAAAGATAATAATTATTTATCTGTGAAAGCGACCTTAAATAGGTGTGTTTTTAGAAGAGATTTAAAATTTTCAAGAGACGACACATTTCTAATATTTGCCGGCAACCTATTCCACAAAGTGGGGGCTGCAACACTAAACGCACAATCACCATATGACTTGAGGCGAGACACTGGCATCTGCAATAGTATCTGACTGGATGACCTGAGTTACTGTTGATATCAAATCTGAACAATAGCTTTAAATCCAGACTGTATTATCTCATTTATATATTAACAATAAACACATCTTATGTCTTATGAACATCATTTGGTAGATTGTAAAACATTATGACAATTTATTAAAATAAACTACTATTGATGATGAAATAGTTAATGGCCACAGTACTCTCTAGTTGAAAGATGAAAAAACCCCAGATACTACCAGATTACCATGATTAATTACAGAAACAACTTCAATGTGACCATTGGACACTGTCGTTACAAAAGTATTTCAGACAGCGAGATCGTTCAGATACAGTGCATCACCCCAACTAGCCAATAGGATTTAAGTAAGCAAATGTGTTGTCTACCTTTTCTTCGGGAGCAAAACTATCTTTGTCGCGGACGTTCCTGCACCTGGCAAGATATGCAGCGGATGCCTGATCAAATCTGCACAAATATTCAACACCTCCCAGTTTCCAAACACCATCCTCGGCCACAAACACTGAAGACATACACAGATTATTGTGGCAAAGTCCACCCTGTAACAAAACATAACAAGCTGTACTTAACTTTATCCACCATGGCAAGATTGGGACCGGGTTCACAGGCACAAGAATAAAATTGTCAAGTTCTAAGAGTAGTAGTTCTGAATACAGATACCAGTATGAATATTAAACTATACAAATATTAAGTCACCCACTCAGTCAGTCAATACAAGACTGTCACCAAGTAAAGTTATGCTCATGGTACTCCTTACCCATGTGTGTATTCTATAACTTATAACCAACATGCTGAGTTTGTTTATTGACTTTCTGTCTTTACCTGATTTACTTGTTATGATTGGCTTGGCTGGGATAGATAGACACCCCTGTGATTATGTGTGTATTATATTCATGTCTTTGTAGTATCGTTTGAACATGTAAATAATCATTAAGTTGTATTAAAAGCTTAGCTCAACTGAGCTATGCCAAGTCAACTGTGATTGGAACATGTGGGCCTATTGGAACAACACACTAATGGTGCTTCAGGGAAGAATTCACCCATATACACCTAGACTTTGTATGAATAATGGAACTTTTGACTCGACTTCGTGTCTTAAAGGGCCTATGCTTAGTTCTTCAATTTTTCTTTTGTATGCTGAGTGAGAGTAATATGATGATGACATAACTAAGTCTGACATGATGAAAAGCGACCAAGACTGCTGGTAACTTTAAATTACAAGTTAGCCAAACCTGTAGGATAAACTTTAGTTACGGCAGAGATTGTGACGAGTCCAGGATCCGGAACTGTTTCGATATGTCCCAGGGATGATCAACACTGCAGATTATTAAAAAAACACTCACTCGCTGACCTATACAGCCATCATGATTTAACCATATAAAACACTAACCCTTTCATGAAGGAAGACCAAGCCTTCCAAGATACTGTAGATGCCAGCCACTATCTCTGCTGAGGACATCTCATCCAACTTGTTCTCTAATGGTGCCACCTGTTCAGTGGCTAGCCATACTCCATCTGAAGTCTTCTCCATGCCATCAAACTTCAGGATCGATGGATGTCGCAGTACCTTCAGATACTATGGAAAATGAAAGATGATAAATGCATTTTCATGGAACAGGTGTATTTTGTATTTTCAGTGATGCTGCCCGGGAGCAGGTGAGTTCTTTTGATAAAATTTATCCAAGAATATATAGCAAGTACTACTTCATGTAAGCAGTGGCTGTCAGGCGTGAACTGTGTAAACTACCGAATGTTTGTGTATTGCTGCTTGCTCATAGTCATAGGAAAATAAAAGAAGATCAGGAATAACAAAAGTCTGGTGTTAGAAAGAAATTATCCAGCTGTAGAATGGATATTTAGTTTTCTTAAATACAACACTTTCTTTAAAGTTATTGGATCTGGTAAGCTACAAACTCTGTCTTTGACCCCATTAATGTTTTCACACACAGATTAGACGTATAAACAGACTGATTAAAAATGCAAGCTAATACTCAATATTTGTTCAGAGTGAGATTACAAAATATAGCCATTTAGGATATTAATAATCATATATTGTTCGAAACCGATAAAAGTTATTTACACAAGAAATGTATTAAATCAATAATAACACAGCCTGTTACAATATTGATATTCAGATGTATGCCATACATTCAGAAGCTTGACAGCTGACACATGACATACATGATGACCTAACATTGATGGCCCACGTTTTTACTGAAAGGAGATCTATATGTGTGGAATTATATACAGACACTGTAATAATAAAGTATGACAGCCCTAGCCACTTAATGGCTGTACTTAGACATAAAACCAATTTACAATTGCAATCAGACAAATATTAATAAACTTACTAGACAGATAATACGTATTCATATCAGGGTTGTGGCCGGTGTACTCCTGTACTCGTACTCAGTGTATTTGAGTACACAATTTGAAGTGCTCGAATGTACTTAACACTTTTGAAAGTACCCACTACTTGTACGTGAGTATGTTGATAAAGTACTCGTACTGTTAGAGTACTTTCACCATAAACATAATATTGTTTTTAATTTATTTCCATTTGTCTTTATAGCCAGTTTCCTGCCAGATTAGAATTATGTCCGTAGAAATTGGTCAGTTATCATTTTAAACCAGAATCCCTGTGGATTAGGTCACTTTGATTTGAAACATAAAGTAGGAATGTTATGCCATGTATTAACATTAATGTGAACTTAACTAAAACCACTACTGTCATTATGCAGATGTTTGTGAAATAATTATTACACAGTTTCTGTCAACCTGAATGCTAATGACTACCTTTTGAAAGATTGATATTCATCAGATAGTACCTGAATTAACTGTTAACATTGAATGCATTTTATGGACATTATTATTATAGTTATATGTATGTTTTGTTCCTTGGATTCATTTAATTATTTCTAAATAGCTGGCATTTTATTCTTTTCATTTAACCATGTGCAATATGTTATGCATAACTCGGAGTATCTACTCATGACAAAAAGTGGTAGGTAAAAACGGATGTGGAAATTTGTTGTGGAATTGACCACAGGTAGGGAACTGATGGATTATAATAGAATAGGTGGGTTAAATTACTAGTCATTGCTGATATGATTAATACCAAGTGATTTTGGTGAGTATGTACAGCAAATAGAAATTAAGGCTGGTAACTGACCATGCCTGAATAACCTGTGCTTACAACAGAGAAAACTAACTTAAGACTAATAAAAGTGGTGCCTGTACATGTTTATACAGCTTTATTTAATAGCTGACTCTATTATTATCATTAGTGTTAATGAGCCAGCTATATCTGATAATATAAAATAATACTTAAAGCAATTCAAGAAGAAAAGATTATTTATAGTCAAGTACAATAACAACAGTGCAGAACACTATTTTTCAACATAAATATGTAAAATGAAAATAAGTATGTACATGTTGATGTGTTATGGCCACTTTTGTGCACAAGGTAGGCTAAATGGGCTGAATGACCTCAAAAGGTAATGAGGTGAAGTGAAAGAAGAAACACCCTTTTGACATAGCCGATCCAGGGTTTGAACCCAGGTGCTATAGATCTGTGGGTAACTGCACTATCAGTTAGGCCATGGAGGTACCCAATATGTACATATAAACACAGATGATGAGTAATTACAGATGAATATACGGTTGATTATCAGTATGATACTGAATAAACATTATATCATCATAATATACATAAGAACCAAATCCACATTAAAACCTGCCCTAAAATCATACATTAGATATATACATTGATCAGCATGCATAGTATGCAGGAAAAAGTTGTTTTGGTTACAACCTATTTCATAATTATATGCATATATATTAAAAAGCTGCATTGTATAAATACCAGTTCATATTGTTTTTCTAAAAGAAAACCCTAATCTAATTGGGGAAGAAGATGTGAATCAAACATCGGTACAAATGAATCTTTCGGTTTATTTAATGGAAAGTCACCATTAAAACAACTACATTTATTTTACATGTAAACAGCAACATATATTTATTTTTAACACATACTGATTTAATCACTGAGACAGCATCATTCATAACCACATAGTCATAGTGGACTTACTGCGGCAGCTGATTCTTACATTACCATATGGGGACAGCAGATATGCTAAACCAGAGAGAATGAAATCATAGAAATTAGAATAAGCATTTCCAAGATCTGTTGACCACAAGTAGCATCTAGAAACATTTATCTAGATAGTCGATTACATCCATGACAAATATCATTGTGTGTGACAAACCAGTTGGTTTTATCAAATATGCTGTCTACTAAGACTTCAAATAGGTAGATTCTGGTTGGCCAGCCCAAGTCACTGTGAAGTTCAGGTTTACTATTAGTATTTGGGTTAGCGACAGTGAAATTAGACATATTTGGCAGGGCTGGTGAATAATGGGTTATTGTACATTATATTATCTGGAATTGACAAACTCTAGACCTTCGTAATGAACTCCTCATGGATCTGTTATTGGGCTGATTGGTTTATTTAGACTGGGCACATCTGGGATGTATGTCAGTGAGGCGACTCCCGACGGAAACATCCCACAAATACAGGTACGAGTAGGTGGATCTGTTACCGGGTCAGATAGGAATGGAGGCAGGCGATGTTATATAATATGACCATTGTCTTCTCTATGGCCTAGTAGGTAAGAGCATCGGACTTTCTTACTTATGGTCATGCTGTGCAGGATGTGGTTGGTTCGAATCCAGGCTGTTGCATTATAGTAGGAGGAGGTTTTCATCTAACTAGGCAACTGCCATATATTGTAAATTCAAAATTTATTTAGAATTAGTCCCTCTGGTGAACCGGAAATTTACAGACCTCATTTGAGGTAGCTAAACCACATAAAATAACTGCCATTTCGGCCATTATTATTATTTTATTTTAATATTCTCATAGCTATGTTGAATGGAAGCAACAAACACCTGCCTCAAATCTAGTTAGTGATCACCTACCTGTAGATAATGACTGAGGAACAATTTATATCATTATCAGAACCTGGTGTTCCACAACTATTGAGTTTTGGGTGACTCCGGGGTCTAGTGAAAGCATGGACCACACATCACTACCACCGTGTTTTAATCTAGGCGTGGGCATTTCTGAAGGTTGGTTCATCTTTGACTTCGCTTAATTACCTTAGGAGGTCGCTCGGTCTATTTAGCCTACCAAGTGCACAAAAGTGGCCGTAAAATACAAATCATCATCATCACAACTATTGAGTTACAGCACCGGCTGACAGGAGTAATAATGACCTTAAGACATCTTGTCTTATGTTGTACACACAATGAGCAATACAGAGATAGATTCATTCACACCTTCCAATTTGTCCCCCACCCCCCACCTTTAACAATCCATAAGTGTTACTTCACAAGAAATGTTGATCTCCTGCCAAATAGAGGATTAATTGGAAGCTAATGGCACTGCATGTTATGCTCCACAAAGTACACTGTAGTACTACTAGTAGTAGTTTTATTTCAACCAAACATTTGCACAAGTATATTTTCATAATACTTATAGTTGGTGCATAGAAAGAATTAGAATGTTAGATTGTGGGTATAGGTTCAGGTACATGTACCTGTGACCACATTTAAATAGGCATAGCATTGACATATGTAACATAAAAAACAGACCAGCTTGTGGTAACCTATACCCAGACATGGGGTCAATTCTATTCTGGAACTGACTATTTTAAAACATATGGAATTGCAATTGATAAACTTGGAATTGGAATTAAAAATTAAATCCACAAATTAATTTTTTAATTCAGAAATATTTTTCCATGACAATCCTACTTGGAATATAAACTACTCCGAGTACCCGGTAGGTACTCGGAGTACCTACTCAGTAAAAAGTAGTAGGTAAAACAGAATTGAAATTGAAACATTTGCTGATTTGGAATTGACTCCATGTCTGCATATAGCTAAATATTTTGTATAATTGTAACAATATTTTCAAATGAAAATAAAATATGAGTGAAAAGAATTAAGAGAATACAAAAATTACCAGAAACATGCTCATAATAAAACTGATTATGTTTTTTGTAACTAAACCATTTTGTACCATACCAATTCATAACTAAATGGATACCAGTTCATAACCAAGTTATAATATAATGTTATTAAGTTCCGACTGACCTAATAAAAATGTTTGTTATCATTAATATTAACAACAGGGTTGGCTTTCTCCCTGGCAGAAAGTACCCTGCCATGGGGAGAAACTTCCAGATGTGTTTATTTTAAGGTGCAAAGCATAACCATGTATAAGCCATGGTATCACCAAGTACATTTGTACTGGGATACAATTAAATTATTAATGTTTTCATCTGTTTAATAAAAACAACAAAGTGCTTCCAGACATAATCTCGCTGTCTATTTCCCTTGAATATGTTGAATGTTATCTGGTAAAGTGCAAAACAAAACAACAAACCTGCAAGATAAAGCAGTTTGTCCAGCCACAATATTCAACATTTACAAAGTATAAATTTGTATGTCGTATGTTTACCTGAAGAGCCTATATGTAAATGATGACATTATTGTTTTGTTGTTCGGGGAGAATCCCCAGGCTGTTACTTATTTAGCACAGCCTCTATGTTTGAGTGGTTGGGAAACTCCTCCACCACTCACTGGAGAGTAATACGGAAAGATGTTTTTTTTAACGTCCCCCTTTATTATTCAGCGGGGATGACAGCGCCATTTAACATGGTCAGCCACCCACGAATGACATTATCAATAGCCATGCGAATTTATACTACTGATGATTAGCCACCATATCTGCTCAAGAATAATTAACTAATCTGCTGAGATTGATAACTCCCATCAGTGTCACAATAATCTAGTCAATATGAAGTATATCTACCATATTATAATTAGGCAGTGCAAATACTTCCCTATACTATGGTGTAATAACAATCATACACCACTCACCCACTGCTGCATATTTAATATGCAGCACTGGGTGAGTGTTATTACACAGCAGCATCTCTTTACAGTGATACATACATGTAGTTATTACTACAGACTACATGATGTTGTCAGTAGTATTCAAGCATGACTAGACACAACATCACCCTCCTCATAGTTGATTAGGTATTCATTAACAAAGCGGTCATTATAAAATCAAATTTTCAGCATAATAATGTATATTACTGTGCAGATACCAGAAATAAATAAACTCAATCTTTTATCTCACATAAGTATATGGCATGTGGACAAGACTTCTGATGTCAATCAAAGGGAGTGGTTCCCGATCCAGGTCTGCAAAGCACAGACGAACAGCCTCCACCAAAAAAGTGTTGTGGATTCTTCAGTTCCCTGATAGATGCACCAGTCCTTGAGACAATATCCAGTGATCTGCAAACTGAAGTAGATAACTACTGCAAAACACTGTGCCTGCCAGAAGAAGCTGATCCACTCAGTTTTTGGAACTGGAAGTGCCATGCGGAGCAATATCCATCATTGGCCAAGCTTGCTCCAAAGTTTTTATGCATACCAGCATCGTCTGCTCCAGTGGAAAGACTGTTCAGCACAAGTGGCAAGATATTTTGCCCAGATAGATGTCATCTGACTGATCAGAATTTTGAACATCTGATGTTCTTCAGGTGTAATCTTTAAAAAAAGTCATAAATTGATGTGACAAATCTAGTAATCTGATGTGTGTATCAGAATAAAAAGCAATGGAAAAACAATGAATTTGTTCTTTTCATTTGAAAGTATTTGTAACACATCCAAAAGTATTTGTATCTAAATACATTTAGACTAGAGAAATAAATAAATAGACAAGATCTACCAAAACTCGCAGAACAAATTAATCAGCTTAGGGCCATCATCAAAGCAGGTAAGTACATAATTAGTAGAGTGGAACAGCGTCTAATCTCAAGTAATGGATTTTATAGGATGTCATGATGGTGTGTTTACATTTTGGTTATGATATAAATAATATAACGATGATAATGTATATTGATTAAACTGCCCTTACTAGCAGGAGCCATTCAAAGGTGCTGTACAAATAATAACACCCCAAATAATTTGTCTGTAAAAAAACCCCTGTAAATGATTTAAAAGATAATAATTATTTATCTGTGAATGCGACCTTGAACAGGTGTGTTTTTAGAACAGTTTAAATTTTTTCAAGAGATGATGCATTTCAAATATCTGCCAACAACCTATTCCACAAAGTGGGGGCTGCAACACTAAATGCACAATCACCATATGACTTGAGCCGAGACACTTGCACCTGCAGTAGTATCTGACTGGATGATCCTGAGTATTCAGGATGACTTTCTAAAGGACACCAGTTCACACAGGTATTCTGGCGCCATATCATTAATAGATTTACAAGTTATTAATGAATCTTCAAATGGATACACTGTCTAACAGGTAGCCAATGTAGTTTTTTAAGAATTGGTGTGATACAGACATGGAGTCAATTCAATTCTGGAATAAGCTAAAATTATATTTAACGAAAAGAAGAAGAATAGAGTCCAGTATATTGGTAAATTTAATTTATTATTTATGGATATAATAATATGGTAAATTACACTTTATTTACCAATATTATTATCTATCATCTGATGGATAATGATATTGGTAAATTACAGTTTATTTGCGCCTTTCAATGTTTCAGTCAATCCTTACACTATAAAATTTGACTCGCAGATTGTCATTTCGAATTAAAACTACTCAATGCTTTCTCAATGTTTCATCCTGCAGCCAACACATCCCTACTTAAATGTTTATATCACTTATTAGTGGCATGACAATACAGTACACAGGAGTTAGTTTTTGGCATGATTACAACAGATCCTGAACATTGACGTTTAAAATGGCGGGATTATCAATATCACAGTATTGTCGCTCAGCGGACCCCCTATAAATTCCACATATTTGTCATTTTCCTTACGCCCATTTAAAAGCACTTGTCAAATAATATTCACGATGTAACGTCTAACGACGTCCCTAATTTCAGTTTAATTAATGTGAACAGGGGCAGAATTCAACAATAAACATAAATTAACAGAAGACGTATCAGGTTAATTATAAATATATACACGACATATGCAATATGACTACCAATAACAGCATCGAACCTTAGCAGCATTTTCAATATATTGTATGTTTGTCTTCTGTGGTTCGTAAACAAACACAGAAACATGCGAGCCATCTCGTCTTCGTGACTGATATAGTCTCCATCCTTTAGGAGTCTGTACAGGGATTTCCTTTTCCAGTTTACAGTCCCGAACTAAAGAAGATTCATTTCCCATGACGTGTTTCGGAAACTTTTTAACCTATTACATGGATGTATAACTACATTTTTGACAGTCTGATGTGGCTATTATCTCATTATATTCCAGCTTGTGTAATCTCGCCTGAATTATCGCGCAACGAGAGCACGCTTCCTCGATCATTATATATCGATACAAATGGGAGTGTGTCTAACCAAAACATTTTTATTTAACAATAAAATACTGAATATAACCATTTTGTGTCTTATTCATTAACGATTACTAATCTTTCTCTATATATTAATCAAAACGCTTTTAAACATGCTTTCGTCTCGGAAAATAGTCCTTTATAAGTTTGATATAATAATAATAATAATAATAATAATAATAATAATAATAATAACGATACCCAATCAGGATATAGCCAAATTCCTATCGTTACATACGTAAATAAATTAAGATATGTCTATGTCATTATAGAACATTTAATTAATTAATTTGTGTTTGATATATGCCTACAATTTATTAGCGATTATTCTGAAAAACCGTACAATCTAACATGACATTAATGGTTAGTAAATCCACTACTTCACTTGATGGTGATAGTAGATTTATTGGAAGTTGATCATCTTAGCTTTTGACGATTTCGACCCATCGGTCTCGGCCTAACTACATTAATGTTGAGACCTATTCACAAAATTGCTCAGAACATGGCTACTAAGATAAACTCTTTCTGAGGCCTCATTGCAGTTAAATTCTAATTAAATTAAAATTGTGATAAATAATAATAATACGTTTTAAATTTTAATTTAATTAAATATGGAAATCAGTGAATTAACGTATTTACCCCATCTGATGTGTCAGCTGAAGTCCCGGGGCTGAAGTAGACCATCTATAAATTGCATATATTTGTCTATGTACAATCTCAATGGAGAATGTTGTATTTACAGTTTGAATACTCAAATTAGACAATTTTTGTTATTTAATTACCATTTTCTTGTTAAAAGAATATCAATTTTATTCCACATTTCCTGGGAGGTATGTAAACTAACTGAATCGTGTTCTTGCATCGTATGTAACTAATTAGTTTTCGCTTATTAGATGTGTACGTATATCAGCATTTACGTATATGGCCATTGATAATTCACGGTTGAGTTGGTTTACGTTCTTGGTTTTGTTATTTATTATGACTACTTCAACCTATTTCATTGATCAGTAGTCCATTGTAAACCGGTGACCTGCCCAGCTCATGCCTCCACCCTTGTATTATCATAATGGCTCAGCATGATGTTTATTATGTCATAGCTAATTGTATGCTACAATTAGGATAAGCCAATGTCATATGCAGTTGGTA
This sequence comes from Paralvinella palmiformis, assembly GCA_025642065.1. Taxonomy (NCBI): domain Eukaryota; kingdom Metazoa; phylum Annelida; class Polychaeta; order Terebellida; family Alvinellidae; genus Paralvinella; species Paralvinella palmiformis. The sequence continues at coordinate 64,272 of JAODUP010001056.1, forward strand.
AATATTGTTTTATCTTATACTTGGAACCAAGCTATTCCCTGTGTTCATTCAATAATAATAATAATGGCCGAAATGGCAGTTTTTTACGTGGCTCAAATGAGGGAGACGCAAATGGTCTGTAATTTTATAGGTTCCCCACGGAGACTAACTCTAAATAAATTTAGAATAAGTGGCATGTTCAGTGGAGAAAACCTTGCCAGTTGCCTGGCTGGATGAAAAACTACTCCTACCATAGTACCACGGCCGAGGCGCGAACCTGCGACCTCCCCCACGGAATGACCATAGCCATAGGTAAATAGTCTCACGCTCTACCTATGTGTCCAAAGAGGTGGCTTATATATATATTCTATGATACTTGTATATAAGCGATTCATTATATAGTTCAATTAATTTAATTGTTTTTTAATTACATATGTAATATTCTATATGAGTTATTTATACAAGGACGTTAAATTTCAACTTGAATTTTATACAAGGTGTTATACAAATGCATAAACGATATTGCACTGTTGAATAAAATACCTACATTTACTGGTGTCGCATCATTCTTGTGTGAAACGCGAGGCATTTACATTGGTGTCCAGACAATCGCTGGCAGTGTGCATGGACGAATCAGTCCCTTAGAATTTCGATCAGCGCATAATACTCCGATATAATTATCCACAGCCACATCGTCGTTGTATGGACTAGCATAGAGCATTGAGTACTGTGGTAATTGATTCTATTCAGAGAGTAACTAAGGATATTGACACACTGACTGTGCGGATGAGTCGTGGCGGCACTAGTGTAGTACTAGTAGTACCTACGTTTATTAAATGAGCTAAAGAAAGAATACATTTGAAACCAGATGACATTCGGTATGAAATTGTGACGCTGGAAATGAACTTGTGACATTCCAATACGCAAATGCATTTGAACTTTTACATGTTTGTCATGTACAGGTTAACAGTATTTCAAAATATATGGGATGATTGAACGGCTTATTTGTATTTGTACTAATGTTGACGGACACTTACACGTCATATTGAGAAAACTGACTGAGTAAAAAAAATAGAAATTGACGGAGTACTTTGAATCATTGGATGTGATGTCGAATATGGATACATCGGAGAACTTAACCGATTGGATGAAGGATTTCACTTGTGGACTGCAGGGACATCACGATGATCAAGGTCAAACACAATCTCCTGACTTAAATCCGGAATTACGTGGCTTCCAGTAACTACAAACTTTCTGCAAACCCCAAAGATACCGACATTTGAATTTATTGCTGCAAAGAAATCATATCGGGGAGATGCTGCAAATGTAGCTCGTCGTTTGGGAATTACTGCAAATGTTCGACTAACTTTGGATAAATTCCGTGTGATCTACGGTCAAATCAATGATTCAAGTGATTTACTCAGAATTTCATAACTCAAGCACCAAATGAGAGCTTATCGTCATGGTGTTGTGTTGTCGTATTGAGGATGTTTTTCGTATATTGGAAGATTATCTTTCACGGATCACACAACTTGAAGAGACAGCTCGTCTCAAAATTTGCGGTGGACTTCACCAGGGTATCAAAGACCATCTTCACAGTTTGGTTAGTCTGATAGCTAGAAGCACGCCGAGCCGAAATGGAAGGCAAAATAATTGAAGGAGATAAACCGAAGAAGGCCAGTAAGGTGATGATGGTGACGGCAAATGAACATCCAGATATTTCTGCTATGAAGATGAACATCTGTCAGCTGAACACATTACTGGATCATTTAACGACTTCCCTGTAAAGTATGGCTATCAATAACCCTCCACCTACACATAATATGAACATCAATCGGTGCCGAAGAAGGAAATACTGGAACCAAGGTCGGCATTAACATTGGCATCAAGAAGAATTTCAGGATCTGAACCTCCACAATAGCCGGATCCAAACTCAATCACCTGATAGCCGAAGTGAGAACACGGTTCATTCCAGGAATTGAAACACAAATAGGAAGCCAGAGATCAGTCAACAATGACACGATAAAAAGGACAATAACAAAATACAATTAAAACATCTTATGGATGCCGTGTTGATTTGTCAGCCGTAAATGACTCCAGTCTTTTAAACTGGGACGAGTCTGTCTAACTGGTGTAACAGACCCTGAGGGAACATGCTCCAACATACCTTGACTATGAGTTTGCTACTGAGCTCACTTCTTTCCGAGGATATTGGCGCAATAGAAGTTTTATTATTATTATTATTATTATTATTATTATTATTATTATTATTATTATTATTATTATTAATGCTTTCTATAGTTGGTCATTTAAATGAAGCTGAAATAACTATTGATGATTATTTGCGTCAGAACTACTGGACACCGGAGCTAACGTTTAAACTATTTGCCAATGGTTGTTTACAAAATGGTATCCAGATACTTTTATCACGCCATTAGAAGATTATAAGTCGGACATTTAGTGTGCCGGGGTTCACAATTTACTATATATTGCCTATGTTGAAGTAGAAGTTGGAATACCAGGAGTTGTGGATCCAATTAGCTGTCTGCTGCTGGTTACATATGACACTCTGTATGGGGATACCGTGCCTGTCATCCTAGGTACTAATCGTCTGAGGCCATTTATGACTGTAGCCGAGCGGAAAGACGGACCTCGATATGAACAAACGCTCAACATGGGTGATGCAGTGTACTTTGGTTTAAGATATTTGGAGCTGCAAAGCCAAAATCTGAAGATATCTTCAAGACAATTTGGTGTGATTAAATGTGCAAAAGTTATAATACCGAAGAACATCACGATAAGTTGGACAAGAAGGTATGCAGTAATATTCAGCTAGATATCATCTAACCTTCATTACAGGCAGTATTACCTACTGGAATGAGTATGACACCTGCATTAATGGATGGTAGAGATATCGGAAGATCCCACCAGCAATGTTTGCCGAGGTTCAGCAGCAAATAAAGCAAGCACTTAAAGCTGAAATTATCCGACATAATCAGAGTTCATGGGGTTCTAACATACTACTCGTTCCTAAAATAGACTCAAGTCTTTGCATCTGTTTCGATTACTGCCAGTTCAACATGCCCACAGTGAAAGACGCATGTGTTGTGCTCCGAATTGATTGACCACCTGAGTTCGAATCTCGGCGTGGGCATATCTGAATGGTGTTTCATCTTTGACTTCGCTTCATTACCGTGAGGGTTACTCGTCTATTTAGCCTACCATGTGCACAAAAGTGGCCATAACCTAAAATTATATTATTGCAACATATCAGAATATGGATTTCCTAAAAACTGAAAGTCACAATTATATTGCAGAACAATTTAACAATATGTTTTCTATCTCCCTCATACAAATACTAAATAAACTTACCCGTATCACACACTCAACTGCTACATTAATTTAATGATCTCCATACTAAAGTAAGCCCTGTTATCCTAGTGACTGAGATATCTGATCATCAACCTGTTTTTGTTACACTTCCTACAATGAGCCTTCCAGTCAGAAAAATCGGAAGCTACGAACATTCGAAAAAAAGAGACATAAATGATGATATTATAAACCTTATAAATAATGATATCCTACATACTAATTGGAAATACCTAGATTATCTGGGTGTGACTGAGTGTTGTGAAAACCTAATTGAAAAATTAAAAGCCATGCTAGACAAATATGCGTCATTCAAGAAAATAACAATTCCATATCAAAACATCATCAGGGATCTATGGTTATGCTAACGATTAATGAAGTCATCACGCACATGTGACAAATTATATACCAAATATATAAACAAAAAAAGACTGATATAACATAAATCATACATAAAATATGGGAACAAGTATAATTGACTCCAAACGGTAGCTAAACAGACCTATTATGCACAAATATTTAATGACACCGAAATCAACATAAGGTAAACGTGGAAGATAATAAACGCGACAATAGACCAATTAAATAATAAAACTGCTACACTTCAAACGTTTCAAAATAGAAAACACAAATATCTGATCGTAATACGATAACAGATGACTTTGCCAACACTGGTGTGAAATTTCCCAATAAAATACCCCCTTCTGTTAAAGGTTTGCAGAACTATTTTAATCTTTAAAAAACGAGAGACACTAATTCCATATTTCTAACACCGACAGATCCAAATGAAATAATAGATATTCTCAAAACATTAAAACCCAAGAATAGATCTATGTATGATCATCTGTAAATTATTAAAGTTAATTCGCCTGTCCTTTGCTAACCCTATTCGCCAAATAATTAATAAATCATCGCAGACAGAAATATTTCCAGATACACAGAAAATTGTAAACATATATGAGACACAAAGCAAAGGCTTCAGGATGAATTATCAAATTACAGGCCGATATCATTTCTTCCATCTTTGTCAAAAATACTAGAGAAAATAATGCATAAATGCACATCATTCTATCTCTAAATCTATTAAATACTTTATATAAGCCAATACGGGTTTAGAAGGAAAAACGCACAATACAGTTAATGCAATTACCAAATTCGTTACATATAGAGCAACTCGTCAAGCTGGAAAAGAGTCAGTAATGGCATAGTTTCTGGACCTTTCTAAGGCTTTCGATACAATTGATCATAATATATTACAAAAACAGGAATTTTATTGATTTAGGGAGAAAGCCACCAATTGGCTTAGAAGTTATTTGACAAACGGAAAACAATTTGTACACTATGGAGACATACATTCTAAAATAAATACAATTGAATGTGGCATTCCACAAGGATCTGCACTGGAACCTCTTTTATTTATCATATACACCAACATATACACTGACATGTTTTTAAACGTAGATGAATGTAGATGATACCACTCTATAGTATTTATCCCCAATATTCTACACTTACATGAAACTATGAACAAGGAACATGATAGTTTCACTGCTTGGTTCCGAGCAAATAAGCTCTCATTAAATATATCGAAAACAAAGTATGTGATATTTTCAAAAATAAACCCAAAAGGTTTAGTATGGAAATTAAGATAACCAATAAAATTAGAATAAAAACAAATTTAATTACATTTCTAGGGATATTCATTGACCACACCTCTCAGGGGGTCTGAAATACTTCCTTTTATTCTAAATTACTTAGTATAAAAAGAAGTATAATTGTGATTTGTCTGTTAAATAATAATAACAAAAGGCAAAGGTCCTGCAGCTTGCAGTCAATTTATCCAATACTGGGCACGAGAAACTTAAAACTTTGTACAAGATACCCTGGGTTGAAAGACATTCTTGTTTGAAAACATTTAGTGAGCTTTATGAACACGTGGTCACTTGCCTTGATGGCATGGGTAATCCACATATTTGTCTAGAGGTTAATTAAAGTCGTTGGAATTGGGCTAGCAACACCAAGATCACGGCTGAAGGTTTGAAAAGTAGTCTGCACGGTTTTGGAAATATTGTTGGCTTCACAGTATTGAATAATAGTTTGGATTATTTGAAAGGTTTGTCAGCTAAACTACAAAGCAAAGATATTGACGTCTTTAAGGCAAAAACAATAATTGACAATATCAAATAAGATATTCAATGTTTGAGGGATGACATTGATGTAGAATTCCAGAGAAGGTACGATGAAGCAAACCAGTTGGCTTCATATATAGGTACTGAAGAGGAAATGACAAGTATTCCAAGGGTTCAATGTAATAGGTCGAATGTACCTGCTGGCACACCCCTTCTTTATTACAAGAGATCAGTTAGAATTCCTTTTATTAATATGTCTTTCTTTAATAGTTGCAGAACCGTTTCTCTGCAGACAACTGCTAGCCAGTGAGTGCTTCGCTGAGTCTAATACCATCTTTAATAGCCAAACTAGGGGTGCCTCACCACAGCAATTTGAATCATGGCTTGACGACCTGCTAACTCCAAGGTCATTAGATAATGAGGTATCGAGATGGTTCAATATGTGGTCCAGGCTGTCTGATAAGGCAGATTTATGTGATATTTTGATTAAATGCTTTGTATCTGTATCTTTGTACCTGCAGGTTTCTGTTTCTAGTAACAAATCGAGTAACCCCCCTCCTCCAGGAATCCCAATAGTCTGTATATACACTGAATCAATCACCAAGTCTCATACCATGGGTCTTTCTTGACAGGAATGTCTACTTTTGCCAGTATTTATACACATTATTCACTTGGAAAATACGGATTAGGTAGTGCTTCAGAAGGCATCTAAGAATGATCTGATTTCCATTTTTCTTCGACAGAGAAAGAGGGGGAGACCAAAGGTCCCTTAACACACTCCTCCTTTATGCACTTTCTATCTCGCATAATGGATTCGCCCTTTTAGACAAAACCCAAACAATAAATCCTGGATCAGCCCCTGCTAACTGTTGTTCTATCATGATACATTATCAAAATGGGATTACAAATATGGAATCTTCTATCTGCAGAACTCTATACAAATAATGCTCACCAGACGCTGATACACGTATCTAGTTTCTCTTCTATAGTCCGACGGGCCGTAATTCATGAGTACATCGACTAATTAAAATATTATATTTCCAGCTCTGTTCTCTCTAGAATCGAGCTGGCTGATTTTTGCGAGTGGGTTTCAGTGTAGCCGCATATGACCAAATGTCCAAGGCGTTTTATCCTGTCTAATCATCTGTGCATTATTAGCTTTTTGTCCTTTTCTAAGCTATGGAATACATTTAAACTTAATACTTATTTGATACTGTTAAATAAATTAAATAGTAAAAGGTATTTGAGATAATAATCTACACGACTCTATTTTGAATGTTACCAGTGTGCGTGTGAGAGTGTGTGCATGTGTATGAGTGTGCGTGCGTGCGTGCGTGCGTAAGTATGTGTTAAATAGAACAACCGATAATTTCCTTAAACTTAACTAAAAGGTCGAGGCACTTGGCTAAACGTTGTTAAAACGAATTAAAACGAAAAATATGGTGATAAACATTTGACTCATTGTCGATGTGAGTATCATATTTTATATTTTCTTACAGGACGTGGACACCAAGATATGTGTAACAAAGCCAGCACATTTATTTACAAATAAAAAGGAGATAATCGATTCAGAGACAAACCGAACACGTGACTTATCATTTGGTGGGGGACATGTTTGTTGCTTGTAGGACGAGAAGGTACACTCCAAGGGGATGAATTGAAGTTAAAAAATGCAACATTATATAATATATATATATATATATATATATATATATATATATATATATATATATATATATATATATATATATATATATATATGATTGCAGTTTTTTTTTAATTTGGTGTTTAACATATTATTAGTAATCCACAATATTCTTTATTTTAACAGTACAGAAATAGTTGACAAAACAACTTGTAGAAGTACACAAAATTACTTACTAGTATTCAAGTCATGCCTTCGGATAAATCGAAGCAAACTTTCAAATTAGCAAATAACTTCGACATGATGCATTATCGGATTACTCGTTTGCTTTATATCGAAGTTCGATACTAAAGTTCAGATAAACGAAATTCTAGGATTCCGTAAAAGAATGGGGAAAATCTTAACAAATAAAAAAAGGAACGTTTTGGGGCGTGAGCTCTCTTCTGAAAAAAAAATCGTATTTAAAAATCGAGTCAACAAGAGAACGTATCATGGTTCTGGTACTAACAATTAAACGGTCATCAATCGTGCATGTTGTATCTGTGATGTATTAATCATTTTTGTTCGGAAATAAATTTAAAGGTTAGTCTAAACTGTTATCATAACGTTCCTACGTAAGAAAAGATAATTGAGAAATGGTGCGATTGTTTCAGTACCAACAAATACGAACCATGAATCGTATCAGGAAAGTGTTTACCACACAATGAGATGTTGAAGTTAATAACTTTAAGCGCGTTTATTTTGCCTTCATACGCCCCCCCCCCCCACAATGAGCATATTTTGGCTGATGAAATTATTTGTTGTTTCATCGAGAGCATCTGCAATATCATGACATAATTAATATTGTCGCGACCATCTTCGTTATGAGTCTTGGGTTTTAGAATTTTACAATCGAGTGATAAGAAGACTACGTGGCGTTTGTTGTCATTGTTTATTGGTTTTTAATATTTGATGTCTAGAATATAGACAGTGTCTCTTCAACTATAGCTAAGCAAAACTGTGACCTCAGATAGTAATAGTTATAGATTGGTTATGATCTAAATATTGCAGGATGTACTGTTAGTTATCTAAAGGTTAATAACGTGTAGGTAATTGTGTGGTAGCTGTTAAGTTATGGACATCCACGTAGTCATATATATATATATATATATATATATATATATATATATATATATATATATATATATATATATATATATATTAAATGGTAAAACATAAGTAATTGATTTAAATTGCTTGCATTCAAGAACTAAATACATTAAATCACACATGATGGTCCACTGTATGCCCTACTCGTCGTAAAGAGTGATTCAAATAGGTAATACGTTTGTCGACAAATGGAAACAACAATGTGAACACTAATGACCTACTTTAGCCATAAGTTCCGGCTAAGACGGAACATCACAAAGAACCAATCTGAACAATCAATCGATTAGGTACGTTTAGTCATGGGAGTGGCTGTATTCGTAACTTTGCCCTTCGTATTATCGGATAGCAATAGGCAGTGGCTGATGGAAAAACCCTGGGGAATTAGAGGATGAAGACGGTCCACTTTATGTTATAAAATCATCTTCTGGCGAGCGTAATAGAATAATATTCATGATCCATAAGTGTTCCTTATCGTTATTCATTCATCCGAGGTTAGACCGCGTGGTGGGTGGAGGTGTATGGAACATTTCCTTATAATATATTTTCAAAACCATCTCGAACCACGAACATGTAACAAGAAACGCCCCTTTCTTGAACGTGAATAATATACCATTTTGGTTAAGATTTTGGTGATCTATGGTATAAATACGAAAGTTCCCTTCCCAAAGCTCACGAAAAGGGGATAGTATAGACAAAAGCGCAATGTCAGTATGTATCAATGGGATTCCGCTCGTATAGCTCATTATCAAGGACCGCCAAAAGCCATTCTGACTAGTTACTGTAAAATTAAAATATTCGAAGAACTGTGGCATGAACCCGGAAAGGGGAGCCATATGTTGTCATGGGAAACAGGCAGATATCACTAAAGATGAAATAATAGAAACTTCAGCATCATACGAGATGATAACGATGAAGCAAATAAGTTCAACGTGATGGAAGCTTAGTAAATACCAGAATCCATTATCTTCACGTTTGGCTTATCATCATATTTTCCTATTCTGAAAATCGGCTTTCTTCGTGTGTTGCTGACCGAAAGCACCTGACATATTGATATTGCTTCATATCACTTTTATGGCATAACGTTCAGGATTAATCAAGCTAACAGTCTACATACGGAGGCATGATATGGTTGCGCATGATAAACTTTAGTCCGAACAATCATTCCAATATCGTGTTTATTGGAAATATATCTTGACCAAAGAATCATGAATATGAATTTCAATGAATGTTCGTGTCTGAACATTCATGAGAAGGTCGGATTTATTCATACACAGGCGCTTATGTATTTTCATATCCTGATAAATAGGAATGCTCTCACTCTCTCGATTTCAGCGCGCACCAGCGTGTGAGTATGTGTATGTGCATTATTGTGAATGTATGTGCGTACGTGTATGTGCATCATTATGAATTTAGATGTGTATGTGTGTGAGTGTGCACGCGTTCGAGAGATCTATTTAATTTCGGTTATGATAGGGACTCTCTAGGGATATTATATATTCAGGTCGATATGTGTTATTAGATACGATATAGGAGTGTCTCTCTCAATTTATCTCTGTGGGTAATGTAAATAAAGAATTATCCACCAGTTACTAGTTATGAGATCAGACATATGTATCCTTGGAATACTTAATATAGTCTTCAATATATCTGGTCGATGGTAGGAACCATAATATGATTTCCATAAATATGATAAAGACCCCCTGAGACACTGCTACAAAGGAGACTCGGAACATAGCCCGGATAAATGACGACGAACTAATACACTTAGTGCCCTTTTCCTTCTCATTTCCTTTCGGGAGATGAAGCTGTTCCCAGTAAAGTTAACGTAACTTTTTGAAGAGGGTTACGATTTCAACATACCAAAGAGCATTAAAGAAGCATTAATATGTACTGTCATAATTCAGAATTAGTATCTGCTTATTGGCTTAAGACGAAATGTAATGATATTGTTTGGGTGTTGGAACAGTTTGACAACATTTGTTACTGAAGTATTTTAAATACATTCCATCTTTTTATTTTCAATATAATTAACGATTGGCGAAAGACAAACCGAAAAAAGCTTACGTTTTAGTTAAAAAGCATTGAAAGATAATTTAAAATTTTGAAGAGTTAAATTGTAAATAAGATACAAAAAAAAACAAAACAAAGCAGTATTGCGTATTTAAAATAAATGTGTATTGACGAATTATAATTGAACAGTTATGACCGTACAAGACCAATCATGGAGATATAAACACATATATACTCAGCCCATTCGATCTACCAGCTGCACCAAAGTGCCAGTAAAACTAACTGTAACACACACGCGCGAGTGCACGACACACACACACACACGCACACGCACACGCACACACACACACACACACACATTCAATCTTTATGCTTTTATTGAACCTTAAACGATGTTTCCATTTGAACCGAAACTACTGCGCCAGATGATCAAATATTGATTTTCGGTGGAAATAGAACTGAAAATAAGTCGACGATTGCCTTTCGCCTTCTAGTAAGATAGACCTTGAGATATCGATCTCCGAATTATATCTAGGTCGCGTCTTTGTGCGGAACACAACAAACAGCCGACAATAATAAAAACTCTATATGTCAAAGAAAAGTCAAGGTAAATACATAAACTATGATTCAGGATTTACACCATATATTATTACATATATGTATGATTGTCTATTATAGAATTTGTTTGAAGTTTAAATGACGTTGATCAGGACAACATATACCACCGTCGTCTAGGACTACCATTTAACTTCTTTCTCTTTAGATTCACTGTTATATTTTGATATCAAGGTAACCTAAGAATATTTAATAAAGAAGGTTATTAATATAGATAGCTAATAAAGAAGGTTATTAATGTAGACTGATAATAAATAACGTTAATATCTACATAGATAGATAATAAAGAAGGATATGAATATAGACATATAATAACGAAGGTTAGTATATGTAGATACATAATAAAGAAGGTTATTAAAATAGACAGATAATAAAGAAGGTTACTAATATACATAGATAATAAAGAAAGTTATTAATATAGATACATAATATAAAACGTTAGACAGAGAAAATGTCTAAATATCGAATTACGGCTTGATAATGTTTCATTCTACAGCTAAAATAATAAAAGCAGAAAGAATGTTTTTAATATTTGATAACAATAGTATGTATCTTCTACTATTAGCTATTTTACATTCACTTCTAGTATTAGCTATTTCACATTTACTTCTACTATTAGCTATTTTACATTTACTTCTAGTATTAGCTATTTTACATTCACTTCTAGTAGTAGCTATTTCACATTTACTTCTAGTATTAGCTATTTTACATTTACTTCTAGTATTAGCTATTTCACATTTACTTCTAGTATTAGCTATTTCACATTTACTTCTACTATTAGCTATTTTACATTTACTTCTAGTATTAGCTATTTTACAGTTACTTCTAGTGTTAGCTATTTTACGTTTACTTTTTGTATTAGCTATTTTACAATTACTCCTAGTATTAGCTATTTTACGTTTACTTTTTGTATTAGCTATTTTACAGTTACTTCTAGTATTAGCTAATTTACGTTTACTTTTTGTATTAGCTATTTTACAGTTACTTCTAGTATTAGCTAATTTACGTTTACTTTTTGTATTAGCTATTTTACAGTTACTTCTAGTATTAGCTAATTTATGTTTACTTTTTGTATTACCTATTTTACAGTTACTTCTAGTATTAGCTAATTTACGTTTACTTTTTGTATTAATTCTTTTACAATTACTTCTAGTATTAGCTAATTTATGTTTACTTTTTGTATTAGCTATTTTACAGTTACTTCTAGTATTAGCTAATTTACGTTTACTTTTTGTATTAATTCTTTTACAATTACTTCTAGTATTATCTAATTTACGTTTACTTTTGTATTAGCTATTTTACAGTTACTTCTAGTGTTAGCTATTTTACGTTTACTTTTTGTATTAGCTATTTTACAGTTACTTCTAGTATTAGCTAATTTACGTTTACTTTTTGTATTAGCTATTTTACAGTTACTTCTAGTATTAGCTAATTTATGTTTACTTTTTGTATTACCTATTTTACAGTTACTTCTAGTATTAGCTAATTTACGTTTACTTTTTGTATTAATTAATTTACAATTACTTCTAGTATTATCTAATTTACGTTTACTTTTTGTATTAGCTATTTTACAATTACTTCTAGTATTAGCTATTTTACATTTACAGTTTAGATCATCCGCGATAGACCCAGACGGTGTTTTCCTTTAGTTTTAGCAATCACTAATGTATGGAAATGATTATCAAAATCAACATTATCAGCTATATGTCAACATAAAATATTCTTCGAATTATAGCGATTTGATATCGTGAAGATTTCTAATATAAATTTAATTCAAAATTATTGATAACACCAATTATATTTTGCTATACATAGCATTTCGGCAGCAATAAAACGGCTGAGGTAACCTAAAAGTTTGTATTCCGTATTGCTATTTCTGATTGTTAATCCCGACCTATCGTAAAATATATAAACGGCAATTATCTAGATAATTTAATACGCCTTTTCATTAATTTTACGAGGAATATTTTTCCGTGGTTACTCTAAATACCAATACAAAACTAAAAGGCACGTTATTATCAATTAGAACATCGCCGATAAAGAAAGGTAACGGGGACATAAGTAGCTTCCTACTTATGTCTCTCCTGGGCGAGTTATAATGAATTTATTCGCTCAAACTAACAACAATATGGTGAATCAATAAGCAGAAAATCCACCTTACTGTTTGCATCAGCTTTAAGCCTGTGCGTTCCTTTAAAAGGATATGCCACCAGCAATATACACAGGAGATTTTATCTAATGTTGCGTTTATATCTCTTGGTAAAAACATGTTGTTTCATTTGTCAGTCTTCCTGTATCGGGATAATCAGGTAAAACTTACATTGAAACATTTAATTGATTCTCTTTATAAGGAAGATGGCCTAATTCAGGAGCAATACTACAAGCAAATGTTTTGACTGAATGTTGTACGAAATTAACTTAATAATGTCAGTTACTATGGTTACAGATTAAACATTATTGTTATTATAAACACAATTGTTGTTATAAACACAATTGTTGTTTTAAACACAATTTTTGTTATAGACACAATTGTTGTCATAAACACAATTGTTGTCATAAACACAATTGTTGTCATAAACACAATTGTTATCATAGACACAGGTTTCAGTCAATATGGTTTACACAAGGGTCAATATTAAGCTTCATAATTAAAAGAACATTAATTAAGTAGTAGTGCAGAAAAATAGCTTATAATTGGCAAGTGCTCAATTGTGTTAGAAACAAAATGCCACCCAAGACCAGAGCTACATCGACATCTCAAACTGAGATTCCCTTGGGAATTCCTGTTGGGTTGTGGGATACTGAAGACCTTGTTAATCAGGTAAAAATCTTAAATAAGACTGTAGCTATACTTAGCGCCAAGCTCGAGAGATGTGAAACGAAACTCAGTCATATGTATGTGGAATTGGATGACATGAGGGTTCACTCGATGAGACATAATCTTATTTTCACATTTGACCCGGACAGTGTTCAGTATAAAGAGTCCAGTGGTGAGAACTGTGTGGCTCTAACTCGATCTTTCCTGGCATCTGTACTGGGCATTGATAATCAGCAAGAGATGTATATCCCAGTAGCTCATCGTCTAGGCCGCAGGTCTACCGATAAGATCAGGCCTATTATAGCCAATTTCCCAATCGACAGAGAACAAGAAACCGTTAATCGTTTACGCGACACCCGCCATTTCATCACAAAGCAGCTGACCGCTAAACAACGTGAACGAAACAATTTGTCCTCCCTATGTATCGAGATCCGAAAGTGAATCCTGATAATCAAACAAAACTAGTTGACGATAAGCTGTTTGTAAAAGGTAAGCTGCAAACGAAGTACCTAATGCCGAAACTCCCAACAGCACAGGGCACCGACACTTCCATTAAGCTTGTACCAGGTGACACTGTAACGGATTCGGGAAGTACCTCCCATGGGTATGCTGCCAGAGTCAATTCGGTAACGCGACGGTAACATCAAGACTGAAAATTTCCATTCTGATGGGGATTATGGTGTGGGTTTGAAGTTACTGAAACATATGCAGTCTGAACGTATTGTCAACAGGGTTTTCATTGTGGCTCGGGTTTGTACACTCGGTTACCGTCACATTGGTAATAGACGGATGGATCATGCTATCAAGGTTTATGAAAAGGCTCACTTGGATATGTCTTCCGGTGAGTGACTGATTATAACTGTTTACTACTAATGTGCTCTGCTCTGCTCTGCTGGTGGTGATATAATATATTTTCCGTTTACGGTGTGGAATTTACCGGAATATGGCATGAGCTCAACTGACAGGTTAATACGATTAATATGACTTGGTATTTCGGGCTTTCATTTCACTGTGTATTGATGTAAATAGGATAATAATTCTTATGTATTCAGGAGTTCAATCTTTGCACGCTCTTATATATGTACTATAGCAATAATTCGCTATTTTTGTTTTTACTACATAATCATTTAATTTTTGTTTATATTTGGGGATTCATAGACTCTGGGTAAATCATGGTTGACATGCTTAAAGATAGTGAATATGATGAACGTCTTGAAGAGCAACAAAGGCTATTTAATAAGGAATGCGATTACTATGATACTGAGGATCTTGAACATATTTCAATTAGTGGAAAACGCGAATACAGTGTCATGCATATAAATAGTCAACGTATTCATAGCAAATTTGACCATTTGAAAATGATGCTTCATAGAATTGAAACGTATCGGAAAAAATTTGATTTTATCCTATTGTGTGAAACGGTTTTAACTGACAAAAATGTACGCATGTACAATTTTATTTATCGAAACAGGACCAATTTTAATAGCGGTGGTGTAGCGATGTACATCAAAGATGGTTTTGAGTATTGTGAGAGGCTTGATATTTGCATCAATGTGGACGGAGAGTTTGAAAGTTTATTTATAGAAATCAAGTCACTTGAACATAAAATCATTCCGGGAGAAATTTACAGAATACCTGATACAAACGAGAAGACATCCATTGCGCTGACCAAAATTTTGATTTTGCCCGAATTAATACGCATAAAAATACCTTTGACATATTCTATTCCCGAAACTTTATTCCAACGATTACTAAGCCAACGAGAATAACACATAGTTCAGCAACTATAATTGATAATATATATGTTAAAGGTAATAATAATTTTTAAATGATTTCAGGAATTTTGACTTGTAATATTTCAGACGATTTACCGATTTTCACATTTACAACTAGGAAGAGAAAACATCAAGATAGAGCACCTTTACAATTTAAATGTAGATCTAAGTCGGAAACCAACATTAACGATATAATTACTTCTTTAACAAATAGTAATTGGGCTGTTCTTGATAATATGACATCCGAAGAGGGGTACAACTATTTTATTGATATTTTATCTCGAGTGATTGACAAATTTGCACCTGAAAAAGAAGTGATTATTCATCAAAAGCACATAATTCGAGAACCTTGGATGTCGTCGGAATTACTCAAATCATCACAAACAAAGGATAAACTGCACAGAAAGTATATTCTTGATGACTAATCGGAAGTAACACATGCAAAGTTCATCAAATACAGAAATCAATTCCATAAAAGTAAACGAATAGCAAAAGAAACCTATTATAGAACCCTGCTAGAACGATAGAAAAATGACATACGTAAAACGTGGGGAGTAGTGAATAGTCTAATTGGGAGAATGAGGAATAAAATGTACAATAGCTGATACATTTATTATTGATGATAATGATGTAAATGATGCTGATGTTATATCAAATAGTTTCTGTAAATATTTTACTGAAATCGGCAAACAATTAGCGGATAAAATCCCAAAGGGAACTAAATCATTCAAAGAATATATGATAACTAATCCAAATGCCAATTCTTTATATTTAGTACCCACGAGTTCCGATGAGGTTTTACAGATTATAAATTCGTTGAAAAGCAAAAAAGGTACTGGCCATGATGGTATTAGCACACGTTTGCTGAAACAAATACAATTTGCAATTTCCACTCCGTTGGCTGTGATATCAAATAAATCTTTAGAAAATGGCGAAGTTCCAGCACCTCTCAAGCTGGCCAAGGTAGTGCCTATTTATAAGGCTGAAGAGAACTATATCTTTTATAATTATAGGCCGGTATCACTATTGCCATGTATTTCAAACATGTTAGAGAAGTTAATTCACAAGAGGCTGTATAAATTCCTTATAAAATATAACATACTGTACAAGAATCAATATGGATTTCGTCCGAAACACAGCACAATAAATGCGGTAACGTAACTTTCTTACAATATTGTTAATTCTTTTGAAAATAATAAATGTACTCTAGCAGTATTTTTGGACCTCTCCAAGGCCTTTGACACAATTAATCACCAAACACTATTGAACAAACCTGCACATTATGGTGTAAGAGGAGTGGTCTTGGAGTGGTTCAGCAATTATTTGAAAAATCGTAAGCAATACGTTGAATATAAAAATTGTAGATCCCAAATCCAAGGAAATTTTTGTGGAGTCCCACAGGGATCAGTTCTTGGTCCATTACTGTTCATAACATATACACATGATTTACCCATGTCGATAACGAGTAGCAAAACTATTCTATTTGCCGATGACACCACAGTATTTTGTTCCTCTAACAATCTTGCGTACCTGTATGACACCTTAACTAATGATTTGAATATATTAGCAGACTGGTTTAGAGCAAATAAGCTATCTCTAAATACCACAAAAACCAACTATATACTATTCAGCAAGCACAACAAGACGATTGGCACTGGAATTCATAAATTATATATAAATCGGGATAACATTAATCCAAATTCTTAGGATTAATAATAGATCAGCACCTAGAGTGGGATGAACATTTAAACATTTGCAGTAGTAAAATAGCCTGTGGAATTTATGCCATAAATTCAGTAAAAATATTTTGCCGATCACAATACTCACAACCATGTACTACAGCAGGTACAACCTTACTTAACGTATGGATTACTTCTATGGGGATCAACTTATAAACGCCATATCAACAAAATTGAAATCGTGCAAAAGCGTGCTATTAGGAGTGTGGCTAAGGCCAAATATAATGAACAAACACTACAGTTATTTAATTCGTTGAGTATAATAAAATTGAAAGATCTATTCAATTTGCAAATGGCTGTATTTATGCATGAATATAATATGGATATTTTGCCATTGTCTTTGAGGCAATGCTTTACATCAAATTATGAGTTTCGTCACCAAAACACCAGACATAGTAGAGATCCTCATATTGTTTCACGTATATCGTGCTTCATGTCTAATTGTTTTATTTGTCAAGCGCCAAAATTATGGAGCAATCTTCCAAATCAACTGAAGGAAGCTAATTCGTCAAAGGCATTTAAGAACCAAGTAAAACCTCAGTTCAAAACTACATATTACACGTCGTCTAAAACATGATTTACCCAGGGTGGTTTCCAGGGTGGGTAGTTTATTGGGGAGAGGGGGGGGGGGGTGATTAATTTATATCCAAATGTGTTTTATGTTAATTAAATTATAGTAAAATGCATATTTTGCTTGGCTGAAATATTATAAATGTGTGCACTATATATGGTCTATCGGGCCTCCCAGTCTTGTAAATGAAATGCATTATAGACACTTATTGTATGAATACTTTCTGTCTGAGAGGACACAAATGTTTCGATTAATCATCTGAATATCAGGTTATCCTGAGGGCGAAAATAATATCCACATATTTCCTACTGATGTTGTTTAAGTCGTCGAAGAATGAAGATCTTCGCGAACATGACAGTCTCTATTTATATCAAGGGTATTTAGGTATCATGCTCAACCGAATCTGTCTAATTATGCAAATAATAAACATTTACCTGTTAATAATTACAAATGATTATCACTAAATATTCTCAACATTAATTCCTCATTGTCAACTATTCAAGACAATTCCTTATTTCCAGGTAAATGTCAATTTGTCTTTTGTAACCCCCTGATTTGTTTTAAGCAACTATATATATATATATATATATATATATATATATATATATATATCTCATGGCTGAAAATGGATATTTGTTTTGTTTTGAAATGGAAATCTAGAATTAAATATTATTATTTTAGCATGAGGTAATAAATCATGTTCAGGAAATGTTCATGAAAGATTTTCTGTTGAAAGTACATGTATGTTCCTGCTATTAGCTAAAGATATAAAAAGGAAAAAATTATATTTATTAGAAAACTTCACAGGATAATTTATTTTAAAGATATGAGAGCAAGGCATAGATGTATTAGCAACTGTAATGACGTTGACTATATGAAACAGAAACTAATTCCATACAATGTAAAGGCCTTTGATTAACAATTAATACAAATATAGCTATATTAGTTTTCATTTTTTACAGGATATATTTTTTGTAATTGTATTATTGTTTCAAAGATTTTAATCCTATTATTGAAAGTAATAAGCCACAGAAGGAACATATCGTATGGATATATGTTATGCATATTATCTGAACAAGTAATAAATAAATTAATTAATTAAAGATATATATATATATATATATATATATATATATATATATATATATATATATATATATATATATAAGCATAATGGTTTAATATCACATTGCCAGTCAGAGTAACAACCAAAGTCATATTCACCACCGTTTTCTTTTTTGTCATAATTTATTCGAACACACAGATAAACACACGCACAGAGACGCATGTGCGCACGCGTACACGCACGCACGCACGCACGCAGGCAAACACATTTTTATTTATATAGATAATGGCATTAGCCCAAAGCCTCAACAACTGAACCCCCTGAAATGTTATACCTTTATTCATAAATAGATCGTGACATACATGAACCTAAAAGTATATAAACTTAAAACATGCATAAACGTTCGCCTCCACAAATCTATATACACATGGACTTATATATAAATAAATAAATCCTCCACCTCCACTCCTCTCTCTCTCTCTCTCTCTCTATATATATATATATATAATGTAAATAAATATGTGTGTGTGTGTGTGTGTATGTGTATGTGGGGTGTATGTGTATATGTATGTATGTATGTATGTATGTATGTATGTGTGTGTGTGTGTGTGTGTGTGTGTGTTACAAGCGCTAATTCAAAGCAAGTACTACACATATACCGTAGATTTTCTCCTTATAGTCCCTCGACTATTAACGAAGCCGGGAGTGGGTGGAGCTAGAGCAAGCCTCATAAGCCACCAATCAGACCATGATGCGCTGTCTATCTGATCGTTTAAAGCCTCCACCTCGAGCTCGAAACTGCTATTTTGTGGCCAGCTAACAGATGATATCACGCCATAGGCCGGAGTTAATACGTAACACTGTTTTCTGGTGCCTTAGTCCAAGCATTACACGGCTGGCGGTGGGATCCCATGAATATCGGCTTCGTAAGGGCCTAAGTTTTGTGGAGGTATCATTCGCGGCAAGCCGAAACGGGGACCATGGAAACCGGACAAAGGCTGATGGATAAACCGTTCCTAAATCATTTTACGTTCGCGGCTTGTCTGATGACAGTAACAGTTACAGGTGTTTTATCGCAGGCGCTTAATACTCAGAGAGACACCGCAGACAGCGTAGATAGGTACCCTGAAAGGTAATGTCAACGACTTTCGTTTTGGATATAACTAACCGTATAACCATTAATTATTTTTCTCTTGTCATTCAGTATTCAATCTTGTCATATAATATATTTAATAGCGCATCATCAAAGATCGGGTGCGCTACATCGGTAAACAGAACTATTTTTATTTCTAGTTATCTGTAAACACACTAACTAAGGATACCACTGATGCTATCTAAATATCATTAATGTATGATTGGTGTTACTAATTACGATATATATATCGAACACCAAATATCACAATTTAGCTGCTTCCTTTTTACATATAATACAATACAATGTTAATCTAGGTTAACTTAACATCGCTTAAAGACTCAAGTCAAATATGGTTTGCTTACAGTCATTAACGCGGTAATATCATCTACACTGCTGACGTTGTTGCCTGTGTCACCATCACCATCCTCCTCATCATTGCCATCAATGTCATCATCATGATCATCATCAGCGCCATTATTACTGTCATGATCAGAGGAAAAACAGTGTAGAATTAATTACAGTATTAACTGTTATACTGGGTGTGACTAGTATTGTTGTATTTGTAAAGGTGCCTTATCAGCAGCAGTAGATATTGTAATTACTACTACAACCACCATCATCAGCAGTAGCAGTACTACTGCTACTGCAAAAACAACAGCATCATCATCAACGCACTACTACTACTACTACTACTACTACTACTACTACTACTACTGCTACAACATCATCATCACCAATAACGACTACTACTGCTATTACTATTACTATTTCTACAACAATTACCAATACTACCACTTCAGCTTCTGGTCTTACTACATTTGTAACTACTATTACTACCACTACTACTACTACTGCTGCTGCTGCTGTTGCTGCTACTGATGTTACCACTTCTATGTCTTCTACCGTTATATTTACTATTACTCCTGCTACTACATGTAGTAGTAGTAGTTGTAGTAGTAGTAGTAGTAATAGTAGTAGTCATTATTGCTATTTCTAACGTCAATAACAGACTCCTGCCTTATCATCGTATCTGCTCGGAAAGTAGTTATACAGTCATACATCCCAGATGTGACCAATGCCAAGATTAAACAAAGGAATTACCCCCAAGACACTGATATCAGTGGTCGTTGTCAGTGGAATCAGTAGACGTTCAGCACCATCAGTCGTTCTTGCTATTGTTGGTGTTGTTGTTGTTGTCGTTGTTGCTGTAACCGCCAGGAATGGGTTCGGCGTCATCTGTGCATTTCCCAAGGCGGCAGTCTTTAGGCCATATGTCTAGATAAAACTACTGTGAAGGTTAAACAGATCAATCATTGATTCATAGCGCTAGTTCTGGTGTAGCACCATCAGGAGCGACAACAGCAACAACGACATTAATGCAAAACTGTGTATCAGTCGAACTAACCGCTACCCGTCTGTTGCAATGCATCATAATATCACGTGACATTTGTAGCGGCGAACCAATTTGGCGCCACTGTCTAATATCCAGATTCCGGACTAAATCACGTCATTGCCGTCGTCAATTCTGTTGATGCTATAAATATTATATATATTTATATCACTTTCCTCATAAATAATAATGTCGCTATTGATAGCTGATCATATTTATTACTATGACATTTAAACTGCATAAACCCTCACCTCCCTCGAAAAAAGCCCCAACCGTTTGAACATATTTAATGCCGATAAATGGCATATTAAGGGCAATAAACAGACAAACGCGTTAATAGTGAGCTCCGGTGGCCTAGCGGTTAAGCAGTCGGCACCTGGTGCCAACGGTCGCAGGTTCGAACCCCGTAATGAGCTATAAATATTATATATATGTATATAATTTCGCTCATAATAGTGTACACGTTAAATGGCGCTGCCGTCTCCACTGAATTATTTAAAATAAAGGGGGACGTTAAAAAAAACCTGAGGACGTAAAACACTCTGGCAGTGACCACCCTCAGGGTATTTCGGCTCCATATTTCCGTACTGCTCCCCTGTTAGTGGTGGGGGAGGATGTTTCTCAACCACTCCAACATAGAGGCTGTGCTGATTAAGCGACAGCCTGGGGATTCTCCCCGAACAACAAAACCAAACCAAACAAACGCGTTAATTACGGATTATAGACTATTCGCCCTGGGTTGCATTCGCCCTCGATATAGCAAGTCGATTCGCCCTTTATTGTTATTCGCATTTTATAAAAGGAACTATTCGTCCTTGTTATGTTAGCTAATATATATATATATATATATATATATAATTTTATTCATAAGTAGTTAGATAATCATGCAAGTATAAACTTGCACAATATATGTCGGCATGATTAATTATATATATAGATGTTAGGGCGACTTTCACTCTTCAATTGCCTTTTCAAAGAAAACATTTAATAATCCCTTTGTATTCCAGAGTTTGAGTTTCTCATTGAGTTATGTATTTTTGACGCCACTTAAAATTACAAAGAACTGTTTCTGTTGTATTTTTAAAGTAACCTCAGGTGGCTTCTAAATTAACATAATTAATGTTGATAAAATATAACAAATATTACTTTTAAATTATCTGTATTTACAATTTACACATACAAATATCAAGTTAAATGATATTATGTACGCTTACAAAAATATGATATAGTCAAACCGTCCTCCTTGAATATTTTATGTGGCCAAAACGTCCACGGATGCATGGTCCTGGCCTAGATGTCCGTGGCTAAAACGTCTTACAAGTCAAAAATATACCATTAAATAAAGACAGATTATTGTTTTATACGTATCAGTGAATTACCTTTAAATGGGTTAACAGATTTGAGGTGGTCTTTCTACGTGAGGAGTTGAATACGTTACAGTGTTAACATATTGGTGTGGAAAAACCAAATGCATTTATGGTATATTCTTGAAATCAAAATGTACAACATACTGTGATGCTATTGTGCTATGATAATTTGTTGTAATATTTCTGAGATCAAAATTCACCATAGAGCAAAGGAGAAAGTAATACATTTGCCATGAATGCACAAGTATTTATTGCGAAAATTGTCTTCAACTTAATTCCTCATGCCACCTGGTCAATTAGTAGTTAAGCATTTGGCAATGAATTCATTCCCCATTGCCTATGTCAGTGGATAATCACATCATAAAACCAGATTATATGACCAATTTACCAACTATCTAGTTATAATTTCCACCATTTGAACCAATGGCTAGCTGGCTGGCCGCTTTTACAACAAGATCACAACTGGACAGACTTTTGATATAGATAAGCACTTTGACGTTGTTTGAATATTTTATAAAATATAGATTTAGCAACAAGACCCTTCATATATGGGGTAACTATAGTCAGGTAGGTTTTATGTAATATATAGGATTATTATAATATATACAAGAAACACACTTTATAAACACACTCCAGGCTGGAATGGGGTTGAAACTAGATAATATTGCTTTCTCAAGGCTGTGATAATACAGATGTTTGGGCATGATATAACATGGTAAATAATAAAAACTAAGCCATTAATCCAAATTTGGATCATCCATAAAATTGACGTTTAGAGGTGAAATAATATCCCTACATTGAGAACATGTTGTCTAGTTGCATTGTGTAATAGCATAAATGAGATGGAGTACAGACACAGAAATATGTTCATTGTCAGATAATGAACGTTTAATGTAAAATAAAAGTTTTTACGATAGGCAACATTTCAGTTCTTTTGTTCTTCCAAAAGCATTTGATATATATATATATATATATATATATATATATATATATATATGTGCGTATGTGTATGCGCGTGTGTGTGTGTGTATGTATGTATGTGTGCGCGCGTCTTTTTTTGTAACTCACGCCATGGGAGTATTGCTGGCTGAATTAAATGAATTTATTTTTTATTAATGTCCGAACTAGAATGCAGCTCTTAAAATCACATTATCGATTTCTTGGCACAATCAATAATATATTATTGACATTAAATCCAGATGTCCACAATTATTCCTTGCAAGGATAACTGTAAGATAGAAAACAGATGTGAGATATATGTCTGTGGTACCACGGCTATAACATAAAGTTGTCTATTGATCTACTTAGATGTTTATGAAAATGCACTGCTGTTAGGACTAATTTAATTGTATACCAAGTAAGAGAATTATTATCTGTAAGCCAATGGCCAATAAAGTTAAAATATAGGTTCATTATACATATATAACGATGGTTATAATTGCGTTATATCCCTCCATCAATGGATAAGCATACATAAACAGACGTAAAATACGAGTTTATTTTATTTTACCATAGTTTCAGTTTTTTTATATTGTTTTGGATAAATGTATTTATATATGGAATAGATATTATAATATTATATATATATATATATATATATATATATATATATATATATATATATAAATTTATACATATATATAATAATATTCATGTATATGAGCCAAAGGCATTTATAAATGCACTACAGGATCAAATGGATAAGTAAAATGGATTACCATTTCAATTAATTTGTCTACGAAATGAGTTATAACGATAAGAAACTAACCAGATGGGTATGAAGTTGAAATAGAAGTGCCCACCATGTTTACGGTGAAAATTGATTACTCCGAGAATATATTGTATATTTTAATTATAAGTGGGACTGATACAAAGATGTCCTGCTCATATCAAATAAAAGTCAATTACGTTTTCATGTGAAGGAAACACATGAACAGTTATTAAGCTTAGTGCATGTGCATAATACAGGTGATTCTTGCACCATATAACTGAATACGTACACATGACTGCGTACTAATAATGCCACTATACCAGGCAATGCTACCACACGATTGTATGTAATGATTTTTAGTGGTATGATAAGAAATTATGAAGAACAGAACTATTGAAGTGATTTAGATGCTAAAATATATAAATATATTTGAATTTTATGGTCTATCAAGACCGACATGTAAGCCATAAATAATATTTTGTGTACGTATTTTAAACCAGATACACATTATTTCTCTTAGCCAGTCCGCAACACGCGCTGAAGATTTGGACAATAGTATTTTAAGATTAAAAATGCATCTGGGGAACTCATAGCAAAATTTGATTAGAATTAGTCCTCGTGGCGAAGCAGAAAATTACAGACCATATGTGTATCCCCCATCTGAGGTAGCCAAGCCACATAAAATAACTGGCATTTCGCCCGTTATGATTGCTATCGTGTTATTATATTAAGCAAGGTCTCTTTAACAGTTTCCGTTCATTCTGCTCCAATAATCTTTCGCTCGGAACTGTCGACTAGCCATCTTTGTACATATCAGAGTTCGGTATCATACTTACAACACGTTAAATACTGCGTACAATATTTGTGTTGACAATCCGCTCAATGGTCGTAGATGACTATCGATAGCTCCTTAATGGGGCTGATTGTGTGTCCCTTCTGGTCTTATCTGTCTGATAGGTTCACGGGTCGTTCGCCACTGAAGCCTTTTCGCCACCGTGCTAGTTCGTCAGCGAACACCAAATACCCTGAGTTGGTTCGCCACTGATGGTCGGGGCTATTTACCACACACAGAAGTGAGTTGACGTAATCTGCGATGAAATAATATTATTTGCTTTTGGCAAGCGGAATTCTGTGAAATGTGACATTATATATCGTCACGGATATGGCTCACTATCAAGGATAATATATGTTAAAACATCGGACAAATTGTATGTAGCTATTCCCATCTGAATCCTCAATTCTGGATCGAGAACGTAAATCGCTGTTTATTTGTCAGACTGCTGAGAGCAAGTACTTTTCGGACGTCGAATAATCGAATTTGTGGCAATGTTTTGTTACAATTTACCAATTCCAATCAACCTTGTGTTAATCAAAAACACGTATTGGCTTCGTATTTCTCTAAAATCGACCAGTTTATTCATCTACATCACCGACTGCTTCTGAGATGGTGAACGTGCTTGCGAGCAGCAGAAAATGTCAACAGAAATAAAATATACGTCAACAACAGTTTGCTTGCTGAGCGTGAGGACGGGTCATGGGATTTTTTCTACTTCTTCTGGTCAACAGAGTAGAGGTGTGTATCTAATGTAAACCGTTTATTACACTGGATGAGATCGCATTCGACTGTTAACAAGCCTAAACAGAATTGTCTTGTGAATGTAAGGTTTATTTACGGGGCATTAAAACTGTTAAGTCTTGGATTATACTTTTAAAAATAAATAAATGTAGAGTATTAAAGAGAAGTACGTTTCCTAACGTTAAAATAATCCACGTTACAAGTAGAGCCAACTGGGAATGATATAATAGTAAGGGTTTGAAGGAGAGCAGCTCTGGGTCACAAGGATCACAGAACATCCGTCTGGAACTAAGTGATCCAGAACAAATAAGTAGCCATTGCGAGTAGATCAGTCAGGAACCGCTGATGTAAAACGGCATTATCGAATCATCGAGACAGAGAGAGAGAGAGAGCCCCGTAGTCTGACTAGGGAGAAGAGAAAATGTCGATCCAGAATAAAGGAAGGCCATCGCCAGTAATCATCGAGTAGCCCAATCGTTAACTCCGACCATCTGTAAGGCAACACTCTCCGCTAGCTGGCGTTAGTAGTTGAGTTTAAAATAATTCATACAGTCTGTTTGATTCTGTTCCACCAGTCTAGATCTGCTATCATTAAAGATGAGCTAGTCGGGTTCTTCCTCACTCTTCCTGTCCAAGCGTAGTAATTCACTTTACTGCGAAGAATAATCAGCTTGTTCGCAGACCAACTTCTCGGGATTCCGGACAACATCTTTCTTTAAATTCTAAAAACAGCTCCGGGTAAGATTCCGCGATGTTTAGTTCCAGTCGCGTATTTCAAGCTGAGAATGGTATCGCTTTTGTGAGAGTTCTCCCTGAATAGTCTTACGGTTAACCATAAAGAAAACCAGATATCAGCTTAGCGCAGTCTTCCGGTTTTTGTTATACCAAGCAATACCGGACATGGTGTTTTAATGTTTAATGATAACAGTGATAATGATGTTTGTTTGATTTATAAAACACCACAATCAGATACCTATTTCAATCCAGTACAAACTTCAACTTCCGAGGGAGCATACAACGCATGCTGCCGCTATGTGCGCATGGCGTTACTTATACACATATCTATCACTTCCGGTCAGGTTTTCGATTCTGGGTTGAGTGGACTAGTCGCCGCGTAACAGCATTATACCCCAGGAGTCTCGAACCCGGACCCTACCGTTACGAGGCCTGCGCTCTAACCAACCGCCCCATCGCATATTTTAATCGTCTCGTTGTCTGTGCTGATATCTATCCAGAAACATGAATTTTCATGAATTTAATCAACACATTTCATCTATGAAATGAATATATGAAGCTGGTATGGAAATGTACATCCCACGTGGTTTATTTACGCATTCACTGGCTAAGTCGTGACTGTTCTCTCTGGGACGACATCCCAAGGAGACGATATATCGGATATCCGGGAAGTCCGACGAAACTTGTAAGCTACTCAGAGGAGAATCCTCTTCTTTAATCAAAACATTAAAGCTATTAAGTTAACTGATATTGGGATGAGTGCCAATTGCAAAGCCGTTATTAGCCTCCCAGAAACAATAAATGCTCGATTTAGTATGATAATTAGTAGACTGGGTTTAACTCATGTGGAATTATTACTGATCACTGATTATCGTTGCGCAACTGTGAGGGGCGTAAATAGTAATCAGATTTATTTAAAATAATACGATACGAAACCCTAATCGATGAATCGTTTTCGTCCGTGTTCAATCTGAACCAAACGACTATTTCGTTTGATCGATTTGTTGATGTTTCTTATTTGCTAACGTTATTATACCAGTCCGGTTAAATGCCATGCCAATACGATTATTTTATTTCTAATAACAATGCTTAGTATTTTAGTTGTTAAATACAGGAAAGGCGTTTCTGAAATGATAATCAGGCAATCAGAACCCGGATGAGGAAATGTCGTGTGGATCATCTCCCCAGTTTGGGTGATATTTGTAGAGAACATGAGTGCTAATTGTTCTTTATTCATGATAGTCAGCATATTAGTAAGTTGAGGCGTGCGGATGATGACGATTGATGTTTTACGGCCACTTTTATGCACAAGGTAGGCTAAATGGGCCGAGCGCTTCCAAAGGTAATGAGACGAAGTGAAAGACGAAACAACCTTCAGATATGCCCACGCCGGGATTCGAACACGGTTGGTAGTGATCTGTGGTCCAGCACGCTACCGCTAGACCAAGGAGGCGCCCCCAAGTTGAGGCGTGCACTGAAATAAACTAAACAGTTGATTTAAAACATTTTAGATTTTTTATCTTATCAGGAAGTTCGTATAATTGAAGTATTATTAGACTCCCTTGTGGTAGCTAGTTTAGTCATTACTTAGGTCCGTATACAGAGGGATGTTTCATGAAATAAACCCCAGAATTACGGGCCTTGACCGAAAATATCATCCTTTTAGTTGCGCGCAAACGAAGTTTACTGATAGTTAACTTAAGAATACCATAAATGTATAATGGTGTTCTGAGTCACTATTGACTTTCCAATGTGCCGGATAAAGGGTCTATTTCTGAGGCTTTTACGGGGTGTAACTAGTTCTAGGAAAATTAAGCCTTCCCCCGTTTATCTTCTTTACCATGACCCAGCTGCCTGAATATTCTATTTTACATGAACATATCTTGAATTTATTATTATATCAAGTAATTTATTTCAGTCCAAAAATGTCATAAATACAAATAGAATACGGAAAGAAGTATCGACCAGGAGGAGGAGGGGGGGGAGGGGGGTTACTTGGTAAGAAGAAAAAATATTAAACAGTGTTGGTATAGATCAGAGGGCATATCTCACGTAAACAGCAACGAAGAAGCACATTCGTTGAAGATTGATATCGCAATCACTGGTACATGTATATTTAAAATCAATATGATCGATACTGATTGTGATAGCATAACTAATTGTTAGTCGACGTCCTTACTGCAATTAATCAATGATGAGGCATTACCTTACTCATCTGTTGTTGTGTTTTTTTGGCTTGTTGTTTAATTCGTCCACTAATACATCAAAATCAGCAGTTTTCGTCATTTTAGCCCCCCAGCGAGTTTGACAATTTGGAGATTTAGCTCATTAAAGTAATTCTTTGGTAGCCATTGCCCTTTTCTAATGGATATAATAACAACTTTTATTAGCATTATTGGTCATTCTATCATTTATATTTTGGAAGTTAGATATACAATATGTGTCTTGTGAGTAGAAATAATTTTGTGTTTACATGGATCACCATATGGCCACCATATGGCTCATTAATTATACAACAGATTATGCACGCATGCTCAGTGCTCACACGCAGAGTGTAGTGACGTTACATCTAACCAAGGAAACCTTTACCAATACTCAGACGTGTTGATGACGTCAGAATGCAACAATGTTCGCGGAATTTGCCGAGTGAAATCCGACAGAGCCGAATATTCAAGAGGATGCTTTAAATGACATTCAATTTAAAAACAATCGCTTTATATATTTTGAGTTGTATATTACCAATTTATATGTATATCGAACGAGTGAATAATCCAAGCTGTAAACAAAATATAACACTTACAATACTTCAAAGTGGAGAATAACTGGAAGAAACCTCGCTTCAATCCAAAATAAATAATGATACATTTAAATACAGCAGCTAATCCCGGTACATAAGTGGTCATTACTTATTGAGAGCTAATTAAGGCGCAAGTGTGCATCCGCAAATAACTCAGTGGTGACTAATATATGTGTGCTTGTGCGTGTGAAGGCATGCTTGTGTGTTTCTTTGGAGGCAGGTGTTGTCGTAATTCTGCATATAAGCAGCATTAAAGCTCCTAAATATATGTACTACCGGAAGAAACGTTTGTAAATATCTATGTACCCTTCTCTTTGTCTTTCTATGTAACACACACACACACACACACACACACACACACACGCGCGCGCGCGCGCGCACGCACATACACACACTAATGCGGCAAAGCAATAATCTTAAAAACGACCTTATGAAATAAGGTTCTTTAATTCAGAAGAAACCTTACCATCTCTGAAGAGAAACGTCTCACACAATATTTATTATGGAAATATTCGGTGGCTGGTAGAGGAGGAAGGCCGGTAGTTAACACGAGTCAATCTACCCCGGTAGAGTTTGGTTTGGGGCTGATACAGATGGATTTAGATGAGAGAAGTAAAGTACTCGTCACGAGTATGTGGAGTAAACTGGTAAGCTGCGGTCTCAGGTGATGGGTAAAAATTACTATTATTAATATTTACTTTTGTAAAACGACAATAATTGTATAAAATATATATAATATATATATTGTTTCGATGTTGTGGTTTAAAGTAATTTTTCAATGTGTGGTATTAGAACATGAATATGTATTTACATACAATTCTTCTCCAGAAATGGCACGATGTTTACATGAAGTGGAATCCAGACGACTTTGGCGGCATTACGACTGTTAGACTAGAGTCCGAACAAGTTTGGGTTCCAGATATTATGCTTTATAACACGTAAGTAGAATACTTAAATATAATAATGAACAGTTGAGAATTGGTATGTCTCTAATATACTCTCGAAACTACCATCAACACTATCACGACCACACTAAGAGTAATAATAATAATAATAATAATAATAATAATAATAATAATAATAATAATAATAATAATATAACTATTACTGCTACCATTACTACAACCAAGACTACTATTACTACTACTACAACTATTACTACAACTATACAACAACAATAACTACTACTACTACTACAACTACTATTACAACAACAACAACAACAACAACAACAACTACTACTTCTACTACTACCAATACTGCTACAACGACGCCAATAATAACGAGAACTATTAATACAATTATTATTTCTACTACCATTACTGCTACCACTACTATTATTACAGCGATGACGTCGACCAAAATAACAACAATAACTATTACTACTACTATTAAAAATAATAATAATAATAATAATAAAGAATGATGATGACGATGACGATGATAATAATAATAATAATAATAATAATAATAATGCAAATTATATAATTTGGCCATGCTAGCAAGTACAATTAAGTTACGGTATACTGAACTATCCCCAGTAAGACGTACATAAAATAATCTTAGCAAAAATAAACAATTACGAGATGCGACAGACATTTGTTCAACAAACCAGATAAAACTTTAAATCAGACCAAAAATGCATACGGACTAAATGCTTAAAATATAACAGATAGATCGAGAAGACTAGTCAGTTATTTGTTTAACTTCATCAGTTGATGTGATATAAATTTCATCTGTTTCAATGCTTTTCCTACATTCATGTTTAGAAACAGTCTTGATCATCAACGGTCATTATCTAATACACATTCCTTAGATGAACCAAAACGAGGCTTTCTATAATTTGAACCAAAATAATAAATTTCAGACATGACAAGTAATTATTCTTACCAGTACAGTTGTTATTTGTTTTGAATTTCAAATGTTATTAATGACATATTTCGTTTAGCTTGTGGAGACATCCACAGTTCATCATTATCTATCGTATTAATTGGGCTGATTGTTTTGATGAAGTATTTAGACATAAGGTCACGTGCAAAAAACGTATCAATCTTATAAATGCAGAAATATTCTTCCAAACGAGAAACTATATAAAGTATAGTTAATATGTTCTGCCTGAAGATAATTAGTTTAATGGCTGACCATATTTCTATTTGAGTTACTAATAATTCTTAGGATACAGATTTGTATATAATATTTTGTTCACTACAGTTAAATCAGTCTTTTGGTAACACATGTGTGCTATTATTATATTATTGTAGTATTCTGACATTACATAGAGAAATTTAATTCTAATACCAACGTTAAACATTTCATTTCGAATATAAAAGTTTTCTTGGTATTTCTGTTTGTCTATATATATATATATATATATATATATATATATATATATATATATATATATATATATATATATATATATATAATTTATATATATCATTGTATTTATATCAAAATGTATTATCATAGAGACCTATATGCAGATCAAGATAGCATTAATTTACTCAAATAATAAATATATTTGATATAAGGAGATAATCAGACATCAGATCATGGAAGTCACAGACACAACTTGACAAAGATGTTATCTTCAGTAGGGAAGATGTCATCGTGTCCATGGCAGCCAGTTCTTTAGTATATTCATCCTTTTATTGATCTTAATGAACATTGAAATTGCCATTAATTAATCATGTCCAGTGTTGGTTAAGAGAACATAAACAAAACCCCAAAACTGTATGTAGAAATATCCAGTTTTCAGAGCATTTCTCTAAGGATAATGTTATCAGTAGAGAAGAGCTACACTGTCATTTATTTCACGAGATTTAAAAATCAGCTGATGACTTCTCCGACACCTCGTTATGATGTGTAAATGATTCTCTAAGTCCAACTCGAGATCCATAGGTTTAACAACATCACTAACCTAGTCACATTGTTCAGGTATCATCTAATAATCATGTTAATGTATGCTGCTTATATATTTATGTCATATTTATTTCTATTAGATACGGTGAGTTTTTGTTGTTTTCTAACCGTTGACATAAAGCTAGCTGTATCATCAACATATCGTAGTGAAATATGTTGATGATGGCTACGGTTTTTTATTTGAAAACATATAGGATGTGGATCTTTCACCGGAAGAAATATTGTTTTATGGCTGTCATAGCCTAAACAATGACACCTAGGGCTGCCCATAAGTATACTTAACACGATAAAGTACAACTATTTGACATATGAAACTATAATTGAGCGAAGTAGAAAATGAAAGTAGCCACGGAATACCGCTCCCACTTAACGCATATCTCTGACATAATGTTTAATAAGATTTCATTTCGTAATGACATAAAATCTTCTAAATCAAAGTTTAAATAGTTTCAAATTTTATAGTTCTGACATTGAATTAAAAACTTAGCTAAGTCTCACTGTGTATACGTTTTTGCACGAAATACAGCTATGGAAAGCGAAAGCCCGTATTTTAACAAATCGTGCTCTCTTTGTTTTGGATAAGAATATGTTTTGTATATTCTCAGGAATTGCAATTCCAATTTAAACTTCATGTAGTAATATTAGCATAGCCTGTGAGGGCTGTTGTCATAGCAGCTTACCATATAATTATCCATATAAACAGCCCAATTACTTCTATTACTGCTAAAATATATATCCTGATACAAAATATTGATTTAATAATTTATAATTACAGAGCTGATACAGAGAGCGGTGCTCGTAACGCTCTTGTTGTGGTGTTATACGATGGAACAGTGCAGTGGGTACCGCATCAGATATTTCGAAGTTCTTGTTCTATTAACGTCACAAACTTCCCATTTGACGAACAACAGTGCCACATGTGGTTTGGCTCGTGGACACACACGCTGCTCGATATCGATCTGAGGCTAATATTTGATCATGGCATCGATCTGTCAACGTTCCAGTCAGATTACAAGGTAAGCATCGGTAACATGGGTCTAGAAAAAAGGTGACATTGTTTTGACATGTTTGAGAGTTAATGGTAATTAAGAAAAAGATATGCCGAAGATAGTAGAATCTGACAAAAGGTTTAATTGTCTTTAAATATCAATATCGTCTGCTGTTAGACATGTGTACACCGTTCGATGTTTGTTGTTTGGTTAATGACTAGTTTTAGTGTTCTGCATGATGCGTCTCATTTGGTAGATACTGTCTAAGAAAAAAAGATATTAAATCAGGCATTTTACGAGGTATTATCATTTTGAGGATTCCTGTGAATGGGAGATAACGAAATCGGAAGCAGAACGGAAGCTCCTTCCCCCGGACGACCCAAATCCAATAGCTGTCTTATCATTTACCTTGACATTGCAAAGGAAACTAGTATTTTCAAGTTACATCCTGACCTTGCCGTGCATCATCCTGGCATTTCTCACATTGGTCGTATTCTGGCTACCATCTGATAGACCAGATAGGACGTCCTTAGGTAAGAATCTCTCTCTCTCTGTCTGTCTGTCTGTCTCTCTCTCCCTCTCCTCTCCCTCTCTCTATCTGTTTGTGTGTGTGTGTGTGTGTGTTCCTGCGTGCGCACGTTTGTGACTGCTTATGTGGAAATTGAATTCTGTCTCATTCTTTAAACGTCAACCTTGACAAGGAGATGTTAACTTGATCCATTCAGATTGTGAGAAGATAAATCCCAAATAACAAATTGTTTACTTTCTACATCCCTTAAGCCATGAACTTACTTGCCAGCTTCCTTGTGTTGTTGTTGATTCTTGTCGAGGCTGCGCCGCCAACGGCATCTTCTGTTCCTCTTCTAGGTAAGTATCATGTCTTTAAGCCATAAAGTTTTGTAACATAATGCGCGGTATCGTATTTTTGTCATAATTATTAATGAAGTGTATTATTTCCAGGTATCTATTACTGCTTCAATATGATAATTATTACCTTGTCCATATTCTTGTCAACAATGGTGGTTAATATAAGTCGAGCTGGTCAAAGAGGTAGACCACCCCCTCGCTGTATGCGTGTTGTAAGTATTTGTTTAATTTGAGTAAATGAGGTTTGGATAATTGTAATCTGTATCTTCGGACGTCACTCTACCTTCATGCACGCACACACATACGCACAATCACATACACACGGACGCACGCGCATAAACGCGTGAGCGCGGAGTCACACATACACAAACGCGCTTGCACACACATTACACACACACAGACACCCCCCATATATATATATATATATATATATATATATATATATATATATATATATATATATATATATATATATATATATATATATATATGCACATACTTATGCTCTGTAGTTTTACATATAATTTGCTTATTAATATAAGTCAAGTAATTTACCTTTATAGAATAATTAACATTCTTAATAAATATTACATAAAAACACTCGTTCGGTAAGTTATATAATTAATGGTTTTATTCTGTTTTTTTTTAAAACAGTTTGTTCTACAAATATTAGCCAAGTTAATGTGCGTACATCCGAATGGCTCATCCGGGTGTTGTTGTGGAAAGGAGTCTTGTTGTTGGCAGAGTAAGCGACATAAGCAATCATCGGCTGATGCCGAATCGAAATTGGCGAATGACATAAACCACGCGACACCGGAAGCGGAATGCCTCACGGGAAAAGAGCGCGATGACGTCTCGCAATTGGAACGATTTTGTAGTCCATCAAATGCAAATGATCAGCAGAACCAATCCCAAGTAAATCAGGATGCCAGCCTTTACGCCATGATCAGGGACATACATCGTTCCCTACATAATCTGGTACAAATCAAATCGGAACAGGACAAACGGGCCTCCCATAACAGATTTATATGCCGAGAATGGCAGGATATTGGTCGTGTACTGGATAGGTTCTTCTTCTGTCTTTACGTGGCCATCGTCTTCGGTAGTCTTTTGACACTGTCACCTAAACCGCCAAACGCGAAGATGTTTTGGTAGAATGCGTTAATTATCTATTTACTGAAATAGCGCATTGTCTTTGCTTTCCTAAATAATGATAATAATAATTACAGTAGTAGTAATAATAATAATAATAATAATAATAATAGTACTGCCATATGCAGTTGTTAAACTGGTCTGGGGTATTTAACATAAACAGATATAAATTGTGATAAAGAGCATAAAATGGCTATGTATAGAATTGATGGCTTTGTATACAATTAAGAACAGCATATAATAATAATTTGTTGACATGAAAAGTGACAGAAGTTATGATCATCATTTAAAAAGAAACGTGCGCTTTGTGAAGTTTCCGAAATGTCATGTTTACTTTGACGTGTTCATGTAGATCAGTATATTTGTTGATATCAGACCGACTTCCAGAAGATATTAGCTTCCGGTGTACTGTTTTGTAAATATATGTTTCTTTAGTTAATTGAAATATATATATATATATATATATATGTATATATTCCAAAAAGCTCATAATGTTTTTGCTTCACTGTCTGACTCCAATCGTATAACATATTAATTATTATTTTTATTATTATAAGTCTTTTATCCTTAATGTATATTGATGCTTACGTTATTTACCTGACATAAACTGCGAAAAATAATTTTACTTTTAAACATGTATATATTATTTATTGCAGACATAAATTAAATTTGCTTTAAATTTAAAAAAAGTGTGCAGAATTAATTGCAAAAACATTTTTGGACATTGGTTGCACTTATTGTAATATTAAACGGAATTGTTAACTAACAAGGCAGTGTTATACAAGTGCAGTGCTCCCTTTTGCGTGTTCTTTGTATAAGGCGAAAGGCACAATTCAGTTTAGCTTGTTAGTGACTTATAACTTAATGCGGGATGCTATACAACAACGTATTTCCTCAGGCTAGGTATGGTGTTACTAAGCAATGCACCGATGTTCCAAATTTGATGGTAGCACGATATGGCAGTCACACGTCTTTCCATAGCAGGCGCATGATCCCGGCGTACTCCGAGATTCCTCACGAATGACCAATTCGATATTATCTTATGCCTCATGCAGGGAACAAAGGGTTGATTATCTTCGTAAGATGCTCAGGTGTATATACGATCATTTCCATTCTGTCTTGGATGAGATTAAGTACCTTGAAGCTCAACCACGTGATGCTGTCAGATAGGCAGACATCCATGACGGTTGATATTCTAGCTCAATCAATGGTTAGATTTATGGCAATGCACATCTGGGCGCCATCATCATAACAGTGATAACGCAGTTCGTACCATCTCAAGGTTTCACCAATAAGCTTGGAGAACGTAACATATCTATTTGACAATGATACAGTTCTTGTATTATTCAATTACTAGCACATGTATTGAACAATCATCTCTTGTACACAGTTACACACTGGACTCTGGTTTGCAGTATTCAGTTAGATATTCCGACTGGAAGTTGTCATCCGGTATATAACTGTATATCCCATTATATTTCTGCGACAACTTTTATACAAGATTTAAAAATTTGTGACAATAATTCGCATCTCCTATTGATTACTGCCTTGGAACATGATACTATAAATCATCATGGCATCGATTGTGTCACTGGTATGTGTCACTGGTTTTCTGGTATTGACGCTATTTCGAATGGTGGTAAACACGTTGCTGATATAATTTTTGTTAATTCATCATTTGAAACTGATGTCGGAATTTCTTTTCTCTTCTTCTCCCATAAAATTGTGGGTGAGTTTTAACTTTTGTATCGTTTTATTATATTCAGCAATTTCAGTATAATAACAGCTTTGCTTTGCCTTAATGATTAAATTATGTTTTAATGGTGCATTGTTATTAGTATAGTTCGTGGTGTATATATATATATATATATATATTGTGTGTGTGTGTGTGTGTGTATCTGTGTGTCTGTGTGTGTTTTTGTGTGTATATATATATATATATATATATATATATCTATATATATATATATATATATATATATATATATATATATATATATATATATTATATATATATATATATATATATATATATATAACGTTTTAGATATTTTTATGTACATCGAATAGTATCTTTATGAAATACATTGTATCTTTCTCAAAGTAGTTTGTTTAATAATTTAGAGTATTACCTAGAAAAATAATAATAAACAGGAATATCTGTAATCTTTGTTATAATTTCATGCAGTACTTTGATATTTCATTATCACATGAGATTACCAGCCTAAAGCTTTCTTTGGTGAATGAATGATTCCAAAGCCACAGGGGCTACTAGGATTCGATCCTGTGATCGGAGGGTTAAACATTAAAGTTAAAAACCTTCCTTCTGTCAAAGCAGAATATTACAATAAAAATATCAAAGCATGCAAGTTAAATCAAAGGACTGCTTTAAGTGTTGTGAATAAAGTATTACATAAAAATGAGATTGTCCTTTCTAATATTATTAACTCTTTAAATAACCTCTTCTGTCACAATATATTAAATGTACACAATGGATTCCCCTCCAGCACCTTATGACAGGGTACACTATTGGTAGGAGTCCTGCGTGTTCATAATAAATATATTCTAGGCTCTTACGGAGACTGATATCAGACAGTTGCTGAAAAGGTCACCTAATGCTTCCTATGCAGATAATCCATAAATCATTATCTCTAGGTATTTTCCCAATGCCAATAAAAGCTGCCTTTGTAAAAGCTTTATTAAAAACAATTTTGGCTCTAATATTCTAAACGGTTACAGACCTGTTTTAAATCATACATTTTGTTTTCTAAAGCCATATAAATGGCTGAACTTATCACCTTAATGGATCACTACAATCTGCATAGTACTTGTTATTTTGGACCTGTCTGCTGAATTTGACAAAGTTGATCATAAAAATGCATTTTTCTCTAGATTGAAAGACATAGTCGGTTTCTCACGTAATGTACTTGAATTGTTTCGATCCTGTCAGAAACAACGCTTCCAGAGAGTGTCTGTTGATGGTATTTTATCTGACGTTCAGTGTTTGTTTTCTGGTGTGTCACCGGGTTCAGTTCTTGGTCCTTTGGAATTCACAATGTATACCCCCCCCCCATTGGGATCACTGCGCTGTTTTATAGGGTTAAATATCAGTTATATGCTGATGACGCACAACTGTATATATCACTGGATCCTGATAAGGAGTTAAATTTCTCCTCTTCCTTGAAGCACTCAGAACTTTGTATTGCTGATATTCAGTTATTGACGACTAAAACTTTCTAAGATTAAAATAATTCTTGACACAAGAAGGACTTGTAACCGTAGTCGATGCTTTAGTTACATCTCGTACAGACTATTGTATCTCCCCGTTATATGGCATAGCGAATTCAGAATAGTCTAGTTCGCATTGTGACAAATACTCGAAAACAGGATCACATCACCCCAATTAAAACTAACATTCGCTACCTCTTATCAATGGCATGGAACCTGAATACCTGTGTGAGCTGGTGCCCATTAGAAAGTCATCTCGAAAACTCAGCTCAACCAGTCAGATACTACTGCAGGCGCCTGTGTCTCTGCTAAAGTTACATGATTATTATTATTATTATTATTATTATTATTATTATTATTATTATTATTATAAGGACTAAGGGGTTGTGAGGATCCAATTGCATGACGAGAACCACAAGGGAAAGTTGATTACGATTAATAAATAAATTAGTCATAATATATTAGTCATAAGTGTATATGTCTAGCTGTAACGGCTCAGTTAGTTAGAGCGTAGGACTCGTACCCGAAGGATCACAGGTTTGAGTCTCTGCAACTGCAATGTTGTCATGTGTCGTTTGGTTCACTCGACCAGAAGTGAGAACGTACAGGACGTAATGGCTATGTGTCTGAGTAATGTTAGGTTCTAATTTTTATGGATGAGTGAAGATGATCATTGATATTTTACGGCCACTTTTGTGCACATGGTAGGCTAAATAGGCCGAGCGACCTCCAAATGTAATGAAGCGAAGTTAAAGATGAAACACCCTTCAGATATACCGACGCCGAGATTCAAACTCAGGTGGTAGTGACCTGTCGTCCAAAGCGCTACCAAATAGACCACGGAGGCGTCCCTATGGATGAGTCAACCAGTCGCCACATGACAACATTGCAGCTCGCTCCGGGGCTTCGAACCCGCGACCCTCCCGCTACGATACCTATGCTCTAACTAACTGCGCCATCACAAACAGACAAAAATAGAAATATATATTATCTCAAATATCCGATTGAAATCTGCCAGTGAACTAAAAGGCAAAAATTATGTCTTTTTCGTAATGAGTGTAACAGTTAGGCGAGAGTTAGTGACTGAGTTCATGTATGAGACTAGGCAGAGTTAATGAGCGGCGAATGTACGAGTGAATGGAAAATTGATTTGTTGTACAAGTGAATGAATTATTGTAACATTCGGGTTACCTATTTACGACAAGAAACTCCCATAAGACGTCACAGAAATGGGAGTCATTGAAGGTTATTGTTCCCAAATGATCAGTCTATTAAAACTCCCAATACTGATGCCATTAGTGGATATAGACATGACTGATTGCCGTCATCGACCTTTACTCTATATAACAGTAATCCCTAAACGAGAGTGATATCGAAACACACGTTATCATCTGGTTGATATCGCAGACCATAATGGATTCCAGATGTTGGGATGATGATGGTGATGTTTGATGTTTTACGGCCACTGTTGTGCACATGGTAGGCTAAATGGGCCGAGCGACCTCCTACGGTAATGAAGCGAAGTCAAAGATGAAACAACCTTTAGATATGCCAACGCCGAGATTCGAACACGGGTGGTGGTGATCTGTGGTCCAACACGCTACCGCTAGTCTACGAAGGCGCCCTCCAGGTGTTGAGAAGACACGGCCAGCATTAATACCAATCACTGACATTTCTACCAATTTACTACCGCATTTTATTAATCTATTACTAGAGTTAGTTATTCATATTACAACCTTACATCGATCCCGAAAACAAACATACTTAAACGCACTCCCACATGTTTCAGCATGAAAAGTCGCCACTCTTGGTTCAGTTCCCTGGAGAATCGTCCAGAGTTTGAATTCACGGTTCGATATTCGCTCTGCCTGTATCTTATTATACATGGCTAAAACACACATTGCCCGTGACAGAGATTGAGGTTCGTGTTTTCTTTTTACCATTTTCATAATATTTGATATCATAAAGAGTTAGTGACGAGTAGGTCATAGGATTTATTGGATTTGTATATATCAGACAAGACATAATATGGTGCAGTTGAGATGTTCTGCTTTTTCGGCGCCTGAAGACTATGTTTCCATGTGCTCGCATTCTAAGAAAGGTAGATCTAGAGCTGTATATTCCATGTACTATTTGCGTCTTTGGAGGGACGCCGTTTAGGTGTTTGGCCTGGTTATCCAGCATTTAAACGACTGTAGCAGGCACAGTACGCTCTTAAAGCATTATAAGTACTCCTGACTGAGGAATAGAAACGCTGCATCGCATTTCCAAAGGTGGCATTGGACACAGTTCACGTAGTTGGTGTGTTTTATATAAAACAATTTAGTTGCATATAAAATCCAATTAAATTGAAATATCTTTCCTATGTCCAGTTTTGTCCATTTTGTACTATGTATCTCTAGTCTGGTTGTCATAAATAACATTTAAGAACGTTATTACTACAGTAGCTTAAATAGCAGATATTAGGTCTGGTTTGAAAATGTTATCATATAGCTTTAACAGTACCTAAGCTGTGATGCTCTATTACGGGCAGATGTCACTCTTTTAATATCAAATACGCTATCAGTTTTAATAGCAACCGGAAAATAGCTCTAAATAGGGTTGCTTAGATAATGAACCTGAACAATTTCACAACTGCCGTGATCTGACTTGGGTGTCCTACTCCGAAACTCTACGGCTGTAGGTGATTTGCTATTTGGCGGCTTAAAGGGGGACTGGTAAGACATTACCCACGTCACGGCATTTAATAGTCGCCACTCTGGATTCAGTCCCCGAAGAATTGTCTAGAGTTTGAATTCACGGTTCCAGATTCTCTGTGCCTTATTATACACGGCTAAAAAACACACACACACACTCGCACATAAGTACGCATACACACACATACACACACACACACTCGCACACAAGTACACATACACACACATACCTACACACACACACACGCACACATACGCACGCACACACACTATCTCTCTCTGTCTACATATTTTATATACATATATTCAATCTGGTTATGGTGTTACGCCGAATGACTGATACATAACATAAAAAGAAATTATCATGTATCTCTATATTCTATCATAAGATATTGACGTATTATTTACTGATATAAAGATCAATCCGTCATCAAATTGTGTCTTTCTTTTCTTTAAAATTGATTGTAGAGACCGATTGATATTATACCATGATTTATCGTTATCTAGTCATTTGATTATCTTACAGCATTCAGAAATCTACGTGTATGCACGCCCAGTGCGTGGGTGGCTTTGCCTTATAACTAAACTGCAGCAACTCACTGGCAGTCCGCGTAGCGTCATCATACTGCATGAATGCCCATACGTGACCTGACAATTAAGATACCAGAACGTGTGTGAGGTTATCTTCGGCTAGAGTACAGCGGCGGTGATTATATGCACTCTATCGGCGGGACGTGTCGGTAGTAGGTCACAGCTGTGACTAATGTTGCAGATAATCAATGCAATCACTCAGCCATACGAATAATGAACACGTGAAGAACTCGGTGACTCACAATCGAGGTTGCCTTATTATTGCTATGTACAAGAAAACTATCGATTTCTACCGACACATACACAGTGAGCGAGAATGAGAGTGAGGAAGATGGGGGGAGGATGAGATTTGATATTATTTTTATTGTATCTTTTGTATTCTGAGGGTTCAACGTTAACAAATGTAACTCATTAAGGATTAGGTGCGCTTGTATAGTCATATTTCGAATTGAGGTTTCATAAATGTATTCACTTTGTTTTAGCGTTTTCACGAAAAGTGTTCCAGGAATTAAAAACAAATTCGCATGAAAGCTGTAATGCAAGATCAATAGCTTGGTGTTGTTGTATAAGCTATTGACATCGCACAACACTGAAACAGCACCTACCATATGGTGTTTGTATATGTTCGTCAAAACCCAGTAGGAGGTCAATAAGATATTTTCAGAGCACTTCACCGCGGCAAATCTGTCAGACCATCAATAGCGAACAACTTCAAGGAATTTGGCGTTACGTTTGCGAATGTACACGATGGCGAAACGTCTTTGGGGACGAACAACCTGGAGCTTCACTCGAAACCCCACACCAGTACCTCCATTAAGAAGTCGGTGGTCAGTATTGTCAATCAAAGTTAATTCTTCCGGGAGAGGGAGTGGAAACTGTTAAAAGAGTATTGCGTGTTATATTATAGGTAGGCTCTTCGGTGTGGCTGTGACGCTAACTATACACTTTGTTTACCAAGTGGTATTCCAATATCTGGATACAGGCAAGGATGTGGATGTGTAGTAAATAAAGATTACGTCGCGTTTTCAATAAATTTATTAAATTAATTTCTATGTCACCTTTACTCAGTCCTTCCCGTGGTATTAGTAAGCGAACACGGTTAAAATTAACTTAATCATAACAAAAGCAACGTGGATTAAATAAAATATTATAATTTAGAATAGAGAGTTGATGTATTAGAAATGTATCATTCTAAGTAATTACTTTAGCAAAACAAAGTAATAATTACTGACGTAGATCTCATTCGAAGCTGCAACAAATTTTCATAAGTGACAGCGGTCAGATCTCGATACATATAATTAATTACTATTAATATGTGTGTTTTACATGTTTAGCGAAAATACAACATCGGCTTATATATTTTATGTTCAAATAAAAACTGTGATTACAATTGCAGTGCTTCGCTATGGGCGAAAACTGTAAAGGCTAACAGTTCCTAGATTCTTGTTTGAATTAAAACAGTAGCTAGTTAATAATAATAATAATGTATATTTAATAAAGCGCCCTTACTAGCAGGAGCCATTCAAAGGCGCTGTACAAATAATATGTAATATAATAATACCCCAAATAATGTCTGTAAAAACCCTGTAATGATTTAAAAGATAATAATTATTTATCTGTGAAAGCGACCTTAAATAGGTGTGTTTTTAGAAGAGACTTAAAATTTCCAAGAGACGACGCATTTCTAATATTTGCCGGCAACTTATTCCATAAAGTGGAGCCTGCAACACTAAACGCACAATCACCATATGATTTCAGCCGAGACACTGGCACCTGCAATAGTATCTGAGTTAAGATTGGTATAAGTATTGCTGACAAAGTAAATACTTTAGACACATACAATTGTAAAAGGATTCTACAGCCGAATTATGGCTGCATTTTATTATATATATATATATATATATTGATCCGATGACGAAGAATGCTACGAACTTGACACGTAACGAGGGCAACAAAATTTAATAATG
Source organism: Paralvinella palmiformis (assembly GCA_025642065.1). Classification (NCBI taxonomy): domain Eukaryota; kingdom Metazoa; phylum Annelida; class Polychaeta; order Terebellida; family Alvinellidae; genus Paralvinella; species Paralvinella palmiformis. The sequence goes on from JAODUP010001056.1 coordinate 108,260, forward strand.
TGAAATTAATATTGCAAAGGAATTATTTAAATAGTAATATATATAATTGAATATCAATTTTATAGTCTTCGTAAGTTATTGTAGAGAAACAAACAAACAAACAAACAAACAAACAAACAAACAAACAAACAAACAAACAAACAAACAAACAAACAAACAAACAAACAAACAAACAAACAAACAAACAAACAAACAAACAAACAAACAAACAAACAACCAAACAAACAAACAAACAAACAAACAAACAAACAAAATGAACATGTTCCAGTTCGACAAATATTACAATCTACGTATTTTTGCTAAAAGTTATTTTACAATCTATAAATTAATCTTCACACAAGACAATTATACGGAATGTCTATCACTCAACACCATTTCGGTATACATTGCGCCATTACAGATTCATTAGATAGAAAAGTTGAGATAAATTCAGATTGGTGTATTTTATTTTCGTCTGTTTTTGTTCATTTTTATTTTTGTATGATACGGTCACAAAACTGTGGTCATAGAAGCTGCAAAACATGTTCGCGATTAATCGCACAAATATATGTCTTCGGTGATGTATATGAATAACAAATGTAATCGCGCAGCAAGTACTTTGCATGCTAAACGAACCTCGTTTAACACTGTTTTATGTGACTAGTTACCGAACCACTTAAAGGCTTAAAATAAACTAGATTGCGTTGAATAACCAAGTAGACACCAACACGATATCCTATTAATGTTTCATGAGTACAGTGTGCGAAGGAACCCTAAAACGTGCCACTCTGTTATAATGATCACTGATGAGCGTAAGAACAGCACTTTCGGGGAGAATAGCAGCTGAATAGACGAGACAGTTTTGATAATTAGGAGATAAGGGCTCCGAAGGAAGTGTATAAACCAATCTAGTCCCTACCAGCTTCGTAATTACCGTCCGGGGAAAAATGACTCAGATATATTTACCTATAGAAGGTATAAACCTGAGTGTTATTTTCCGTGAAACGTCTTAGATGTCAAATGTGTAATTCACATCACGCTAGCAACTGCCAAAATAAAATGACATATTTGTTATTATGGTCATGACGTATTGTCCAAACAAGAGGACCCAGAACCAACACACATAACCCTAAGATCACATAAACATCGGTGTGGGTGCGATAAGCCTTTCTCTATCTCTCGGTATAAGAAATTGCGTATAAATTGATAAATATTAAAGAGAAAGAAAGACGTACTTATAACTGAAAAATTAAGTTATCAATTTTCTATAATATTAACTTTAAATATGGTCTGACTGTTGCCGTGACGGGTTAATTACGGTGAAGCAAAGTACGTGCCTTAGAGTTTAACAGGGATTGATCTAGCTCAAGGTTATATCGGTGTTGTTGCATAAATTAATGCACGAAAAATGAAATCTTGTATGAGAGCAGTAATGTCGAAATGTCCGTAATTATTAGGCAATACTGTATAACAATTATTGAACTTTGTACATCGGTTAGTTGATCTCGTAAGGGATAATGTTGATGTTATGGTTGAGGGCGTGATTGGCTTGTATGGTATTGGAATGGTTCTCATCAGAAACATGTTGATTGAACGGATACATTTTAGTGAAAAGTGATGCCCCGACTGAAGGTTTTAGCTTTTGGCGAAACGCTCGACATATGTAAATCACATCCGATTTGGATCCACCAAATACAACGCCCCTCACTCACTCTGTGTGTGTGTGTGAGTGTGTGTGTGTGTGTGTAAAACGAGATATACCCTGGTATTAGCTACATTAATGTTTATAGCGCATGGGTAATAAACAATGGAAGCTTATCACTGGCCCATAATAGTTGACCGATATAACATTAACATTTAAATGGTATGTTAAGCTCGAAGAGATACTCATTCACCTTTCTCGTTTTTATATATAGCCATTATTCCATCGTGTCTTCTCAACACTGTCACGCATCCCGTTCCAACAGTCCTTGTCATACGTAAATAAATCGGAAACTAAATAAAACATAATATAAATTATAAAAAAATGGAAAGTTAGTTATTCCTTCAATAACTGGGTCAGGGAAGGAGTTTTATCTTTTATTGTTTTTAGTTTTAAAATATGAAATAAAAACGAATATTATAACGCGTATTACCTTTTATTTTCATTAGTTGGTGCAATGTATGCAGAAATGTTTTAAAAAAATAATCCAAATTGAGCTTTGCAGACAATGTTTTGAAACCTATTTATGCTACGTCAATTCCACGAAATGTAAACTAATATTTTCAAGGTTCACATAGTCGATAATCACCACCATTATGGACTAAGTATCCAGAAAGATCGATTCATATATCTTACTATAAGTTGGGTAGCAGATTTGCTGAAATGGTGATTAAAATATAATTACATTTAATTGACATCGACTTTTAACCATTTGCTTAAGGACATGGCAAAACACGTTTATGCAGTATTTTATGGGGCAACCACATAACTAGCCATGATTCCTTTGGTTAACTTGATGGTACTAGCTCTGTAAAGATCTGAATACTGAATCCATCCCAAACGGCTATGATTTATTTTGATAAACGTATTAGCGTAGTTTGTTTTAACTAACCTGAATATGCGGTGTTTTAATTAGAAACCCATAGAAGTATCGACAGCCTGAAGATGTAAGTATTTTGAAATAATGTTAACGATTGTTCAAAGTGAATTTGAAATATTTTCCCTGAAGCGATTGTTCTGGGTTTTGTGTTATGCTTATCACGGTTCTTTCACAACTTCATCCAGTTTCGTTAAAATCTGGATGGCATATTGAGCTATAGATACATTTAAATACACATTTGGAATGTTTTTGTTGGCTATTAGAAGATAATTATTTAAAGCTGAAAAGAAATTGTTTTAGATCAAGGTCGGGCTTTGTAATAAGGACATATTTTCTCTAGCAATCTGCGGATCCGAATAAAATCGGTATGGAACGGATTATGCCTCATTACAAATGCTTGTTTTATCCGGAAGCTTGTTTGTCCGACTCCGACACAGTTTTCTGATAACAAAATATGACTTCGTTGTAATTTGTTGAAATTTGGGGTGGAGAACCCGGGCTGACGTATTTGGGGTACAGCCACCTGGTCTTGATTACTGTTCTGTATTTATTGTTTATGGTGGTGCATATAGAAGTCTTTCAGTATAACTGAGATGTTAATGTCTGGTCGAAATGTTGATTTTGTAATAATCAATGCTGCTATGTGATGATCTGATCTGGGAGTTTATAGTCTTCAGGGCGGGGATGACCTTTTAGTCTTCTTCTCTAAATCCGATGGATTGTGGAGTTGAGCAGATACTCCACTGGATTGTCTGTTTGTTGATAGTGAAGGCGGAGTGTCGGGAGGTTGATGGACGGGCGAAGTTTCGCGTGTATGACCAGAAACGTAATCATTTGAGTTAGATATCGGCCGGCCTAATGTGAAAGAAGTTATATCCAACTGCAGTGGTGGTCTGGTACCAATCCTTAGACGGTTGAATGTGCCAGGGGTATGTTCAGCATATTCGACGACTTCTAGGCCCGTGGTTTCGTTCGCAAGTTCGTCAGCAGAGTCGTTGCCCTCCAGGTTTAAGTCATTTGGAAATCAGCGGAGGATTACTGAAGGTTGACGCCAAAATATAGATTTCTGCGATTGACAAACACTCAGACACGCTGACCAATTTGTGTTGGTGTATCTAAGCTCAGTCCCCATCGTATTCACTGAAACTGTGAAATTCTTTATAAATGACAATAACCACAGGCATTTGTCTTTGGTGTGTTGTTGCTGTTTTGCGGCCACATTTGTGTATACGGTAGGCTAAATGGACCGAGTGACCTCCAAAGGGAATGAGTGTAAGTGAAAGATGAAGCAGTCTTCTGACATAGCCCGGCTGGGGTTTGAACCAAGGTGCTATAGATATGTGGCTAACCACACTACCAGTTAGGCCACGGAGGCGCCCCGGATCTGTCTTTGCTATATGTCCAATAGTTAATTTACTGTGTAATTAATCATGCCTGACCTAAAGTAGATATCTTTAAGCAGATATTTAGATAAAGGTGAAACGTGTGTTTATTTGATGTGCGAATAAAACAGAATTAAATAATCTGGTATCCACTGGTGATTTCAGTGTTATTGTGTTTTTGTATTAGCCTTCGCATTTTAGCTCAATGTAGCATATACTGACGTATGCTAGAACTCACGTAGTTGTTGTCAATTATGGCTGATTTGAATAAACTGTCAACATATTCTGTCAAGCAATCAATACTGTTGGATTAAAAAATACAACTTTCAATGTTATAAGCATAACGGTAATAGTAATAATAATAATTAATAATAATGGCTTAGCTGCCTCAAATGAGGGAGAACCCATATGGTCTGTAATTTACCGCCTCACCACGGGGACTAATTCTGAACAAATTTAGAATTTACGATATATGGCATATTTGGCGGATACAACATTACTAGTTTCCTGGTTGGATGAAAAACTCTTCCTACTATAGTGCCACGAGCGGGATTCGAACCCCCGACCTTCCGCACAACATGACCACGAGTAATAAAGTTCTATACTCTTACCCACTGCCATGAATAAATATTTTGCTACTTTTAATTGATACGAAATAAAATTATTATTTACACCTTCTTTATTGAATGACGATTCAGTTTTCTAGGTGATGGCTTTGATTTAAACTACCCGTTTATGATGGACGTGAATATCACCATTTTGACACTTGACAGTCTAATAAAATAGACCAATGATCGGAATGGTCTTCTACTTAATATCACGTGACCAATGATGTCGGATTAAGCAAAATTCAATGCTTTTTTTTTAACAGATCACTAGTTGCGTATGGAAGATGCTTATAAAAATTTCGTGATACGACAAAAATTTCTTTTTTCCATCCAACCTTCAATGTGGGTTCTCAGTGCGAACACCTCTGGCAGAGAAAGTAGAATCATGCAGCATCCATTGAAGTACAGACCTTCCATGTGAAATGTTCACCATATGACTGAGAATGGCAGCAGCCGAACAAACAGCATTTGTGAATTATGGATTCAGGTATTCATTACAATTGTGGGTCATGGTCATTCCACAGTATGGACACCTTTTGAATATCTACACAATGACGTTTTGTGCTGAAGCAGCAATATTGCGACTGAGTGACATTGGCCACCTCACAGTAAGAGAGTACTTCGCCATGCCAACAATTACAGGAGCGGAGGGTCATGTTGCTGGTGAGAAGTCTCTAAAAACCATTCTGAATGGCACAGGCCACCACATAGACTCACGTGAGATTAGTGATTTCTCTCTATATTCTGTAACAAACTATGGAATATGTATTATCTTTGTTTAGTATTAAAAAGGTAATTGACCCTGGGGAGGGGGAATGCTGTCAAATGACATAAGGGGCAAGTATCTGAGGAAAATTGTCATTTGACCACATGTTTCGGGGGGTGGAGGGGGAAATTCATTGCTACCCTAATAATACACGTGAAAAGAGCCAAATATCATTCGATATATATTGCATCCTGTAAACGAGAATGTTCAAATGGAAATTGTTTAGGTTCGAGTAAAATAACTAAAATATGTTTTGTGCACATGCGAGGCTAAATGAAAAAGAAAACATCCTTCAAACACAGACTGGCTGTGGTTTGAACCCAGGTGATAGAGGTTTGTGTACCACCTTCCTACCCGCTAAATCATTGGGATGCCAAACGTTTATATACGAGATTATATCGGATAGAGTGAAACACAAACAGGACTTTTGTGATAGCTTTATAAATGTTTGCTGGTTCTCTTCAGAGCAGAAGCAACTTAGGTTCTTATACATGTGTTTTGTGAAGATGATGACAATATAATATAAGTTATTTAGTTAAATATTCTAGGCCATGTTAATGCGACATTAGTAAAAATGGTGATGTTGAAGGTGAAAATAAATCAATGTAACCGCATCATAGTGCCCCACCCAGAAGAGCCCAAAACTGGCAAAGTATTATGTTACAGCTTAATATATAACTTGTATCAATATTGTAGTAATATAAAACAGTTTTTAAATATTAACGGGCTGTTTAAATAATTCATAACTTAATTCCTATATCGTTAACCACCTTCTTACTATAAAAGGTGGGCGATCCGAAATCTACTCATGTCTATTCAATACAATATATAAGATGCGAGGTATTCCACGATTTTACATGTACTTCTATTGTTTCATATTCAACCGTATACATTATCCCCAGTTCAGTTCAGTTCAGTTCAGTGAATCATTGTCTCATATAGATCTCCATATTCAACTAAAGTCACTACTCGATGGAGGTCACCTCTGGCTTCACCTGTATTGTAAACACTACTGGGCTAATCAATTATTTCTACACTTAGTTAATTCCTCCGACAGGAAATTTAACACTAATTTCAGTTAAGATCATCCTATTTTCAGTAAAAGATAGTGGACAATGTATATAAGTAATTAGCAACACTATCCTAGTCTATCTATTAATCAGGTATCAGTTCCGTGAAATTATGAACAAACAATATTAATTTAAAAAACACGACTAATTATATTAAAGGCTTGATGTGACCTTTAGCGAATACATCAGTATAAACCAAAACAATTATGTGGAGGATGTGCGTGATAATAAAAGAAATGGGATATATTTATTAAAATTAATTACATCCTATCTAAACCGACAGCTAATTACTAAAATTACATGATGTCCACCTAACCAAAATGTTATTTTCCATGGCAGTCAACAGGAAATATTTGTTTTTGCTGAACTGCTCTGTTTTTACTTTTATGGGGAATGTCATTGTTAAACACACGGGCAGAAGTGTGATGCTTTCCAGGATATATAATAATATTAATATATGATTTGTATCGCACCTGATTCAACAAAGTTGTTCTGAGGTGCTTCACACACTAAAACATAGAATATATGCATATGTAATAAATAAACAGCTAAAAATGCAATAGTATGATAAAACAATTAGGAATAAGCAATATTAAAAAGATGAGTTTTTAGACTAGATTTAAACATATTAAATGAGGAACATCGTCTAGGAGCATTTGGCAGGTGATTCCACTGGTGAGGCGCAGCATAGTGGAAGGATCTCTGACCAGCAGTTTTTAGTCTCAAACGTGGTACCATTAGCAAGTTACATTCACGAATTACAGGATATATAGCAACACATACTAGCCAAAGGGAGCTAGAGCATAATACATCATTTATATTGTGTTAGCTAGAGAATGACGACTGACCAATATTAACAAATTAAAACTGGTGTTTTATAAGTAATACTGACGAGCGGATGCTAAGTAAGCCATTAAAGATCTCATTAATTACATAGACTCTGAACAAATATTATAATATTACCAAAGTTACTGCTTCAAGAGATTTTACATAATTTCGGTTGAATATATATAGTTTCGTTCTCCTACTTTGAGGATGTTTCTTTTAGTTTAGTAGAAATTTCATTTAAATACAAAGTTGCACTGACTCTCATTACTGTGAATAAAGGAGATTTGTATCCTCAGGTGGGTAAGTGTTTGTGGAATATAACAATTTTTATGATTATTTACATTAAATGGAATGGTTCTGAAGAAGAAAAGAAGTAGATAAAATTCCCAGTATAATGAAAGTAATCAATATAATTTATAAATAATAATATATTTTGATAATATTGTTTTCAATTATGGGTTTTCTGTGTTTAAGTGCAACTTATTAAAATATTCTGCTAATGTTTAGTATATTTCTTTTTCAAAAAGAGAGCTGTTGAGAGGTGTTCAAATCCCTCCAGTTTCCGGGTTCAAATCAGGGTCTTACCCCTGTTTGTGGGTTTTGTTCCTTAGGCTAACGAATCTAATTCAATAAAAAGAAAAACGCAGCTGTCGTATTACTTCTAATAATAGTTAAATTTATGTCAGTACTTAATAACTCTAAACAAAAGAACGAACATTTACCACTCGATCTATTCTGTACACGAAAGCGCGTACACGCACATACGACGCGCGCACGCACATACACACATCCACCGCCCCCCCCCCATCCATAGACCCATCTAGCCATCTGATCACCGAGCCACCAAGTATCTCATGTTTTTATATGAGAGCTCAATATCTATTATTGATTATATTTGCATAATATAACCAAATCTTAACGATATAACATATTATTACGGTTCTGGAAAATCGATATTATAATGTTTATTTTTGTGGTTCATCATCGGTTCGGTAATGCTATTCAGGAACTGGCTGTGGCCACATTTCTTCTGAGCGCATTTCACAGAGAACAGACTCCTTGTCTATATATATATATATATATATATATATATATATATATATATATATATATATATATATATATATATATATATATATATATATCTGTTTATTTTGTGTATACTAAACTTTTCTTATTTGTGTTTTGAGCGATAACACCATCAAAAGAAAGGATGTGCTTTCATCTTTTATCTGCTTAATTCAATTATCCTATTCCACCGTAGTTATCCTTTTGACATTTTGTTGGATCACATTATAAACAAGCAGAGGAAAGGATTATCAATTGTTAGCGGTATAGCATTGAACAACAAATTGAATTCATGTTGGATACATATATAAGTTCAATAGAAAAAAAAAAACAAAAAAAAATACATGATGTCCCCAATGCAGCAATCTAATCAATTCTCGAATTCCATTTGATTCTCTTATTTGCTGAGAGGATTAGGTTACCTAGCAACGCATTACATGTCACCATATCCCATTATGACAAACACCTGTTTACAATCTCAATATATCCTAAGTTTCAAGCTTCATTAGCTTACAGTGTGCTGTAGGCAATTTGTTTTAGTTGGAGTGTGCGCTCTTTGACATTATTATTGTTATTTATCACTATTATTGTCCGGTTCGGATGTTGGGATGCTTCTTTAAGTCCAATCATTGCGTTACTATCTTCACCATCATCAGATAGAAACGAGATAATAAGTATTACCTGGGTAATATCTGTACAATATTGCAGAAGTCAATTAATGGCCGAAAATAGATGTGGTGTGCATAAGTATAGAATTATCTGTACTATTATATTAAGGTAAGTTTGGAGCTTCATTTTAACTGGTTTATCTTCAGATATGGGTCTGATGGATGATCAAACGAGCATCACTTCGTTCTTTGACAGTGCCCTTTTTTGATAAACAAAAACAAACAAAAGAAGAAAAAAAAACTCGTGAACAATACACATTAATATATTACGGTTCTCTCGAATGTTTTAACTATTTGTTACGATATCCTTTTACACGTAGTTCTAACACGTTATTAAACAAAGCGCCTAACTAGTCATATACAACATATTATTGGTCGTAAAGGTGACATAAACGGAGAACAGCTTAATGCTGTGAAGTAATAGTACAAAAGGATTTATTTTGAAATATCTATGAGATTATTTATAAATAATTAAATAAAAAGAATAATTTTTCCACGATGAGTATTATTACATGATAGTAATGATACTTCTGCTACTGGTACTGATACTACCATTACTACCGCTACTACTGATAGTAGTAATACTAACATAAATATTTGTATTAAAAATATAACCACCAGAACTAGCACTTGTACTACCATTACTGCTACTACTTCTAGTACTACTACTGATACTACTATTACTATTAATACTACCATTATTACTACTACTACTACAGCTACACATATCAAGGATCGTATAAACAATGCTTGGATATCTCACTATGCTTTATTTTTGCAGAAATGTTTAGCAATTTAGTTTATAGGCCATTCTTTTAGTAACACAATCTATGGAATATGTTGACTGTAAGCTTTAAATTTATTTTATTTTATGAATTTCATAAACTTATCTTACTTTAGATTTTATTGGTTTGTAATCTGGAATAGCATACATTCCTTAACACAAACATTCTATTTTAAACTGGTCTACTTATAAATTACCATAATTTTATTGTCATTTAGATTGCTGATAAAGTTGTCAAGAAACAAATATTGGGTGTTTCACTTTATTGATATATTTGCCTTATATCTCAGTTAGGGTTATTATGCTCTTTTAGTTTATGTATATCATAGATTAACTTTTGTTTATTAAATTAATTATTGGAAATGAATTATTGAAATAATAATTGCTTATAATAGACATCAAATGTAGTTTTGTAATATATTGAGATAAATATAAATTTCATCAAAATATCAACAGGATCCAATTCGACAAATATGGTTATCTACGTATTTTTGTTCAAATTTGTTTATAATTTATAACTTACTTTTCAGACAAGACAATTATACAGAAAATTATCAAGCATCATATTTTCCTTACATATTCCGCTAAAGAATTAATTTATGTTATTATGATAGTGTTTCCATACAGGTGCCACATAATGGCGTTTGTGTCTTTTCCTAAATTGATAAATAATGCCCCCCTAAAGACTGTGACACAGTTATCGTTTTAAAGTAAATATCGTTTCATCGGCTATTCCGTTAATGGATTTGTAAAGAATATTGCAGAAGGGGATTATGCTAATTGCATTCGTTCATATTATAACTAATTAATCTCAGGAGAATCGATCTATATTTATTATGCAAAGGATAGAATGGCTTATTGATAAAAGGTCTAAACGTAGATATTGTTTATTAAAGAAAAGTTAGAAGTTAACTTGATATTTTATAGCTTCTACTATGATCTGGGTGTGTGTTATTTGAGATCTATAGCCAGGATGATGTTACAATTGGTGAAACTGGTGAGTGTTAGCCGATCTTTATCAAATGCGGTTCTTACTCGTGTCACCACGTTAGCTTTATTTTGTCTACCGTTTGTCTCCTTGAAGGCTATCATTACATTTATCATGCCTGTGTCATATGTTTTATATTTTCTTGAATATTATACCTACATGTTACATCCTGTTGTTCAAATTTCCTTTTAATGTGAACATATTGTCATGAATATATATTCTTCCTTCTGCTAACTCCATTGGAGTAAATTAAGGTATATATATAGTAACTTTATTTGATTAAACAGTGCTGTTATCTACATACCAATGTTATGTAGCTTCCAAACTACTATACACAAAAGAAAATATATCTGAGAAGATGCTTTATTTATGCTGTGAATTTATAAAAGATTTACTGGAAGTTGAAATTTGACAGAATTCATGTATCAGTTGATTAGGAACTTATTGTAAGGCGATTGTTAGTAGTCTTAGATTTTTCGAAACCTGTTTATGATTAAGCATATACATACTCGCATAGAGGGCTGTATATCAAGAACAAATGTAGTCGTGTAGCGAGTACATTTTGTGGTAAACGAATCCTATGTGACAGCCATTTTATATCTAGACGCTGAACTGATTACAGGTTTATTTACATAATATTTAATTAGATACAAACTAAATAGCAATATAATGCACTATTAACTGTACATGAATACAGTGTGTGAAATAACCAAAAACAAAATTGAACGCGGCATGTTGTAATAATGATAATTGATTAACTCAGGAACAGCACAATTTTGATAATTACATGATAAGGGCCGCAAAGGAAGCGCATAAGCCAATATAGTCTATACTAGTTTCGTAAACACCGTCCCGGGAACCATGACTCATATATATTTACCTATGGAAGGTATAAATCTGAGTATTATTTTCCGTCAAATGTCTTAAATGTCAAATGCATAATTCACATCACGCTAGCAACTGATAAAACAAACTGACATCGTAGTTATTGTGATCATGACGTATTGTGCTGCCTATCAGATTAAAATGAATAAATACACACACCACCAAGATCGCATACGTATCTGTACATATGCAAGAAACAACTTATGCTATTTTATCATAAACATTATCTATCTCTATAAGAAGCTGTGTATAAATTAGTATACTCGAAAGAGAAGGAGCCATATATAGATAACTTAAAATTTAAGTTGTTAATATTTCCATACTAAGATTAAGCGTGTAGATCTGACTGTGGCTTTAAAATATTTAAATAACATCAAATTTGCATCCAACAAATAACATGTCTCTCTCTCGCTCATCGTCACGCATACTCTTTCTGTTATGTGTGCATGTGTGTGTATGTGTGTGTGTGTGTGTGTGTGTGTGTGTGTGTGTGTGTGTGTGTGTGTGTGTGTGTATAGGTGAGATATATGCGATATTAGTTACACTAATGTTTCTATCGCATGAGGAATAAACCCGAGAAGCTTATCAACCCATAATGGTAGAACCATGACAATGACATTTATGCGGTAAGTTACGGGTGAAGATATTTATTAATCTTTCAAGTCTTCATATACTGATATTGTTGTGTCTTCACAACAATATGACATAGATCATTTAGATAATGCCTGTTACATGGCATCTGAAAGTACTTTAGCATAATGGAAATTATCAAAGTTGTTTAGCTATGAACTAAAATATATGTTAACTGTTTTCCACGTTAACGTAGAATAACGGGGTTTGCATTATTTACCGAGTGGATAGTATTATATCCTCCTCGGCACTCACTCACAAGGGATCACTACGGGAAGATAGAGTGGAAATACTCTGAGGGTGGCTAATGCTACTGTTTTTCGTCGTTGGGGGATTAATAGTGCCCTTTTTATTTAATTAATTTAATGAAGAAGACAGCGTAACTTAATCCCCGGGCAATGTTTAACCCCATGGCCGTTTTTTCCCGGCTTAACGTGGAACGCACGTCACCGCTGAACTACCGAAGCTGAACTATATCTGGACCAATCTATGAAGAACACAAATATAACAAAACGCTCGCGAACCACCGCTTATGGAAATATTAATGGAATTATGGAGTTAGTCGGAGTAGTAGTTCTAAATCCACTAATGGTAAACATAAATGTCACCTTTCCCTTTCCAATGCTGACCAAAGTCAGATACGTGAAGGCGTCATTCAGTCCTAGTCTCAAGTTCACGATCCATCCAATTCAAGGCTGAAGATTAAGTAATTTTAGTGTCTAGTAGTCGTAATTCACGATCCAATTTGTGCGATAGTAGATAATTATCGCCTTTTATCTTTAACGCCAGAAAGAGGCACAACAAAGATGTTGTTGTAAGATACTCGATTATGTATCTGAAGATGACTGATTATAATTTTATGTAAGTTATGATAATGATATAACATGCTGTTTGACAGTTAGTGTACAAAAGTAATGTCGGCTTTACAATTGGCTATTTTATCAAGAAGTATATATCAAAGGTCCTGTATTAGTATTTAGTAGATATATCGGAGCTAACTATATCATGCTGTAGAAATATCTGGAATAGCGTCTAAAAAATACAGAGGAAAGTTTTGATATTATTCGTAAATGTACTAGTCAAGAGCTATGTTGAATACTATTGGTGATGCTATGACATAGTATAATTCCCATGGTATATGTGTACGTTTTAGCCTACATGAAAGGACATGTATCCCGGTTTTAAGTAATGTAAATACATATTAATACAAATACAAATTCATATTATAGAAACGTTACCAAGATATATTAAGGTATAAATCCGGCCCAAATAAGAATTCTAAGATATTCATGTAAAACATGTAACAACAGATTTATTGTCAATATTGTCTTTTGAAAACGAATTGATATTTCAACTCCATCAACAACAAACTGTAGATATAAAATAAAGTAAAATCTGAAATATATTTATATATATTCATTATACTGTTTTTCTGAAGAGTGGCAGAATTATTTTTCCATTTTCAAGAGAGTGTTATTAGATGTCCACATAATCAGCTATGCAATAGTTTGAACATTGTCTCAATGGATTATAAACTGGACATTGTTAAAAGTGCGATTGAACAGCTTGCAGTTGTATAAGATCAATAATTCGTCTGATCTTATTTCTCTGTGGGTAATGTTCAGTTTGGGTGGTGGATGGATGGATGGATGGATGGGTGACTGTTGTTTAACGACACATCGGCACAATTTAGGCCATTCAGTATCCTAGAACGTTCTCAGTTTGGTTTGATTCAGCTAAATAAGTACAGGGAAACACTGGATATCACTACTTGGTTCTATTATTCCATATTGGTACATCAACAATAGACGTGAAGTGAGATAAATATCATTCGGTATACTTTCCTACTATATACGAGTATCTCCAAACGGTGAACATTTGAGTTCGAGTAAAATAATAAATATATTAATTTCTTTCTGATCAAAATCGCAATGTTTCCAATGATAAATTTAATAAAGCGTACGTGATGTGTTTTTCACTTTTGTTCATATGATAGACTAAATGAACCAAGCGACTTCCAAAAATAAAGATGGAAAATGAAAGATGAAACACCCTTCACATATAGACTGGCCATGGTTTGAACCCCGGTGCTAGATGTTTGAGGCCAACCTTCCTACCCGTTACACCATCGGGATGCCATACTTCAATATATGAGATTAGATTGGATAGAATGAAACAAACTGGACTGATATGATAGATTTATAAAGTTCATTTTGTTTTGTTCAAATCAGAAACAATTTAAGTTCCTATAAATGCGTTTTGATAACACGATGAGCATAAAATATAAATAATCTCTAAAATATTGTTAGCCAAATGAATGTTGACATTAATGAAGAAGGTGATATTTGAGACATTCAAATTGATGAAATTATTATGTTATCTTAAAATATAAATTGTGTGAACTTTGTAGTAAAAGTTTTAGCTAAACAGTTTTTTGTTATTAATAATACCAAGCTGTTTAAATGATGCATACATTAATTCCTATATCGTTAATGTCATTTCCATTTTGTATATTATTCCTTGTTTATAAGAAAATGGAAAATCTGAAATCTACTCATGTCTAATTAATACAATATATATAACGCGAGATATTTCTCGATTTTACACATACTTCTATTGTTTAATTTTGAACCGTATAAATTATCTCCAATTCACCTGAATTCAGTGAATCATTGTCTCATATAAAGCTCTCTACTTACTTAAGATAACTTTTAGTGAAGTTGACGTCTCAGTACACATGTATACTAAATAAAAGGGGCTGGTCAATTCTTTTTACAATTAGTTAATTCCTCCAGCAAGATATTTAGCACTCATGATAGTTAAGACGATCCCGTCTTAAGTAAAAGAGAAGTCTATTTTAAACATGATACAGACCTCATTTCGTCTATTTTGTGAACAGCGTATATAAGTAATTAGCAACACTATCCAATCTCTGTAATAATCAGGTATCAGTTAGTTGAAACTATGAACAGACAATATTAATTTAAAAAAAAACATAACTAATTATATTAGAAGGTTGATGTGACTTTTAGATAATAGATCAGAGTAAATTAAAAACGTTATATATAACCGACTAGAAAACCTCTTAGATAATTTGGCAAAATTAGAGATAAATGTGATCTTTATAGATACTCTGATCGTTCGTTTTTGTGCATTTGTTATTTAACCTTCCATTATTTTAATAATTACAAATAGCATGAATCAGTGACATCTTTCAAACCTATTTTACCCAAAGCATGAAAACAGTCCGATGAAATGACGTTATCGATCAAGATCGATTTATTTATTATACAAAATTAAATAGATAGTAGCCAGGCTTTCCTTTATCCTTATTTGAGCGAGTGAAGTTAAAGGAGAAGTTGTAAACAGTGAAAGTTTGAAAAACAAACTACTTGGGTTTTCATTGCACTTATAAACCCTTTCACCTGATAACAGTCTCACAAGATTGTTTCATTTAAATCACTTGATATAAAGTACTAATTTAAATAATGATTTAAATCACTGATAACAAATCCAAAAATCATATATAGTATCAAATGAAAATAAATAGAAATTAACGGGATAATATTAAGTATAATGTAAATTGGGCATTGATTCTAGTAAGGGATATGATTTCGCCTTTTTAACTCAGTTCATATTTTGTTGGGATAAAATGGGCCCTCCCTCCAGCTGTAATCTGTCCTCTTTGTGTCTGTCAGGAGATCCCTTCTCCGCGTATTTCTTGTGCGTCCTCTTTTTCTCTTTCCTTGCAGGTTCTATGTTAGGGTCGGCCTGGTGATAGTTGATGCTGGTTTCCGGGGTGTGTGACCAATCCAGCCTGATCGTCTCCTTCTGATATCATCTCCAGCTCTCCCACACGTCACTGTTGCTGATGGTGTTTGGCCAGCGAATCTGGAGGATTCCCTTGAGACAGTTATTAATAAAGGTCGGTACTTTCTGGGCGTTATTGTTAGTTTTTTCCCCTTTTCTCTGCTCCAATTCCCCCCTTTCTCTGCTCCAAACAGTAGTACAGACATGTTAGCGTATCATTGTGTGTAATGACAGCACTTTAGCGCTTCAGATGTTACCCATCGGCATTTGTACCACCATATTTATCAATGATACATCCCAGATACGTGAAGGCCTATACATCCTCAATTTCAGTTCCTTCCAGTTTGACTAGCTTCATACTGGCTGCATTTACCTTGAGGATTTATTTCGTGCATATATGTATATCGAGAAGTGATGGCTGCCAGTTCACTTGTCCTAAACCTGTTCACCTGAACCTGTTGGTGGCTGTCGGGACAACATTGCCAGGTCGTCGGCAAGGTCCAGGTCTTTAAGTAGCATTTTTAGTGTCCACTGGATTCTATTTCTTCTCTGATTTGTCCATGTCTTCATTTATGAGTAATCTACATAAACTATTATTGATAATTGGAAATAAATACAACCTAGAGAATGATATTGTTAAATATTTATTCGGCAGATATTTTGATGTTCATTAATAGGAAATATTTCAATAAAATCAGTTTCCTTACCTCTATAACTCAAGGTATTCTATTTAATTCAGTTTCAGAGTTACTTTGATATGGTAACGAGTAAGTAAATGAAAAGAACTTTATTTCCAAATTATCAGTGAAATAAATGTTACTTGCATATCAGTCAACAGGATATATATATATATATGTTTTTTTGAGCTGCTGTGTTTTTCTTTTTCCAGGAATTTTCTACGGGGAATGCCATTTTTTTCTTTCGTTATGAAGGATTATACACATTGTCAAAAGTGTGATGCGTCCCATGATATTAGCTCGGATAGCCTCATTATAACAATATATACGACACTAAGTGAGCTAGAGCATGCTAACTAATTAATATAATTAATATATCTGTTTTATAAGTGATACTGACCAGCGGATCGCAAGTTAGCCATTAAAGACCTCAACAATAATATAGACTCGGAATTTGCTTTTATAATGTTAGCAAACTAATGAATTCAAAGAAAGAGCAGCACCCAAGAGACTTTACATCATTTCGGATGAATAATCTAGTTTCGTTCTCCTACGCTGAGGCTGTTTATTTTAATATAGTAGCAATTTATTTTAAATACAACGTTCAACGTACTCACAGTATTATAAATAAAGGACATTTCTATCCTCAGGTGGATAAGTGTTTGTGGAATATAGCTAGTTTTATGATTGTATACATTAAATAGAGTGTTTCTGAAAAAACGAGATAAAATTCCCAGTATAATTAAAGTAATCAATATAATATGTCAATAATAATATCTTTTAGGAATATTATTCTGAATTATGGTTTTACGGTATTTGAGGGCAGCTCAAATACATCCAGTTTCGTGGCTCGAGTCAGGGTCTTACCCGTGTTTGTGAGATTTGTGAATTCCTTAATTAATTCAACTAAAAATAAGAACAACACATCTGCCATATTGCTTGTGATTATGTTTAAATTTTATGTCAGTACTTAATAAATCTAAACAAAAGAACGAACATTTAACACTCGATCTATTTAGTAAATGGAAGTGCTTGCACGCACACGCACGCACGCACACACAGAAACACACATACAATTCGGTAGTTAAATAGGTTCTAACATAAGGTAATTGAGCTATTCTCAAACAATGGTAGCTTTCGTTTAAAGACAAAACACAGAAGAAAGTTGTAAAGTTTATGGTTGATGTTTGGAATGAAAGTAGTTGAAATATCTCATGTTTTTATATGAGAGTTCAGTATTTATTATTGATTATATTTGCATACACATAATCAGATTTTGCACTTGGCTTAGTGTAGCTATGTGGTAATCGTAATCGATTATATAATCGATTATATTGTAACTGTAATCGTAATCTGCGATTACTTTCACGATTACACGAGGTGTTTGATTAATTAGCATGCCGTATCGTTCCAGAGATGTGGTTTCGTATTGGTTTATTAGTTCTTTTAAAACGAACAGAAAATGTGTTGAAACACTGTTTCAGATGTATCATAATTCATATAAACAGGCATTTCAGATTAACTCGTGTTGTTTACACACGGTTAATCCCACGTCGGTCACACAGCCAACAATCGTGCATGACTTCTGTCTGACGCCGTCGTTTTATCTACATCTCCAAACGATCCTGATTGGCCAGCATTCAAATGACAAACAGCCAATTAAATTAACACATGTGTTAGTGGACATAAGCAAGACGGAGTTCAAAGGTCGAAGTACGGAGTTGGGAGGTGTCCGAGTTATAGAAAAATAATACAATTTTTAAGCATAGCAATAATTTAAGACCTAAAAGTGGTCTATTTACAGAGGTGGTCAAATTACAGAGGGAGTCGGAGTTGGGGATTTGACTATATTCTAATTATCCTGTATATAATATAAACCTTACCTAGCTATAGTCACGCCACACATGCTGAATTTTGTTACTAAATATATATTTCCCAAATATTCAAACAATGATATTGTTTGCATTAATCTCAGTTGGCACTAATCTCCGTTATCTCTATAAATACCTTCGCATTCATGGCAAATATATTACTTGCTCCTTTGCTCTATGGTGAATATTAAAACAAATTAACGTCGTACAATGGCATAAAAGTCTGTTGTACATTTTCATTTCAAGAACATACCATAAAATGTGACTGGTTCATAAAAAGCAACATGTAAACCCTGTAGCATGTTTATATCGGTATTATACCAATAAATGAGTGATTAGTGATGAAGAATCACATACATGTTTGTGATATATACATTGTAATCATGATTGTTATCATGATTACTTTGCAATGGAATCGTAATCGTAATCGATTCCATTCATTCTGAATGTAATCGTTATATTAATCCTAATAGTAGTATTCTCAAGTTATCGTAATTGTAATCGATTACCTTGGTCCTGTAATCGCCCCAGCCCTTCCCTACTGTTTACTCTTCGAGCACAATTCGTAGAATACCTTCGCCGTGTCTATATATAACTGTTTATTATATGTGAAATAAACTTCTTTTATTTGTGTTTTGAACGATAACACCAATAAAAGACAGGATGTGTTTTTATTTTTTATCAATCAATTCTCCTATTTCACAATAGTTATCCATTTGACATTTTGGTGGATCATATTATATACAAACAAAGGAAAAAGTACAAATTATTAATGATGTAGCATAGAACAACACATTATATTCATGTTGGATTCATATATCAGCTTAATAAAAAATAAATTAGCCAAACAAAATACACGATGCCTTCAATGCAGCAATCTAATCAATTCTCGAATTCCATTTGATTCTCTTATGTTAAGCGAGGGTATTGCTGAGAGGATTAAGTTACCTAGCAACGCATCACAAGTCACCATGTCCCATAATGACAAACACCTGTTTACCATCTCGATCTATCCTAAGTTTCAAGCTTCATTAGCTTATAATGTGCTGTAGCCACTTCGTTTTAGTTGGAGTGAGAGCTATTTGACATTAGACTATTATTGTCTGGTTCAGATGCTGGGATGCTACTTTAATAAGTATTATCTGAGTATTAAATGTACAATAGTGAAGAAAACAACGAATAAGATCGATCTTATGCAAACAAATATAGCATTGTCTATATTATCATATTAATATTCGTATCGAGCCTTATGGTAGTGCGTTTATCTTCAGAAATTGGGCTGATGAGTGGTCAAATAGACATTTTTAATTCTTAGACAGTGACATTTGTTGATAAATAAAAAAGAAGCACCAGTGAATACTATAATATCAATATACATTAATGTATTACGGTTCTCTCGAATGGTTTAAATTTTTGTTGTGATTTTCTTTTTGATCTAGTCCCAAAACGTTATTAAACAAAACATTTAAGTAGTCATATGTAGTTTGTAATTTATCGAAAAATTTACCTAATATGAAAATTGATTGAAATTGGGAAAGAAAACTATTAAATTATTTAGTTTGAAATATATATAATATTATTTAGAAATAATGAAATAAGTTTTTATATATCTCAGTTTTAGATGATCTTAGTTTTATTTGGCTTTAGTGCTTCATGTATAGAGTGAATTTATTGGAAGTTTACATTTGAGGGAATGCATGTTTCAGTTGCTTAGGAAAGTAATTTGAGGGGCAATATTTAGGAGTGTTAGATTTATCAAAACTTGTTTATGAGTAATCATACAAATACTTGCCTAGAAGGATGCATATCAAGAATAAATGCGAAATTTGAGATGTATATTTATGTCATTCTTGTAGAAATTTCTCTCGATGTTCACGTGAACGTTATTAGGATGTTATAATTTTCTAGAGATGTATGTATAATTAGATATAGGAGCTGGCCAAACAATATGTCAAGGGATTATAAATTTGAAAATTGTTAAATCTGCAATTGGACAGCATTCAGCTGTACACGATCCGCAATTCGTCTAATCTCATTTGTCTGTGGGTAACGTTCGTGGAATCGAGAAATAAACAAATGAAACTGAATTTCCAAACTGTTTATAAATAGTGTGAAATTTGTTTGTCTAAAGTTGTTCTTGTCATTGTTGTTGTTTGAAAATGAATTGACATTTCAATTCCATATACAACAACCTGTGGGAATAACAAATTCCGATATCTGAGATGCATATTTCAGTGATTGTTTTGTAGTTTTCTCTGTTTTTCCTTTTTAGAAATGTTATTGTTTTCTATTGCCATGAAGGATTACATGCATAGTTAACTTATACTAGGCTAAGATATTTTTTCATGATAACTAATTAATATTATGTCAGCTAACAATCATGATTTTTCATTAGCAACAAATGAAATATCGATCTTTTATAAGTGACAATGATGAGCCGATGTTAGGTTAGCCATAAAAGACTTCATCAAAACCTTTTTGATATTAGAAAAATCGCTTCTTCCAACGAAAGAGCAGTGCTCAATAGATTTTACATCTTTCAGCCGAATAACTCTATTTTCCTATTCTTACACTGAAGTGGTTTATTTTACTATAGAAGTAATTTAATATCAAAATAAAGTTCCACAGACTAGCAATTTTGTGAAGATAGAGTGGTTCTGAAAAACTGCTAAAAATTCCTAGTATAATTAAAGTAACTAATATAATATGACTAATATAATGTGTTTTGAGAATATTATTACCTGTTATGTCTTCTTTGTACTTGAGGGCAATATATTAACATATTCTGCTAATGTGTAATCGTTTTTGTCTCCAAGAAAGCTGTTGAGGGGCACTGAGATGCGTCTAGTTTCTTTCTCATCCAGAGTCTAACCCGTGTTTATTGGATTTGTTTCCTTAGTGAGTTACCCTCGACCACATGTCTCGGATATAACCAGTGCTCAGGCTAATTAGTACACACAAATCAAAATCAACAAGAACAACAACCCATCTGGCATTATGTCTCATGTTACAGTTAAATGTGATGCCAGTTCTACTAGTGATTAATATACATACACAGATTACAGAACATCTATCACTCTGCATATTCAGTATACGAACACGTGTGCATAAACACACGAAAACACCTACACGCATAGATAGAAACACATATAATTCGGTGGTTTCACGAAGGTGAACTGCTTCTAAACGGCTACAGTATTTATCTAAAGAAAACGCATAGAGATGGCAAGGGGCGCCTCGTTGGTCTAGCGGTAGCCTGCTGGACCACAGATCACCACCACCCGTGTTCGAATCCCGGCGTGGGCATATCTGAAGGTTGTTTCGTCTTGTACTACAGTATGGTACACCCTTACTTAACATATGGATTACTTCTATGGGGATCAACTTGCCATATCAACAAAATCGAAATCGTGCAAATGCGTGCTATTGGAAGTGTGGCTAAGTCCAAATATAATGAACAAACACTACAGTTATTTATTTCGTTGAGTATAATAAAATTTAAAGATCTATTCAATTTGCAAATGACTGTATTTATATATGAATATAATAAGGAGATTTTGCCATTGTCTTTGAGGCAATGCTTTACACAAAATGATGAGTTTCGTCACCAAAACACCAGACATAGTAGAGATGCTCATATTGTTTCACGTAGATCGTGTTTCACGTCTAATTGTTTTATTTGTCAAGCGCCAAAATTATGGAGCAATCTTCCAAATCAACTGAAGGAAGCTAATTAGTCAAAAAACATTTAAGAACCAAGTAAAGCGTCATTACAAAACTACATCTTGAACATCGTCTAAAACAGGATTTACCCAGGGTGGTTTCCAGGGTGGGTAGTTTATTGGGGAGAGGGGGGTGGGGGGTGGGGGGGGATTGATTAATTTATATCCAAATGTGTTTTATGTTAATTAAATTATAGTAAAATGCATATTTTGCTTGGCTGAAATATTATAAATGTGTGCACTATATATGGTCTATCGGGCCTCCCAGTCTTGTAAATGAAATGCATTATAGACACTTATTGTATGAATACTTTCTGTCTGAGAGGACACAGAAATTTATTTTTTATACATGACCATGAGATGGTTCGAAATGCATATAATTGTTTCTTGTGTAATCATAATTGTATAATTGTATATTTCTTATCTGTACCATCTCGAAATATCTATCTATCTATCTATCTATCTATCTATCTATCTATCTATCTATCTATCTATCTATCTATCTATCTATCTATCTATCTATCATATCTGTCTAATGATTAAACAAATGAGTATCATTTCATTATTACTGTATATGGCCAGTTATATTTGATGTTGGTTAGCTTGACTTAAATATCATAACAAATAAATATCGTAATATATAGATACTCCATTCTTATAAACGATAATAGGTTTCCGTATATTGATAATAGAGCGATGACAAGTGTATGGGTGTTTTTTTTTCTTCTTCAAAAGACAACATTGGATAAACCAAAAAAAACATACTTGTCATCATATGTATCTATTATCATATATAAATATGGATAGCTGTCGAGATAGGTGTCGAATACGGATACACCGATAATATATATATATATATATATATATATATATATATATATATATATATATATATATATAACGAGAGGCTGATAAATGGGGTTCTTATCAAAGGTTGGAAGTAGATTTGTGTATATTGCGTCGTATCTGCTGCCTAGATGATGATGATGATGATGATTGATGTTTTACGGTCACTTTTATGCACAAGGTAGGCTAAATGGGCCGAGCGACTTCCAAAGGTAATGAGACGAAGTGAAAGACGAAACAACCTTCAGATATGCCCACGCCGGATTCGAACACGGGTGGTAGTGATCTGTGATCCAGCACGCTACCGTTAGACCACGGAAGCGCCCCAATAGCGGGCCTAGAGTATATATATATTTATTATATATATATATATATATATATATATATATATATATATATATATATATATATATATATATATATATATATATATATATATATATAGTTTACATGCAGTCAGGTTTGGATGTATATGTCAGTGACACTGCTCTGGTATATATATAAGATGCATATCTATAGTCTAAATAGTTTTCAATATGAGCAAATTACACCCAGAATTATAAAATGTTCGGATGTAATAAACATACATAATACTGAATTACCAATAATGAGATGAATTAATACGCAGTTAGCGAAAACCAGCTGTAAATTATAAACCAACTGTAATATGATATTTAATTAATCGACAATAGAGAAATATAACATTTTTATATTTGGAATAAACTTATTTGAACTCATTTCTCTGGAAGCATTAAAGAAAATGTTTATTATTATATTCAAATCTCCAGGATTAATACACGATGATGATGATGATGATGATTCGAACTCAGGTGGTAATGATCTGTGTTCCAACGTTTTACCAGTTAGACCACGGAGGGGCCATAAACATGTCTTCGTGCAAATTATAAATGATATAAAAATATAAATACCACCAACCACATATTAAATGATTCAGTTTAAAATGCTGTTGTATCACCTGCAACTCATCTGGTGGCACCACCATTATTAAGCCAGATACAGACCGGATGCTACTAATTTCAAACGTAACATAGGTACAACCTGTTAGTGTGTACCGGTAATAACAATATAGACAATGGTCCTTTTCATTCCAAAGATTCCAGAAATATTGGCCCAGGTGACAAGAATCCAACTGAACTCTTCAGCTAGGTCATAACACACCGGCTCTGGATATAACCAAAGTTTTTTTTCCAGTGATGAAAGTAGATAAGCTTATCAAAATAATATAGTATAATGCTTTACGTTAATCCGGCGAAACATCTTCTGTTTAGAATATGCAGATGTCGCACGTATTTATAGGAGAAATGAATTAAATTTATATTTTCCTGTGAGTTTGATAATACGAAATAGCCATCTGTATTTGAAATGTTTTTTCGTCTGAAAGATCAATACAAGCTGTCTTATTTGTTAGGCCACAATTAGAAATCAGTTGTGAGTTCAATATTTTATATTATAAACCTGAACATACCTTCTATAGTGCCCCATAAAGTTAAAGCGAAGGGATCATGAACAAACGATTATTTCAGTGAATAGTAAATCCTGTTCAGAATTTCGCTGTGAAAAGAGGTCATTATTTTCTCACAATGCAGTTAACGTTTGGTTATATTTGCAGTCACATCTAACTAATCTGCTTTTAAACTGTAAAAAAACCCGGATGATATTGTTTGATTTTATCGAATAGCATTCCAGTATGGCAACTAAAGTCGGTTTTAATAGAGTAAAATACTACAAATCACGGCAAAGGTATATTTATGAACGTTACAACATAGTCGGTCTAAACATCCTGATGTGTTACTGAAATGGCTAACGGAGGATATCTGGTATAATTCTTTAAGACGATTGTTTTGCAATCTTGGTACAGGAAGCATCTACCGAGCTGTTAGATGTATACAAGTGTCAGTTAGTAGTAGTTAGTATTCTGAACACGAGGGCAAGTAAGGTCATTAAGATGGTTAATTCAGAGCATATGTCGGCTAACATGATTCTGGTCGAGACCGCTACAGGAACGTTCTGTCAAATGACCTCAGGGTACTTGACCTCTCTTTCTTTATTGTCATAATGGCGACTCTCCAGCAGATCAGACAGACACTAGAGACATGAATATATAAAACTGATATCTTATATCATTAATCGTACAATGGAATCTAGGTTATTGTTAGCAAACACTGTAAAAACATTTTTATATCTGTATTTGTAATTTGTGTTGATAAGGACATGTCTTATCCGATGCCTGAACTAAAACTTGGATATCATCATGGCTACTACAGCAACATGCTAAATCCACAAAACTGGAAAAGATTAATGAGTTAAACCCAAATTAAGCATATTGTGCTTTAATGAACTAATAGTTAAAAATAATCTAAATACCACCCGTTACATATTTTATTACATTTAAATAATAACTCATTATCACTTGGATTATGTACTATTTTTAATTGAATAAAGTGCTCTCTTCTGAAAGGCAAAGAACGTACTAAAGAATAATATAATTTTCTTACAGAAATATTGTGTTGAAGATTTGTGACTTGTTTGATAGAAATTGGACTTAAGAACTATTATTGTTGGATTATATAGTTCCATGTAAGATATCCACCTATGAATAACTATAAAACATCTGCTGTCATTTCTTTGCTTTGGTTCTATTTAGGGATATGAATAATTTTTTATAATTCATACGAAATGTATCTCGTTCTTGAGATTCAGAAATAGTAATATGATACCTAAACAGAAAATCTCATTTAATTTCGTCCGAATCATATTCTTCGCAAAGAGATATTGTAATAAGACTGGAACCTGTCTTAATGTGAAAGCTCGTTTATCACGTGGGTAGAGCAGGGTCATTATTCCCCGATATGAGATTATATGGCACATACACACACACACACACACACACACACACACAAACACACACACATATATATACGCGCGAGCACATGACACAAAGGCACACACAGGCACCCACAGAGCTAACTCCGAATTGTTAAAACGTTGTTTAGTTTTAGATAATCATTTTACTTTGTGCAGATATGCCTTAATTGTGTCGATGAAAAGTGAGATAGGAGGCTCAAATATATTTTATCATTGAAATAATAGCAATAAATAACATTCTTACTGCCATATTATATAACTATATAATATATATATATATATATATATATATATATATATATATATATATATATATATATATATTAATCAGCTACACCTAATAAATAGTAACACTATCTTTGAAAATCAAGATAGAATTTCAACAGAAATAGTCAATATAAGTCTATACGCATCTTAGATTTGATTAATAATTTTAAATAGACATTCTTCAGCAATGGTTTACTGACTATAGACACATATACATTTATGGTCTCGATGAGGAGAGGGGGTACTAGAAGGCTAATGTATTATCTCACTTGTGATAGTTGGTAAACATGGTTACTATGACCTGGATTTATCGCGATATTGTATCATATTATATTATATTTTTCTGTTGCTGTCCCTACTCTTTGGAAGTTTGCCCAACCTCTGCACTAGGTGCGCCACTGAGCTCGATTCTTTTCGAGTATATTGGTGCTATAGAAGTTTTGTAATTATAATTATAATTATATATCAAACTAGAACGATCGATTGTTTATATTTCATTGAATATAATAAATGCGATATACTTCCATATCTACTGACAGGCTGATGGACCGTAGTTCGGGTGATAACGTCCTCACAAAAGCCATCTGTGTCAGCCTAATTGAAAGTTCATAACTCAAATGTTCACCGTTTGCTCCATTATCTCTAAAATAAACGACTGATTTTACAAAACAACAACATGTGTTTCATGGAAAGGTCAGTCAGCTCTCCATATTTCAGCTGTTAGTGTCACTCTATCAACTCATGGACCACCGATTACATATCACTGAGGCAGCAGCCATCCATGACAGTGAACTATATAGTTCCATAAACCTAAGTTGTAATTTAATCGTCCCTACGATGAGGCTATTAGTAAGGTTGATACATATATTTGTTCGTCATCATCAACATTAGTTGTGGAGATATACGCTACTCTGAAATATGGCTGATGTACACTTTGGGTGCGCCCGCATATGGTAAACGCTATATGGTGAAAACATCCATGCGTAATGTAATAAACGAAGGTGAATTGATTAATGAAATCATGTTGCCTTTTGCTAGATAAATGTTTTTGCTTATTTCTTGGCCACATTATTACTAATATTATCGATATTAAACATTTCGCCATATCTTTAGTATTGTTGATAAAATAACGAGGATTAGTGACTAGTCTATTGTCTATAATCTATATTTCGCATTACAATTTACTATATATCTGTCATCATGAATATCCACATTACAAGGAAAGTATGATCTCTAATTTCTGTATAGGGCTTTTCTCTTGAAGACATTCTTACGTAAGTGCTGGTAAACTAACTAACTGCATGATTGACTGACTGGTTACATAATAGACTGATGGAATGATTGAATGAAACGCTTAAACATTTCCTGGTTTATGTGTATTTTCTATTCAATTATTAAACGACTTATAACCAAAACCTCATCAAAATTATGATAGCAAATAATCTCGAGAGATGAAACACCGTCAAAATATAGCCCGGCGTGGTTTGAAAGAATATACTAGGGACACGTGATGAACATAATAATCGGTTAACTAGCAACTTAACACGAATCAATAATGTATTATTTAATATTGACGGTTAGTTAATATTAAGCCCATTCAATATTAATAAGCTGATTGTCATCAAGTCATATTACCATTTTCTGGTGCCTGTGTGAGTTCTCATATCGATAAATCAATACCAATATTATATCACACGGTGTAGTCGGGTGTTAACAGATGGTCTAGGGAAAAGATAATATTGTGTGTTAGTATTACAACATAAAGACAAAAGGGAACATCTTCATAGACATATTAACTTACTGACTAATTAATTACTGAGCGACTGATTGACTCGCTCACATATTCTCTCGCTCAAACATCGTTTCGGTCTCCTCTCCTTTAAAATATCACATCAACGAACATACAGGGATAGGACCCGGTTGTTAATGTTAAATTATGTAAGCGCTCTATTCCACAGCTCTGTCTTACTCTTTAAGAAGGAAAGTGCCAAACAGAAGGACACACACATACGCACGCACGCACGCACGCAAACACGCATGCACACGCACATACACACACACAAACACACGCACAGGCACAGAGTGAGAGGAGGTCCGTTATTAATATTTTATTAACAAACAAGTTTAGGTGTTAACATACATAACAAAGAAAATAGATATAAAATGGGAGTATCTTTCTAAACAATACAGCTGTCGTAAAATTAGTTTATGATTAAGACGAACTTATTACAAAGAGTAAATCATTCTTTATTTCCCAAATGTATTAAGATACAGTTGAATGAAGCCTTTCTATTTATTGTAGCCTTATTTATGTCAACATTGATAATATAATGCTATCCATGCAGGAGCATAAAGATAATCATTCGTTATATATATATATATATATATATATATATATATATATATATATATATATCATCGACGATATATTTCTATTTCTACGCAAGTCAAAGACTTGCAGTTGCAACGAACATGAACGTAGTGAATAACCATTTTCATCGTTTAAAAGTCAATCTTATTGTCTATTTATGACTGGTATGTAGATTATTTCGTATACACCACATACCTTCTTAATGGGCTATTTTGACTGGTATGTGGATCACGTTGTAAACGGCACTAATCCTTTATTGGTTCACGACTGATATGTCGATCACTTTCCGGACACCACATTCCTTCTTAGTGGACTGTTTGTGATTGGTATGTCGAATAATTCGCGGATAACAATATATGCGCAGTCAATGCTCATGACGCAATATTACGAACTAAATATTATTTACTTAATCGCGTTTAACATAGACACTAATACAAATTCTAGTTCATCATCGTAATTAATACCCATAAACTAATCTTATATTACTAATGAAAATCATGACGCGAAACCATGATATATATCATTGTCTGATAGATAGGATTTCGTGAAGCACTGAATTGCCCTACACATACATGTCCATTCTGATAACTGCTAGATCATCAACTCTGGATCTACTGAATTTCTGCCAATATCTTTACAAAGATATGTGAATATTATATTTTTTACTTATATCATATTTTATTAATTTTCACGTTATCACATCATTTACATATTTACTTTTTGTATACGTTTGTACATGTTTGGGTATTTCTATGAGTGTGTGTGTGGGTTTTAGGGTACATATAAAGAGGCAACAGGCACAGAGCATCAACATATCTAAACATCCTTCGAAACCTACCTCCATAAATCTAAACACAACTATACATACATTAATCTAAAAATAAAATGTTCCATACCTCCACATATTGATAAATGTATGCGTATACCTAAGCATGTGTCTGGTCTACTCATCAGCCTGTGGGAACCAGCTAATTCGCTCGGAAGCACGTAAAAACATGCCATTTGATACCACAGCTCGCAGCAAACAATATGTGCGTGTGGTTCAATGGTGACTTGCTACATACATATCATAACTATTTTGACATCACAGTTTACATTCAACATTTATTTATTGTAGTCCAAAAGAAACCTGTATATAAAACATTTCCACCATTCAGATGCTGACCTCAGCTTTATTCTGGGTTCGAATAACTAAATAAATCCTACCTATATGAATCATATTTATCGATACACATCCTACTGGTCTGGCGTCGAAGTTCTTCTCTAACCTAAGTGAAAAGTCAGGCCTTTTATATACCCTCGGCGTGTTAACAAACATTACAGTTTTTTCACCACAAAAGAATGTACACTAACTCATTATGGACTCACTGAAGTGATTTAACTAAAATTAAAATAAAGTAGCAATACTGCATAATGGATTATTACTGGACTAGAACGAAATATCGTCTCAAACCTGAGTAAATACTATGATTTACTCGAACCTAACAGCTAACCCTCATACGTTTCCGTTCATCAC
The DNA here is from genome assembly GCA_025642065.1 of Paralvinella palmiformis. Classification (NCBI taxonomy): domain Eukaryota; kingdom Metazoa; phylum Annelida; class Polychaeta; order Terebellida; family Alvinellidae; genus Paralvinella; species Paralvinella palmiformis. The sequence goes on from JAODUP010001056.1 coordinate 138,464, forward strand.
TAAGGGAACGTTCATTCACGCCTAATTTAGCGTCCCTAAGTTTATGCAGTTAGGTGCGGTGGGATCTAAATTAAACCGCCTATTCACTTGATCTATTGGACCCATGGTCGAGAACTGTTGATTTCAGGCAGATCTCCGATACTGCGAATGATACGTCGGGATTATAATAGCTATGCATTCAACAATTTTTTCCTATATCAGTATAACCCAATGAGAGTGAGTGATGAACGTAGAAGTATGAGTATTAACTGTTGGAATTTAGTATATCATAGTATTTACTCCGGAATGAGGCAATATTTTGGTATATTCCATTAATAATCTATCATTCAGTACTACGTCGTCTCACTTAAAATTGTCACTTGTTCAACTTGAGATGTTGTATTTGGCTGTGATGGGAGCTTATAGAAACGCTAATCGTTTCATCGTGTTTTTCAGTAATGGCTACTTCGTGTGAAGTTTCGGGTATCGGTCGTTGTCAGCTGTTCGAACCCAGAATGAAGTGGAGGTCAGCACCTATGGTGTCGAAATGTTGTGACGTATAGATGCTCTGTCCAGTTACACGTCTCTAAGATGAAACTCTTCTATTACTTTCTATTAGGCTACCAGAGTTAGACCCTAAAACCACTGTTTAAAGCACAACGCCATTAATCAAATTAATAAAACCACCTGGCTAATTAAGGCCTGTATGATGATGTGGTTTTAACAGGTATATTTTATTACATGTCTCACCCATCCTTTGTCAAATAGGTAATACTGATAGTAGTTGGGTGTTTGTCAGTGTTTTCTATCGTTATATATATATATATATATATATATATATATATATATATATATATATATATATATATATATATAAAACGATAATTGTAATTATCACCACTCACCAATGATCATATGTATTAACAATTATTGTTAATTTCTATTGATAATTACAATACAAATTAGGCAATATAGCGATATTTAGGTTTGTCAAAAGCACACTTACAGATTGCAAGTGATATCGTTTCATGAAAGTAAAATGGTATTCATTCTAACTGTTAGTTTACAAAGACTGAAACACTGAAGCCCAAAAAATGACATTGGATCAACCTTGAACAGTATTTTATTTTTGAGTATACGGATACTGACATGAGTAAGATAATAGTTTGTTGACCAGTTGAATTTCTGCATAACGCACGCACGCACGTACGCACGCACTACACACACACTAATTACATAACGAAAACACACACACACACACACACACACATATATATATATATATATATATATATATATATATATATATATATATATATATATATATTACGAGCTCAAGCATAAGATATACGTGTATGAATAAATAATGCAATGGTGGTAGTAAGGAAAATTGATGAAGCAAAATTCATATAGGTGAAAAACACTAATATTAATTTTGGTTTATTAAGTTTCCATACTACCACCATCGCATTACTTACGCATACACGTATATGTTATGACTGATAGTGCTATAAATCGAGCAGATATTAATCTGTTCCAGTAATCAATACAATAATAATTTAGGATTGGCGATCGAGGCGTATTATTTTCTGTAATATAGACACGCCATCGACCTGTTAATTTATCATTTTACTTGGGTTTCATCAACGCACAGAATATTTCTTTTGTGTAACCCCAAACTATATCATTAATTTATTTGAGTTATGAATTATTCACATTTAAATACTGATGTATGGCGTAGTTTGAAATATATCTATCTATCTATCTATCTATCTATCTATCTATCTATCTATTTATCTATTTATCTATCTATCTATCTATCTATCTATCTATCTATCTATTTATTTATCTATCTATCTATCTATCTATCTATCTATCTATCTATCTATCTATCTATCTATCTATCTATCTATCTATCTATCTATCTATCTATCTATCTATCTATCTATCTATCATATATATATATATATATATATATATATATATATATATATATATATATATATATATATATATATAATCTATCTATCTAACCTTATTTGATTCAAGTATATCTTTAATCTACCATAACAGTTCTTGTCTTCTTGGCATTTACTTTTTCCTTAAAGGTTTATGCTAATATGTAGAAGATGACAGATTGCTATCGGACGAGGTGATATCGTCATCAGTTAGCAGAATCTGAACAGAATTATGTGGCTTCTGATGAAAACATAGAATTAGAGGGTGAGAGTGATGACGATTGAACATTTATTGTTACTGACTTTATTTGATGTATGTTTGAATATTACAGTTTATTTTATATTTTTCGTCAACTGCCAAATATGTAAGAAGTTGATACTGTGGATTGATTTAGATGTGATTATATAGATTGTATATACCTAACTGGTTATTATGAGTTGATTAGTAATCCGTGAAGAGCAATACAAGTTTGTGAAATGGCATTTTCAGTATTTTATTAGTTTAAAGCATTATTGTTATTAATTTCTAAATATGTTGATACCTATTTCTATGATAAAACTGGAGATGAGTTAACATTTGTACAACTATCACAGGTTGTGTGTATCGTGTGGGGGTGATTAATTAGTCTTATAAGAAAATATCTATTGACAATTACGGTTTAGTATAGTAGTTGTAACAATAACTTATTTCATTTGTGATAAGCATCATATTATTTCTTGTCATTATACTTCTAGTGAAGCTGAGGTTTGCTTCTGTCATTTAGCTTTTGTTTTGTTGGATGATTTGATGGTTACATCGTATATTAACTTCAAAATATGTCAATATTTTGTGTTAAATGCCACATAATGGAACGAGTTATTATGTAGTTATGACTGACTACAATACGAAATATGGCAATATTGGCAGCCATTTTGAATTCCAAGATGGCCGAAAGGTATTAAATAACACCAGGCTAAATCACATATATGATAAGGAAGGCTTAAAGCCCATGACCAATTATATACTGATCCTGAAAGTCAATATATTGTAGAAAATGCTATTTTTTAATTCCGAGGTAACCAAGGGTCATAGTGATTTGTCAATGTCATCATTGGATTCCTCATCTTCAAAAACATGCTTGGAGACACCAAGATCTCGTCTATATCTGTCCTAGAAGCCGAGTTATAGGCGAAAACGTAATTTCGCAAATTTCCCTGAAGCCATTTTGAAATTGACGTTGCACAGGTAGTCCATCAAATTTTAATGATGATGGCAACCATTTTTCATGTTAGGAAAGGTCTCAGGAACGAAATAAAATAGGTCTCATGGGTTTCTTGGGGGGGGGGGTTCATGGAGGCCTATCGGGCCCATGGACTAATACATTACACTGTGACACAGCCATTACATAGAACATTATTCAATATAATTGCCGTAAGACGCTGTAAAACATTTTCTAAGGTAATATAACACAAACACATTTTATACATAAATACACTGGTTCAAACCATATATATATATATATATATATATATATATATATATATATATATATATATATATATATATATAGTAATTAATAAGGGTATTTAGAACTTTACAACATATGTTTTTACTTGGTTCAAGATAAGAATATGTTTTGCCAACTTATTCCACGCTGGGAGCTGATGAACATTCTCCTGGGTACATTACTGTGTGGCGTTTTGGATCCATGGAAAGTAAACAGGACTCAGATCTTGGAATGAAGTAGCTTAAATACAATGGTGCTGTTATACTCAGCACATTAAATTTGTGAAAAGGGATCTTGTAAAGTGAGCTGAAGCGTACATGAAGCAAGTGCAGTTGAAACAACACTTGTGTTACACGTTTTGTTTTCTGAGTTCGTGTCACCAGACGTCCCGTACAGCGCTGCACTCGTAGTAGGTGGTTAATCAGAGAGATGGGGTTATTATGTAACAATATATTGCCATAATCCAGTGGTGACATTATAAGTGCTTGGACTAAAGTCTTGTATGCCTCATCATGTGTGTAATATAGTTTTCTTATTTGATAATAACAAGACTTGCATAAATGATTCACCCCCTTCGCCAAACTTAGAGTATTATCCAATATAAGTCCTAAATTTCTTACAGACATGAAATAATTTATATAACTGGCTCCTACCTTAATGCGAAGATTTTCTTTTTATTCACATATTGCAATGAATTCGGTCTTATCTTTATTCATGATGTTGATGTTCATCCAAATAGCTATGTCTTCAATTGAAGATGAAATATCAGTCCATGTATTACATGACTTTAACGTCATGTACACTTGTAGTAGTTAAGTTTCTTCTATAATAGTTCGTTTTCTAGTTGATATTTCGATTAAGTTATTTATCTTTTTCTCTCTCATACCCCTGTAGCTCCTATTCAAGGCAAGTCTGTCATTGTAATTTATTTGTTTGCGCTCTCTCGCTCTCTCTCGCTTCTCTCTCTCTCTCTGTGTTTGTGTGTGAGTCTCTCTCTCTCTCTCTCTCTCTCTCTCTCTCTCTCTCTCTCTCTCTCTCTCTCTCTCTCTCTCTCTCTCGCTCTCTCTCTCTCTGTCTCTTTCTCTCTCACTCTCTCTCTCTCTCTCTATCTCTCTCTCTCTTTCTTTCTCTCTCTTTCTTTCTCACTCTCTCTCTCTCTCTCTCTCTCTCTCTCTCTATAAAACACCATCAGAAATATTGTCGAAAGCTCACAGTTGTGAGGATATACCATTGTCCTCCATAGCTTGTTTAGAGAACTTAATCTACACACAACAATTAAATTGAACGTTGGTCAATAAACAACTTATTAGTATTACAAATGTTTATTCCACAGCAAAAACTCTGGAATTTATCAACGTTAAAATATCAATATCAAATCAGTTGAACGCAACGTCAATATTATGCGCCACGGGATGTGATTGGCTAACTCTCTAAATAAAATTTCATTTCGAAAGACGCATTTCAAGAACAACTAATTATGATAATCATTTACTGACAGTATTTTCATGAAATAAAATCACCAGACAATATCCTATTGGTATGCAGTTTATCTCAATCTAGCACAAACCATCGCAAGAGCCACACATAACAACCAACGGTGATCGTAAATTTAAAATACAACACTCCACATTCACACGCAAGTTAATTACATGCCACGCTAAACATTTAAAGTTATGGTGACATAATGGTGACACTTTCCAAGAAAGTTTGTAATGAACTGTGATACTTCAGGTAGATTATTGACCATTGTTTCATACGTCATCCTTTGGAAATGGTGCCTTATTGGATATGAATCAGTAAACCTGGGCGTGACCGTATGATTGCTTATGGCGTGAATTACAAGAAATTACAGTTGTCGATGTGTTTTGAAGGTGTGATTTGAGAACTTACGTGAACTTACTGGGATTTTTAAAATGAGGAAATTCGATAATTTTAGAATCAAGCATTCGCCAATTTAAAACGTCGCCATCTTGTCCAGATTGTCAATTCACCAACTTAATACGTCGCCATCATTTGATTCAATATATATATATATATATATATATATATATATATATATATATATATATATATATATATATATATATATATATATATATATATATATATATATATAGTTTATATGCAGTCATATTTGGAGGTATATGTCAATGACACTGCTGTGGTAAGAGTATTCTTCAATTTGGTAGGTACCCAAAGTCCACACAGCAATATACGGAGATAAATCTTTCCAAAAATCAGGCTCGCAGACTAGAAAAAGTTGCCTAATTATGATAAATCTGCAGCAAATAAGGAAATATTTTGTCTGGTTCTCAAATCCACTTAATAAATGTTTATTATCTAAACAGCAGTGTGTTAATGCATTAACTGTTTTGTGTTATGTGAAATGGGAAATGTTTAAATTCTGTTTTCAGTGTAAAGGATCTTAGAGCAACGGAAGTTCGCACCGTTTAAAATAATAATATTTTTATTACTAATATTACTGTTATTATTATTATTGTTGTTATTATTATTATTATTATTATTGGCGTTTCACTCGATGCAGTCACGATTAATTACTTTGGCTCACTCATTTATAATGGTAATTGTTTGATTACAAAATGCCTAATACCCTTCAGCCAATTTGTGTGTTTCATCTCCAAATACATGTCACACATATTGGGAGCTTGTCGAGTATGGGCCTTCTTTGACCTATGCTAAATGATCCATACGATGGATAACAGGCATGTATAGTCTACCAGTAGAAAGGACATTCACAATATTACCAAAGAATGCTTTTATCACATTGACACAGCTTTCCCCTTTCACGTCTTTACAAACATCTGCAGTTCTACTTGATGAGAAAATGACGTTGCGTTTTGTGGAATGTGCCATGGGATTGTTCAACTCAATATTCGGCTACCCGATTTCGTACTTCGTCATGCATTATCCTGGCAATAATCACTTGCACTGTGTGTTGGACTTGTTCCTAAATATGAATATTTGTCTGTGTATTAACTCCCTAAACATCTCTAAGCTGTTGCCACTAGTTACCTATCCTCCTATCAGATCATGCGGTAAATGCGATAATGGATAGCAACAGCTTCTTCATATTAAAATTATCATCTTTTTTGTCCCCTCCTGTTACGGATATTGACTGACTAATAGTTGCTGTCATTATATTCAATCAAGGAAAACTGATTGAATGCAGTTTGGTTTTATGTAGGAGTTTGTTGCACGCGATACTTTAAAATATGACAGCTCAAAACTGTAGCATTAGTTAAATCAATAGAGCGTGACATACTTGCACACGATATTTCCACTGAAATCAAACTAGGTAAAATATGTGCTTTAGATGATGATGATTGATGTTTTATGGCCACTTTTATGCACTTGGTAGGCTGAATGGGCCGAGTGACCTCCAAAGGAACACGAACACACATAGACACGGTCATACATGGACATATACACACACACGAATACACACGGACGGACACGCACATAAGCACATGTACACACATGGACACACGCAAAAATTAGATGGGCTTGTCCTTTAAATGTGGAGTTATTAACTATATTATTCGCCATCAGATATTTTTATTGTTTATCTTATATTTCATTTTGCAGTAGGTAGTATGCTGACATTTAAAAAAATTCGGTACTTAATTCGGATCGAAAAATAACGTTTTAAAGGCAATTGTTTTAACTTTAAACCTAACATAGATTTTGTTTTAAAAAAAAACTCCATATGATTGTATATAATGCAGTAATTATTTGTAAATAAACTGACTGATTTATCGATTGTCCCCCCAGATGGGTGCGAGAGTGAGTGAGAGAGGATTTATAATACAATGGATCAAAATGTTCATTTAATATCAACCCATTTTAGTCTCTAGTTCAAACGTGGAGAATAATTGAGTGTCATACAAATTTTCATTCAAATTAATCGAGGAGTTGCACATGGAATACCGTGAATAATGTACCATGGCAAGCCAGACAATAAAATGGTCCCGTCCACTCACAGATCCAGGATATACTCTTCTAGGCACGATTGTCATTATATTAATGTAGTATTTAATCGTGTTGATATCATTATGGAGTTTTATAGCCATCAAATATGTTTTATATAGACATAATCGGGTGAACTTGTCATCACTTAACAATGCCAGTATTAATGTCCATCATGACCATACTCAGCCGATAGGAACCAAATTATACCACATTGCCATGACTAATATGTTAGTCGCAGTAGGAAAAGGTCGTATAGTCACTGTTTATATTCAGAAGATAAATGATAAATAAGATAAAAGGAGCCGATTAATTGATATTTGAATGTTGTAGTTTCTCTCTCCGCCCACGTTTCTCTCTTCTTTCTCTCGCTCCAATTTAGTGCAAGTCTGTCAATGTATTTTTTGTTCGCTCTCTCTCTCTCTCTCTCTCTCTCTCTCTCTCTATCTCTCTATCTCTCTATCTACGCATGTGTGTATGTATGTATGTATGTATGTATATATATATATATATATATATATATATATATATATATATATATTGTATGTGTGTGTGTGTGTGTGTGTGTGTGTGTGTGTGTGTGTGTGTGTGTGTGTTTTGGGTACATATAAAGAGGCAACAGGCACAGAGCATCAACATATCTAAACATCCTTCGAGACCTACCTCCTAAATCTAAATACAAATACAACTATACATACATTAATCTAAAATAAAATGTTCCATACCTCCACATATTAATAGATGTGTGCGTATGCCTAAGCATGTCTCTGGTCTACTCATCAGCCTGTGGGAACCAGCTAATTCGCTTTTCGTACGCGACAAATATGTCACGCCCACAGGAAAGCGACTACATGCAGGTTACGTACAAAAAGCGGAAGCACGTAAAAACATACCATTTGATACTACAGCTCGCACCATATAATACGTGGGTGTGGTTCAATGGTGACTTGCTATATACATATCATAAACTATTTTGACACCACAGTTTACACTCAACAGTAATTTTCTTTGGTCCAAAAGAAACCTGTATATAAAACATTTCGACACCTCAGATGCTGACCTCAGCTTTATTCTGGGTTCGAATAACTGAATAAATCCTACCTATATGAACCATGTATCAATACATTTCCGACTGGTCTGGCGTCGAAGTTCTTCTCTAACCTAAGTGAAAATCTAAGCCTTATATATACCCTCAGCGTGTTAACAAACATTACAGTTTGTTCATAACAAAGAGAATGTACACTAACACAGTATGGACTCACTAAAGCGATTAAACTAAAATAAAAACAAAGTAGCCATACCGCACAATGGATTATTACTGGACTAGAACGAAATATCGTCTCAAACCTGAGTAAATACTACGATTTACTCGAACCTAACAGCTAACCCTCATACGTTTCCGTTCATCACTAAGGGAACGTTCATTCACGCTTAATTTAGCATCCCTAAGTGTATGCAGTTAGGTGCGGTGGGATCTAAATTAAAGCGCCTATCCACTTGATATACCATAGAAGACGTTATAAATTATATAGATTTCAGCACATCGTTTTATATAAAATTGTTTTCGTTGAGATCTTTATTCTATCCTAAAGTCAGAATCTGTATCATCAACAGAAGTTCTACTTACAGAACTTATGAAATAGCGATGGAATCGTGGAAGAGAGGCATTTCTGATTAATCCCATATGTAGTATTTATTGTTTCGAAATATGACTTGAATTGGTGAACTATTCTTTTGTTATCGAAGGATGACTAAGTATCTATATGCTTTGACAGTTTGGATAACATGAACAAGTCCTGTTATGTATTTGTAATAAGACCGATTTTGTTTTCAGTGGGATTATTGTGTGCCAGTATGTCACACTCTATTGATTCCATGTTTATTGCTATAATTGTGAGCGGATGTATTTTAAAGTATCCTGTGTGATAAACTCCTACATAAAACCAGACTATGTTGAATACGTTTGGTTGATTGAATATTATGGCAACAATGATCAGTCTGAAAGTATTCTTAACTGGTGCAGACAATGATTGAGAGGAATTTTCTATGAAGAAGGTGTTCACATCTATTCAACCTGTTACCGCACAAACTGTTACCAGGATAGGTAACCCAGGTCAACAGCTCAGAGATGTGTAGGCGATTACTACGCAGGCATATATTCATATTTAGGAAATCCAAACCACAGCGCAAATGATAATGGCTAGGATAAGTGATGGTGATGTACGACTGCTGGCCATGAATCATGGTCTGACCAGTCTGAAGGCACATTCGATGAAACGCAACGTGGTTTTCTCATTCAATAGAACTGATGATGTTTGTAAAAAGGTGAAAGAGGAAACCTGTGTCAACGTGATCAAAACATTCCTTGGTTATATTACGAATGTTCTTTCTACTGGTAGACTATTCATGCCTCTATGTATGTATGTATTTGGAGACGGACGAAGCATACAAATTGGCTGAAGGGCATCAGTCAGTTTATAATTAAACAATTACCATCAGAAATAAAAGAGCGCAAGCAACACCAGACTTCCTTTCACGAATTGCAACGAAAGGCAATAATAATAATAATAATAATAATAATAATAATAATAATAATAATGATAATAATATTATTATTATTGTTATTATTATTATTATTGTTATTATTATTATTTTTATTTTATATAGCACCAACTTGAATTTGTTATAAGGTGCTTTATCCTATGAAAACAGAATAAACGCATTGTTTTATAGGTAAAACAAATTAGCTAATTTCAGTAAGTGGGTTTGGGAACCTTTACTTGCTTCAAATTTAACGTAATTAAAAAACTTATTCCACAGCCTGGGAGCTGATCTTTGGAAATATTTCTCTCCTTAAATTGCTGTGTGGGTTTGGAGCACCAACTAAAGTGAAGAAAGGTACACTGTTGAAGGTAACTGATGAAGGTACACCTATGAATACCTGTTAGGTTTTAGTATATCGTAGCATTTATTCAGGATTCAGGAGATGTTTTGTTTTAGTCCAGTTATAGTCCATTATGTAGTATCACTACTTCGTCATACGCAAACTTGTCGCTTGTACAACTCGAGGTGCTATACTGGGTGGCATATCGAAAACGTATAAAAGGCTCAACTTATCATAGTTTTCTCAGTATTAGCTATTACGCGGTACCTATTCGACAGTGATCATTGTGAGCTATTCGAACCCACAATGATTACGAAGTCGGCATCTATGGTGTCAAAATATTGTGAACTATAGATTTCATTTGAATCACAGCAAATGTTTGCTGACTTTACAAAGTGCTGTCAAAGTACAATTCATATATATATATATATATATATATATATATATATATATATATATATATATATATATATATATATTATTATATATTAGCTTCTTATTGAACTAAAGGGGCACGCTGTTTACTGCACACTTCGGTGTTAAATGGTGTGTTTTTAAGTGTCCTCTTCATGTACGTATGCATCTTTGGACGAGATCGTTAAGATACAGTCGTGTTGTTTCACTCAGTACTTTACGTTTCTGAAATAAGATCCTATATAGCTATCTGAAACGCACAAGAAAATGTGCAGCTGCGACAAAACTGGTGTTATATGTTCCTCTTTGTGAGTGCCTGTGATTGGACGTACAGCATAGTTCTGCACTCGCTGTAAGCGGTTTTTCAGAGAGAAGGGATATTATATAACAAAACATTGTCATAGTTGCTGGAAAGGTTAGATATAGGATGATAATTCTTCATGTATTCATTACGCAACAAAGATCCCTTAAGCAGCAAGGCTAAGCTAGACAGTTTCAATAACACCGATCTTGATCTCCTGACTTGACTCATTTTGGTGATAAATGATTTAACTAAGCTACCAAGCTACGTCACGCTGACATTAATATAGAATATATGGCAAATGGCTAACAATATTGACATCTATGAAATCACACGCAATAATGAATATAACATTACGCATACTTCCAGATGATTCAGACCTGAATGACAATAACAATATGAATGACTGTGATGAAAATATTATCGAAAATATAAATATTTATTTTATTCTTATAATAATATTATTTTATGTGATCGGCTCATTGAGTTGCTGAAACACAACATGAATGTTCTTCACCTAAATGTTAGTAGTGTCCTTGCTACCGTTGTCTAGTTTAAGATGTTTTTCTCACTCTCGCAACGTCAAATTTAATTGCACATTACTCTATGAGACTTCCGAAATGTTTAATATTCCGAAATTTATACTAAAGATCACCCCACAACCTGTCATATATATATATATATATATATATATATATATATATATATATATATATATATATATATATATATATATAAATGGTAAATACAGATTTACTATACAACTTGGTCTTGCCATTTACAATGAACATATCTTTAAATCAGTTGATTTGGAAGCGCCTCACGGTGGACATATATTTATGATAGATGGAGTATAGTGAGTAATATACGTACTAATGACTTGCTTGATATATGTTTAACTTCTGGTAGGGACCCTGTCTTATGAAGACCTACAACCTTTACTAATCATTCCGAATCTTTAAAAGACCACCTTCCTATAAATAATTATCAACTGTATCCATTCACATCTGTCATTTTGTCATTTGGCCATTGACACCTTATTTGTTGTATATGTCTCTGTTGGGGAACGCCATCATTGTAAGAATGATAACGGTTCATTATATTTTACGAATTGACTAATAGAAAATAGCGTCATAAGATATGTATAGTCTCGGTAGAACTCAACTGATTTGAGCATCTGATCAAATGTTTGATATGCTAATTGTCAAACTTAATAACCGTTTGGACATAGGTGGCTCAATGTAGAATACTACTCGTATTAAGGTCATCAGAGAAAGACGGACGTGAAAATTTAATCTAAAGTCATCAGTCAAACTGCATAGGCTGAAGCAATGAGTAACAGGAAAACAATATGATAACAAATTAATAACCAAAAGAAAATATAGTATTAGATTTAACCACCTTGTACGCCTTGCAAAGCAATAATACTACAGCAACACGTTGTAGTAGGTGGTAATGATATTGTGAATACGTGGAAGGTCCAAAAAACATCATTAAAATAGTCGTCATTTATACCTAAGTCAGATCACTTGAATGTGGATGATGATTGATGTTTTACGGCCACTTTTTGTGCACAAGGTAGGCGATCTGTGGTCCAGCACGCTACCGCTAGACCACGGAAGCGCCCTCACTGTAATGTGGAAGTCAGGTATATAATATATTATCTGGATATAACAAATACACTTTTGTATACATTTTACTGACAGTGGCAGCAAATGTGCATCCAAAATCGCCTCAACAAATAAAAATATGTCACTTGTTTAAGAGACGCGGTAAGAATCCCCATGTGTTTGCGCTAACAAAGCCTGTAGAGTCAGTTAGATTAGTAATTTGAGGTCGACAAAATAACGTGGATATGATGGTTTGTCAATGAAATTACTCAGGTGTATCAGACAACAGATTGCTATTCCATTACCTATTGCCATTACTCATTCCGTGGAGAGGGAAACTATTCCCAAACATTAAAACTATCATACAAATCAAAAGATAAACATGTCTTGTCTAATTATAGGTTCATCTCTTTATTGTTCTTTCTCCCCAAACGTTTGGAGAAAGAGGTATACAAGAAATCGTTTAGAAATATGTTGAATTTATTCATAAGTGAGCAGTACAGTTTTCAAAAATCTCGCTCTATGACCCAAGCATTGATAGATTCAAGACATACACTGGATGTATTTCTAGATTTCAGCTAAAATCACGAAATATTGTTGCCCAAACATGAGTACTATGGCGTCATTATTATGCCTAACATATGTTTTTGAAGTTACTTTTGTCAACGCGAACAATAGGATACTCTATGATAAATATGTCTCGACTAGCTAGAGTCATATTTTATGATGTTATTAGGTAAGCATTAAATTGAAAATTGTTCGATTTACTTCGAACCACCTGACGGTTATTTAGACTTGCTCTTGGTGACCAAAGAAGTGTTTTAATATTGTATAAATAGATTACATAAAAATAAGGCTTCCCTCACAACATTGATTATTTATGATAAATAATTATCCTATGGTTTGAATTGATAATTTCTTTTCTAGTCGAATAAAACAGAGTCATTTTGGATACTTTTACTCATCGTATATATTATCAGGGAAGATAGTTCCTAAACATAACATCAAGTAAATTCCATACAGTTGATCATTATGTCAACAATCAGATATACGTATGTATTTTCCAATAATCCACGGAAGCCTACCTTGTTAAATGTTCATATTCAGGACGACTGCTGACAGATATTCTCAACCCGCTAACTCTTGAAGAGTAAAATCATATTATTAAAGTAAATATTTCAACGTTATTTTCTGGGGTAAACCGAACGGTTTAAAAATTATTTCTTACTGCGGTTTAGATTTATAACATGTAGATTTCTCAGATTTTTTCTTTTAAATGGATTGTAAGAGCCAGCAAGGTTTATTAAATATTTGCATTATTGTTTTTGTGATTACTATTATTATTATAATTATTATTATAATTATAATTATTATTATTATTATTATTATATTGCAAGATTACTATGGTGAGGGAGGAAGACAAAATAATGAATGAAAGCAGCGACTTTCAAGATCACTGATGTACCTTGACTGGAACCATTAAGTCGTTAATGTTGAGGATCCGGCAATTGCCTGCTGTACTTTATGCGCTTAAGCCTCAAAAGAGTCTTCAACCGGATATCTACATTTGAAATGCTATGACATTGACCTTCAGACTCCAAAATAGTGGATTGGGAAACCTAAATTGGCTAATTTGTACGTGATGTTCTATTCATTTGTGAAGGCTCTTGGATAAATTCCCTTGGCTATATACTAGGTGTGATATATGTTAGACTAAGCAACACAAGCATTTATTTATTTGTCGCATCTGCAGTAAGAAGTAACAGGCCAACCATAAAGATAAACAGGTGTCATTGTGAACAAGATCAATAGCCAGACAGAATATATAGTGTTATACCTAACCTTTCCTCGTTGGTAAAAGGCCAAGACGTCTTTGTTGGTATGAAATGAAATACTATTATATATTAGCAACATAATATCACACTTTTGACGGATTTCAATAAGTGAGTATCATACATATATTCACAGGTATGACTAGATTTGTGCACTTATCTATGTTCTCGAGAACTTAATAAAACATATAAAATGTGTTTCATCAGAGAAAATCTGTTCGTTTCATTTCCAGCTTAACATGATTATCTGGTATTTTCCCTTTGTAGGTATTTTTATCTTAAGTACGTTTTCTTTGACATGGTAACTCATCTGGAATAAGATAAACAGGCTTCTATGCTAGCTTGTATAAACCAATTAAGAAAATAGTCACGTCTTTGCCATGGTTACGTTGCTTATATATTATTCCTCGGTCTTTATCAATCCCCATTATGGAGACACATCACGTTGTGTGATGCTTCCTATCTCTATGTTGATGTAGCAATAATAGTAACATTGAGTGGTGTCATATTTTAATCCATCAACTATAAGGTATACATGTCAGCCATATAACCGAGTTATATTAAATAAATTGTGTTGATATTTTTATCTGACATAATTAGGATGGTTTGGTAACGGTTGTACAGCTGTATTTATCTCTAACTTCCTTTCATAGGTAAAATAGTGCCTATGAAATTAAGCACACACGCATACACACATACACACACACATACACACATACACACACAAACATACATATACACACATACATACACATACAAAAAAACACACACACATACACATACACACATATACATACACGCACACACACACACACACACACACACATACATATATATATATATATAATATATATATATATATATATATATATATATATATATATATATATATATACGCACGCACATGCACGTACGCACACACACTCCCACACACATACTTACATAGATAAATATACATACTTCTTTTTTAAATATTTTGTTCAATAGATTTACCTTATAACCGAAACAAGTATATTACACACCAATAACAATAATTTTACAATAAATTAACAATACTAATTTATCTGATGACACTATTCAACTTCCATATACATTAATCAGTATTATTTTCATATCTGTATACAGATGCATTTAGTGATAAGTTCATTTTATAATAAAATCAGTTGACGATAGTGGTTTTGTTATAAACACATGTTCAGTGTTGTACGAGGAGGTTGTATAAGGAAGAGAGAGTTTGTTTTGTTTCGTTAATAAAATATTAACGATGGAGCCACACTCTTCCCTTTCTGAGCCTCCTTCTTTATGACATATTGTTGTATTTGCGAGTAGGACATAACAACAGAATGTGGTTCTTCCTAAATCACAAATGTTAACAGATGATTCTTTCCCATGTTCGTCTGTTGGTGTAATTTGTCTTTGTTTCTCTCTTCCCTGTCTTTGTCTCTCCCCTTGTGTGTGTGCGTGCGTGCTTGCGTGTGTGTGTGTGATCCGTGGGGATATATCCGTATTGCCATGCTGAAAGTTGCTCACAGATAGATTGGCATGTCTATATATTACATAGACTCACGGGACATTAAACAAATGTTAGCTAAGATCCGTTGTTATATTTGAGATATGTTGATATTTCTCTTCGTGACAGGTGGGCCATGTTCCTAAGTGAGCTATCATTCTTATATTACACGATTTAAAGACCCGACATAATCTTCAATAATGGCATAAATACGACAATTCGTCATTAGAGTGGCTCAAACAGGAAGCAGTTGATATATTAAAATAGTCACCATTTATATGGGTCGGTTAGGCATTGGATATGAGTGACACTAATCCTATACAGAAGATAGTTTTAGTAAACTGGAAAATAAATAAAAAGCATATCCTCAAATGGGTACATAAGATCTTGTATTCCAGATTTATTTATTCTAAATGAAGTTTATCTTTTGAAGCAGCTTCTATTATGGCTTCTTATATGTTCAAAGAAATGAAAATGGACAATCAACAACCCTATAACATATGATCTGACTAGAATGATGATGATGATGATGATGATTATTATTATTATTATTATTATTATTTTTACCACATTTATAAAGCACCCTTTCCATAGTATTGCGTCACAGGTTCTAAAGTGATTCACATGTAAAATATAGTTTGACATATTTGCTATTCCTGATGATGTTAATAAAGTTTCAATTTTTTGCTGTTATTTTATGCGCATCTTTGGTTTTCATTTTCCAATATTAATACCCTAATAAGTGTGATATATCGAACAAAGATTGGATGCTATTCTCAATCCTGTATAACTAGTTTTATATCAGTTAAATTAAAAATGTTTACAATTCAATTTATTTGTATATATTCTAATAAATCATATCTTTTACTTCTATGAAATATTAGTTTTATAATCATTATTATGATATGTACGTTAAATTCATATATAATATTCCAACGCTCGAAGATTTGTATATAACAAATCTTTCGCGGCAAATCTTTCCCATAAATACCAGTCAGTATCAAATAACTATCAAGTTTAATTGTATGCAGTCTCACGTTTAATTGAAAACAGTTATCATGTCATTCATATTTAATAGCTTGAGTGCTCGCACACAATAATCGTGTCTAAAACCAAATACGAATGTATAATCGTCATACAATCGCGCACAAACATTGTTGAACTTCTTAACGTATCCTAAAGCATTGCGAGCCATAGATATATTGACTAGGAAAATAAAGATAATGGTTCCATGGCCATATGGATTAATTCTTTATTTTCTGCTTTCCTCTGTTCAAGTTTGTACACACAAGGAACACATATTCTACATAAGTAGCAATCAGTAGCATAAGGCTAGTAAAAGCTATCCAATATGCGGAATATTAAATGTCGTAAAGTGTTTGTTTTGATGAAGTGAAAAAGAGATAGAGGACCGGTGGTCTAGTGAGCACTCCATGATTGAGTAGACGAACCAGCGAATGAGCCGGCGAGCGAGGGGGGGGGGTTAGTGAGTGAGTGGCACAGTCATTCAGTCTGTTATTTAATTAGTGAGTAGGTTAATATATCTCTGAAGCGATTCCTCGTTGATTTGACGTTTTATTACTAGTAATCAATCTATTTCGTCGAACTTCTAATAGAATATTGATATTGATTCATCGATATGATGATTGATGAGGATTGATGTTTTACGGCCACTTTTGTCCACAAGGTTGGCTAAATGGGCCGAGCGACCTCCAAAGGTAATGAGACGAAGTGAAAGACGAAACAACCTTCAGATATGCCCATGCCAGGATTCAAACACGGGTGGTAGTGATCTGTGGTCCTGCGCGCTACCGCTAGACCACGGAGGCGCCCATGATTCACTGATATGAGATTCAGTAAAGGGACGTCACTTGGAGCAATGTGACCTAATAACAATCATCAGCTAATTAATATTGATTAGGTTGTATATTCATTAACTGTCAATAGTAAATAATAAATTAGTTCTTTATTTTAAGTCGCAAAGTAACTATAACAGTGGCTGAATAGAACGGTCTTCATGTGTTAGTCGCATAACTCCAAAACATAGTTTCAAATTATGAATAACTATTACTTAACCGTCTTATATCTCGTCTCGTTAATTTTAATAAAGATTTAATGTATTTAAAACAAATACATATAAATAACCAAAATTATAATTTAAGTGTGTTAAGAATTCCATAGTATATTCGTATTATTTATTCAACAAATCTTTGCTCAAATGGAGAGTACCTTAATTTCTGCAATTTTTAATATGAATTTTAAATATCAATCCTCTCCGTAATCACAAACACACACACACACACACACACACACACACACACACACACACACACACACACACACACACACACACACACACACACACACACACACACACACACTAACAGCAAAATTAATCATTATACACTAAGCATGGAACAATGGCATATCTCTCTCCCACAATATCCCACATGCGATTAAATCAAATCCAGCTCATAAGCACATTGACAGTCCCAGTGTCAACAGCTTTATTAATGTCACCAAAATCAGGAGATAAAGTCAAGTCAGGAGATAAAGATCGGTGTCTGATTGAAGCTGTCTAGCTTAGCCTTGCTGCTTAAGAGATCTTTGTTGTGTAATGAATACATGAAGAATTATCATCCTATATCTAACCTTTCCAGCAACTATGCCAATGTTTTGTTATATAATATCCCTTCTCTCTGAAAAACCGCTTACAGCGAGTGCAGAACTATGCTGTACGTCCGATCACAGGCACTCACAAAGAGGAACATTTAACACCAGTTTTGTCGCAGCTGCACTGGCTTCTTGTGCGTTTCAGATAGCTATATAGGATCTTATTTCAGAAACGTAAAGTACTGAGTGAAACAACACGACTGTATCTTAACGATCTCGTCCAAAGATGCATACGTACATGAAGAGGACACTTAAAAACACACCATTTAACACCGAAGTGTGCAGTAAACAGCGTGTCCCTTTAGTTCAATAAGAAGCTAATATATCATACATACATACATATATATATATATATATATATATATATATATATATATATATATATATATATATATATATATATATATATATATATATATATATATGTATTACATCACTTTGTAAAGTCAGCAAACATTTGCTGTGATTCAAATGAAATCTGTAGTTCACAATATTTCGACACCATAGATGCCGACTTCGTAATCATTGTGGGTTCGAATAGCTCACAATGATCACTGTCGAATAGGTACCGCGTAATAGCTAATACTGAGAAAACTATGATAAGTTGAGCCTTTTATACGTTTTCGATATGCCACCCAGTATAGCACCTCGAGTTGTACAAGCGACAAGTTTGCGTATGACGAAGTAGTGATACTACATAATGGACTATAACTGGACTAAAACAAAACATCTCCTGAATCCTGAATAAATGCTACGATATACTAAAACCTAACAGCTATTCCTAGGTGTACCTTCACCAGTTACCTTCAACAGTGTACCTTTCTTCACTTTAGTTGGTGCTCCAAAACCACACAGCAATTTAAGGAGAGAAATATTTCCAAAGATCAGCTCCCAGGCTGTGGAATAAGTTTTTTAATTACGTTAAATTTGAAGCAAGTAAAGGTTCCCAAACCCACTTACTGAAATTAGCTAATTTGTTTTACCTATAAAACAATGTGTTTATTCTGTTTTCATAGAATAAAGCACCTTATAACAAATTCAAGTTGGTGCTATATAAAATAAAAATAATAATAACAATAACAATAATAATAATAATAATAATAATAATAATTATTATTATTATTATTATTATTATTATTATTATTATTATTATTATTATTATTATTATTATCATTATTATTGTCTTTCGTTGCAATTCGTGAAAGGAAGTCTGGTGGAGTTGCTTGCGCTTTCATTTCTGATGGTAATTGTTTAATTATGCCCTTCAGCCAATTTGTATGCTTCGTCCGTCTCCAAATACATACATACATACATAGAGGCATGAATAGTCTACCAGTAGAAAGAACATTCGTAATATAACCAAGGAATGTTTTGATCACGTTGGCACAGGTTTCCTCTTTCACCTTTTTACAAACATCATCAGTTCTATTGAATGAGAAAACCACGTTGCGTTTCATCGAATGTGCCTTCAGACTGGTCAGACCATGATTCATGGCCAGCAGTCGTACATCACCATCACTTATCCTAGCCATTATCATTTGCGCTGTGGTTTGGATTTCCTAAATATGAATATATGCCTGCGTAGTAACCGCCTACACATCTCTGAGCTGTTGACCTGGGTTACCTATCCTGGTAACAGTTTGTGCGGTAACAGGTTGAATAGATGTGAACATCTTCTTCATTGAAAATTCCTCTCAATCATTGTCTGCACCAGTTAAGAATACTTTCTGACTGATAATTGTTACCGTAATAGTCAATCAACCAAACGTAGTCAACATAGTCTGGTTTTATGTAGGAGTTTATCACACAGGATACTTTAAAATAAATCCGCTCACAATTATAGCAATAAACATGGAATCAATAGAGTGTGACATACTGGCACACAATAATCCCACTGAAAACAAAATCGGTCTTATTACAAATACATAACAGGACTTGTTCATGTTATCCAAACTGTCATAGCATATAGATACTTAGTCATCCTTCGATACAAAAGAATAGTTCACCAATTCAAGTCATATTTCGAAACAATAAATACTACATATGGGATTAATCAGAAATGCCTCTCTTCCACGATTCCATCGCGTATTTCATAAGTTCTGTAAGTAGAACTTCTGTTGATGATAAAGATTCTGACTATACGTACATTGGATTGAATACGAAAACCATATGCAGAAATGATAGATATGTTCTTTGCAATGTGAATATGCCTAGTGATAGGCAGATAGTAAATCATAATGTCAAATATATAAACAGTAAAATAATCAATAATGCTTTTTATCTTAATACCAATACTAGACATAGAACAAAATGGTTAATATCGGGTAGTATTAGAAATATTACGAGAGAAAAACCAACTAAAGATGCTTAACTAAAACAGGAATGATGTACAAATCATTTGTCAGAAATAAATACATTCTAAACATTTAATTATTTATAGAATTTAGCGAAATATTTGTTAATCAAGTATAATTTGCTTCATATTTTCGGAGATAAGCGAGATCCTTTTGGAATTTGCCGAATAATATATATATATATATATATATATATATATATATATATATATATATATATATATATATATATATATATATATTCATGCTAAGTCACACATAAACCATTGAAAGATTATATATGGTAATAGATATATTAATCACGCTTTTAGCTTCATCGGAAAGGAAATAAGGATCCTCCTGCTATCTGTATTTCACATATTAGTTAAAAAGCAAAATAGTGGATAGTTTTTAAAACCATTTTGGGGAACATTTTTAGATCCATAAAAGTCTCATTATCGTGAAAGCGTGTAATATTTCAATTACACATAGAATTATCCTCTTACGACAGTGATCGGTCAGAGACATTTGAGTCTATTGGGAAAAATTGTTGTATAATTGTTTCACAAATTACAATGCCGTTGAATGGTTATGGTACGTTTTACCAAACTTCAGATGTGGCAATCTGATTGTCAATATAATATTAGTATTACTTCATGAAATCGTGTTATTTAGATAAGCTTTATTGCGTACTTAAAAGGCCGAAGGCCGATGGTACAGAGTACTTGCACAATTGTACGCACGACAAATAATAGGTGCATAAACATACACGATCCAAATTACAACCTATTGAAACTGTATGAACATCTAAAGACAGGTTGACATATTTACATATGATATTACATAATAAATACATTAAAAGAGTTATCACGAAGGTTGTCTTGCTGGAAAGTGGATATGAGGTGTAGGTACAGAGGACAGATAATATATATATCAAATGATATATATTGGCAAATCATGGTAACTCTTAGCACATATTGGCTGACTAAATACAAGAAACGTCCCTAATTCTACAGATACTGAAGAAAGTCCATACATTGATCATAAGTGTCATCTCTCTCTCTCTCTCTCTCTCTCTCTCTCTCTCTCTCTTATATATATATATATATATATATATATATATATATATATATATATATATATATATATATAAAACGGGATTTATAGGTCTATCACAAACCTTCACTCAGTTATCTCTGATACAATTCCCAAATGGTAAATTTGATGGCTATTCTCTCCGGCCACCCCCTTGTCTCGCTATACGTGTGTGTGTGTGTGTTTGTGTGTGTGTGTGTGTGTGTGAGCGCACTCGCGTGTGTGTGCGCGCTTTCTCATTAACTACCGATGTGAAAAGTAGTTTTTATAGCTAGTCTATATACAATCTTATCACCCGTAATCAGCTGATTTCTCTAAATCCATATTACTCTCTTAATATCCAAATGTGGATGTTTCCTTGTGAGAAATCAATATTGATAGGACATTAAGTGATTTATTATGATGGTTCAGAATCACCGATAAATCAGATATGATCGAGTAGTATTAAAATGTCAAGACGAAGTGCAATATTTCCACGTAGTAAGTTGATTATCTGGCTTCATGACTGATTGATTGATTGATTGATTGACTGATGGACTGATAGCCAAATGTATTGACTGCCTCGTTGACTTATGGCCGGATACACTTTATGTGCTAAGGTCTGAACAGACTCACTAACCAGATATAGGCAGTTTAAATGCTATGACATTGTCCTTCAACCACCAAAATTGATTGTGGAATTGAAAACCCGAATTGCCTCTGTTTACCTTATGTTCCATCCATTTATGAAGGCTCTTGCATACATTCGCCTGCCTGTATTACCAGTAGTGATCTGCGCCAATGATAATTAACCAGCATTCTAAGTTTACTATCATTATTATTAAACATTATTTTACGAAAACATTCCTCATTGGAAGAAAGGCTACTATATCTTTGTTGCCATGAATTTGAATCATATTATATATTATGAACATAATATCACATTTTTGACCCATTTCAGTAAATTAGACTCAAGCATATATTCAAAGACCTACCAATATATGTGCACTTGTCTATGTTCTTGTGATCTTAATCAAATATATAAAATAAATTTTGTGAGCGAAAGCTCGTTCTTTTCAATTTCAGCTTAACATGATAATCATATATTTTCCCTCTGTATGTTGCTTATCTTAGAGGGACAGTCCACCCTCCGAAAATATTTTAAAAACTGTAATGCTTAGAACAGTAACTAAATATTCCAGAATAATAATCACGAAATATATATGATTTCATAGATATAGGGAAATAATCCAAATTACTGGAGGGCCGCCATTACGGCTGCACCGGAAACCAAATTCGAAGGCGGGAAGGAGCAAACTGAAATGCTCTGACGTCACATCGGCGATCTCTATACTAACGCGGATTATAGTTTCTCCTGAGCGTTAATATCTGAGCCATTTTGAATCATCTTCCTTTTGTCAGGTTAATTCTGGCTCAAACTGATATGCTTGTATGTTATTCATGACGTAATTTTAACAACGCAGTTGTGTTATGTTTTGGAATAATTCTTTGCTAACACTTGTTTACAGACTTCAGGTCAACCGGATGCGCTGATTAATCAGCCCTTTGAACTGGATTATTTGTTATGTGTGTGATCGTTTACACATTTTGACATTATTTATGATATTTGTGAGTATAGCTATATTAGTCTTGAAAATTTGAAATGAAGGTGGACTATCCCTTTAAATATTTTGTTCTTTTACACTTTAATTGATCTAGAATACGATAAATAGGCTATTGTGATAGCTTTATAAGATTTGTATCCTTTGAAATGATAGTCAAAAGATTTATAGCTTTAGAGCATTTTATCTATTCTTTATTATCCAAATCATCTCCATTTCTGATATGCCAACCCATTTGGAATCTCTCTCTCTCTCTCTTTCCCTCTTTACACACACACACACACACACACACACACACACACACACACACACACACACACACACACACACACACACACACACACACACACACACATATATATATATATATATATATATACAGAAATCATGACACATCAAGTCTAAGACAAATACATTATTTATAACCAGAATCCTTTCCCTTGACTGACTGTACTTTGACCTACTTTCGTGCATCTGGTTCTAATGAATTCCTAATGTTATCAAGAATGGCTAGTAAAGGATTTATTCTAGTTAGGTCTCCTATGAAATGAATGTTACCAGTACATTTTGACAATAATGTATGTATTAATCGGGTAAGTGGATGGGAGAGTACATAAGTGAGCGATTCATTATGTGAGTAAGTTAGTGAGTGAGGGAGGGAAGATTAAGTGTATAAGTAGTTGGTTATGAAGATCATTAAGTCAGTTAGACAACTAGACCCTTAGTCATTAACCTATTAATTTCTCAGTTAGTTACACCATTAGTAAAATATACAGTTAATCATAAGTAAGATAATTAATTCACCTTATAAAATTAATCCCTTTCTTCTTGATGCTTCGCACTAGACGATGACATCTGATTTAAAAAAATGATAATACAGATCCATGCTATAAAGACATAGTATGTACACTGTATAGTGGATCTTCATAACCACAGCATATCCAATTGGAATGTGACACATCCCCCACATTAATTTGGATAATCACCCATCCAACTGAAGATGAGCCTTTATTTCTATAACCACACAATAGACTGACAGGTGAAGCCACATACAGTAGCCACTCTGCTTCCATGTGCAAACAAGTGCAAGTGAGAAAACAGCCATCGACATTCAAATTACACGCTTCATATGCGCTACCAATTCTCCGTTCTACATCGCCGAACACCTAGAATTGACCAAACTCCTGTCAATGCTTCGCCCGAGTTTAAGTCCTCCTAATCGACAATGTGTCGGTGATCAACTTCTCAATGAAGTCTATGAATCGATGCCATCAGAATTTGGTGGGAATCACAGAAAGGCCGTTTGGATAATTCCATTTTAACACTTTGTCGCCTAGTGCTTGGCGCTGTTTCATCTAGTGATGGTGTGGAACGCATTTTTTATACATTTCGTATAGAACATTCCAAACTGAGGAACAGACTGGGAGCAGACAAGGCAGGAAAACGTGTGTCCATATAAAAACTGTTAAACCAACGCTGTTGAACCGATTATCTATATTTCTGGACTATAAATAGATCTATAATATATATGTGAACATAAGAATGATTTTCACTTTTAAAAGACCAAAAAAGATATAAAAAGGTCTTCATTAGTTTTGTGTGTTAGGAAATGTTTGAAAATTGTTGTTTTTTAAATTAAAAAAATCGATTTATATTTAAAAAATCTGATTTATTTTACTTTAAAAAATCCGATTTTTGGCAACCCTGCTAAACAGGCATTGTGTTAAATGTTACCCTTAATGATGTTTTCGGTGTTAAAACGCTCCATGTGTGTGTCCGGATCTCTTTCTAACTTCCCGTAATGGAGATGATGATGCTGATGATTTGGTAAACGGACAAAACTCCACTGGACAAAACCCCATCGGACAAAACCCCACTCACTAATACACATTTCAGACGTGTGTGTGTGTGTGTGTGTCTCCACTGAATTATTTAAAATAAAGGGGGACGTTAAAAACCCCTGATGACGTAAAACCCTCTGGCAGTGACCACCCTCAAGGTATTATGGCTCCATCTTTCCATACTGCTTCTATGTGAGTGGTAGGGAAGGAGGTTTCTCAACCACTCCAACATAGATGCAATAATAGTGGTGATGACGGTGATTGTGATGACGGTAGTGGTAGAAGTGATGACGGTGATGGTGATGACGGTAGTGGTAGAAGTGATGACGGTGATGGTGATGACGGTAGTGGTAGTGGTGATGACGGTGATGGTGATGACGGTAGTGGTAGTAGTGATGGCGGTGATGGTGATGACGGTAGTGGTAGTGGTGATGACGGTGATGGTGATGACGGTAGTGGTAGTGGAGATGATGGTGATGATGGTAGTGGTAGTGGTGATGAAGGTAGTGGTAGAGTTGATGGTGGTGGGAGTGGTAACGATCGTGGTGGTGATGATTGTGATAGTGGTGATGGTAGTGGTAACGGTAGTGGTGATGGTGGTGGGAGTGGTAACGATCGTGATGGTGATGATTGTGATTTATATTTTACCATCACTTTTGTGTAATGAGACGAAGTCAAAGATCAAACAACCTTCAGCTATGCCCAGGCCGATATTCGGACT